>CM039502.1:64339385-64870715 GCA_022432975.1 Begonia masoniana | reverse complement strand
GTTTTGCAAAATTGAACTCGGGTGTCTAGTCCCTTGGCGTGATTGAAGTTCACCCATATGGCACCTTGGAATTAAGGGATGAGAAAAGTGGTAAAGAGTTTAAGGTCAATGACCATAGAGTGAAACATTATCATGGGAAAAAATTGTGACGTCCCCAACCCGATCAGGGCCGCCACGGACTTGCCGTGACATAACTATTACCTAAGCCCTCGTATTTTCTCATAAACTTTTTCATTTTTACTTAACACTTTAAAGAAAACGGACCTAGACAATTGACCCACCTCTAACAACCTTTAGGGACTAACTTTGACTTAAACATTAAACATTTGAGCGTAAAACATTTCGACTTTTAAAACATTTAAAACTAGACTAAAATCATTAATAACTTAAAACAAATAAAACATTTAAAACAATTAAAGTAAGATCAATTAAAACATGACACTAATATAACCTATACTCAAGAAAACAAACTGCGTGGATCGCTCTAAAAATCGAGCGTATCCTTACCTGTTTTAAAATAACCAAACAGTTCAAAATACCCAAACAGTTCCAGTAAAATTCTAAAATTTAAACTCCACATTCTAAACAATCTACTACTACTACATATACATCAAAACTCGACTGTTCATACATTTTTCTATCAAAACATCTAATCTACATACTTAAACACTTTGATACTTTCACAAATTAAACCTACACGTAGACCTACTAACCAACAAAACTAACTCACATCATTCGACATACATCATTCAAGCCATCAGATCATCAAGCCAAAACACACCCCGTCGCCACGAGCACCACCCATCAACCACCTATTCCTTGTCATCATGAGGAACTCTCATCTTCACACCTGTCACCTACATCATACAACATAAACAGTAAGCCTAATGCTTAGTAAGAGGATGCTCTATGGAGAACGTATGCATGAATGCGTGACTTTTCATAAAAACATGTTTATTTCGTTTCATTTTGTTAAACCATTTCCTTGCCCTGTAGTACATTCATGACTTGCCCCGTAGTACATTCGTGACTTGCCCCGTAGTACATTCGTGACTTGCCCCGTAGTACATTCGTGACTTGCCCCGTAGTACATTCGTAACTTGCCCCGTAGTACATTCGTAACTTGCCCCGTAGTACATTCGTGACTTGCCCCGTAGTAACATTCATCATTCATCATTCATTATCGTTCTTTAATTCAACATTTTCATAAAACATGTTCATAAATAGTTCGTATGCACCTTTTATAAAACATGATGCATGAGGAATTCATAGACATACATAGACATATCATCAACCATTCACAACGTACATGGACATGCTTTACTCATAACAAACTTAACAAACCACTAATAACTAACATTCTAGGCTACCCGACTCATTAAACCCACAGTCAGAAAATCATCATCGAAGACACAAAATCCTAACGTTGTCACAATGTAGGGCCTTAAGGGCCGGAAACCTAACATCCACTTACCTGGCGTCCGTAGCAAGCCGAGCACCGTCCAAAAGCCGTGTCCACCTAAGGCATTTCATAAATAAAGGACATTAAAATAGATCCTAAATAAACGAATCCCAAATTTAAACTAAGCTCCTAGCTAAAGCAATTTCTCCTAAAACTTTCATTTCCTCCATTCGGGCATTTCATCGAGCACGTGGTGCTCACAATTTACTTAACCTCCATTAATGGTTTTCCAAAAATCTCTAATATCCAAACTTTAACCTAAATCCACCAATAATCATCAATTCATTTAATCTACCTAAATAACGACAAGTGTAATCACTATTAAGCCTAAAAAGCATAATACCATCGATTTCTAACTAAAACCTAATTAAACGGCCACTAATTTGGGTTCGGTAAAAACCGACCCGAAACTTCAAACGCGCGTAACTTTTGCGTCGGTTATCGGAATCGAACGATTCCAGCGGCCATGTACTCCTCTAACAACCTATTTTAATCTGCCAAAAGAAATTTTAAAACATACGACCGGAGCTAGGTCAATTCAGGCAAAACCCGATTCTGCCCTTTCCCGGAAATTTTCCCTTTTTCTATTTTTCATCAAATTCCATCAATCTCTTCACCAATCGACCACATATACACTCAATTAGAATAATCTAACTCAAAATCGAAGCTACATTCACCAAAACCGAAGTGCCCTAATCGGGCATGTAATACCTGGCTTGTACGGATTTTGGATTTAAATACATTATATTAATATGTAATATATTGTAATGGCATTTTCGTAAATATGTCAAATTAAACCCGTTTTACCAAAAGAAAGCGTCATTAGAATCCTAATTATTAATAAAGATTTTAAGGAAATTTCGGGAAATTTCTATGACGTACGTAGCTTTTACATGAGGATGAATTAATATTAGGATTATTATTATTATTATTATTATTATTATTATTATTATTTATTTTAATTAAACACAAACAACAAAAATTGTTGTTTGTGTTCGAGCTCCCCGCGAACGACGAAGAACAGGGGAGAACGACGACGAACCTCGGGCGACGATCGACGAAGCGCCGGCGATTCTCGCCGTTCTCCGGCCAGACGACGGCGACGAGAGGTTCCGGCTTGTCTCCGCACGCGAACCGCACGGTATGTTCGGTTTTTCGTGCCCTATTTCTGTTCGATTTTTGGCCGTGGATCGCCGAGCTGTTAGGGCTCCGATCGCTGGCCCTTTTGGCCGTTCTCGATGGTCAAATGACCGGGCTTTGGTCGGCGAAGGTCGCCTGGCCGTGTTGTGCTCAATTTGAGCGAAAACAGTGAATGCCCGAATTAGGGCATTTCGAGTTTTGAGTGTAGCTTCGATTTTTGGTTAGATATTGTTAATTGAGTGTATATATGGTCGATTGGTGGAGAGATTGATGGAATTTGATGAAAAATCAGAATGGGGGAAATTTTCGATTAAGGGCAGTTTTGGGTTTTTGATAAATTGACCTAGTTCCGGTCGTTTGATTTAAGATTCCTTTTGGCAGATTAAAATAGGTTATTAGAGGAGTACGTGGCCGCTGGAATCGTTCGATTCCGATAACCGACGCAAAAGTTACGCGCGTTTGAGTTTCGGTTCGGTTTTTACCGAACCCAAATTAGTGGCCCATTTAATTAGGTTTTAGTTCGATTACGCTATAAATAGTAGTTTGAGAGTAAATTGGTGAATGTAAGCATGATGTTAATGAAGCTCGGATGTTTGTCATAGGTCGAGCCATAGGTGAAGTGACGTGCCAAAAATCAGCGAGCTTCGGACGACAGGTAAGTTCTCGTGACTTACTCTGGCCGATTGGCCTACACCGTACTTCGATGTCGCGTCGAGGATCTTGGAGTATTGTTTGTTATATGCTTTGGTTGGGTAGTTAAGTTAGTTGTTATAGGTTGATTGTTGAGTTTTGATGGTATGCTCTGTTTATATGTTTACTGTTATATGAACTGTTCATGCATCACGTGTTTTCAAATGTTATGAAAATGAACTTCTGCACGTGTTTTAAAGAAAAGAAATGAACCTCTGTAATTAATCTGTAATCTGTATCTGTATCTGGTTACGCGAGGTGGGGCTCAGGCGTGGCTGTAGGGTTTGTGAGCACGTACCCCCCCCCCCCCCATCTAGGTGGAAAGTGGTAGTTCGACCGCGGAATGTATCCTTTCCATTTAGTGGGCTGATATCTCGGTGACAATCTGTCTGCAACGTAATGTAAATGAATCTGTAAATGAATCTGTGAAAGAATCTGTATCTGAATCTGAATGTTTTTCTGAATGGCATCTGCACGCATGCATCTGCATTTACGTAGCTTACTGAGATTTAATTATCTCATAGGTGTCTGTATGGTGTAGGTGACGTATTAGGTGACATTGAGCCAGGTGAGGACGGCGTTCCTCCTCCTGATGTATGAGGCAGCTGATGGATGACGGCCGTGAGAGTGCGCTGAGTAGTCGATGCGTTTTGACCCGTGGGGAAATGATGTAAAAGTATTTTGAGATGTATGTGAGTATTTTGGGAGAATTAATGGTATTATAAAATGTATAGTTTAACATATTAGAATGCTTGGATCTGGTTAGGTTATAGATTTTTATGTTGATGTTTCAAACGTTTAGTTTAAGCCATTAATTTAACGTTATGGGAATGTTTTAGTTTAATCGTATAGTTGATACGTTTTAGGGTGGTTGGTTCTGTTTAGTTGATAGATTTGTTTTATAAAACGTTTGTTAAGATTTTATTTGGATTTTATGAACTGCTTGGTGATTTTGTAAACAGGAGGGTATGTCACACTTTTAAACGGAACCATGCAGTTCGTTTTCATGAAAATGTACTTCATTTTAATCGTGTTTAGAGTCGGTTTTGGGCAGAGTTACGAGAACGTATGAATGTTTAGAAAGTTTATGTAAAATGTATAATTGAAATGTAGATAGAAAGGATAGTGTGAAGACGGGGTGAATTGATAAATTGAGGAATGATAGAAGGTTGAGTGGTTTTATGTAAACTGTTTTTGTATGATAAATGAATTTTCTTTAAAGGTTTTCGAGGATGTTTTTAATTGATTTAGCGGCTTAAAAAGGAAAATTTTATACGGGAGTTTAGGAATAGTGTAACTGGGTCGTTACAGGGCATTCACTGTTTTTCGCCCAAATTGGGCATTCCACGGCCAAGCAACAATAGCCGGCCCTAGGGTCGGCAAACCCACGCCGGAAATGACCGAAATTGGCCGGTGATCGAAGCTCAATCGAGCACGCCACCCACTGCCTTAAACCGAACCAAAACAGAGGAGAAAACCGAGCTTACCGTTCGGTTTTGTGCGCGAGGACGGTCGGAGATCGCACGTCGCCGTCGTCTGGTCGGAGAGGGTCGGAAAACGCCGGCGTTCGTCGGAGGAGAGTCGCCGTCGTCATCTCCCCTGTCCTCCTCTCGCGCTCGGGCTCGAGCTCAACATCGAACGACAGAATGGCTTCGGCCATTCTGTCGTTTTAGTTTTATTTATTTATTTTTTTTAAATTATAATAATAATAATAATAATAATCCTAATATTAATTCCTATTGTAACGCCCCAAGTTATCTGAACCCGATCCGTTACTCAAGACTAAAAACCTCATTCGTATATTTTAAAACTTCACTTTTGACATAAACTAAAATCTCAAAATATTTAAATCTTACAGCGGAAATCATTTTATTAGCAATGGAGTTAAAACAAAACTATAAATCATCGTTTGGAGGGTTAAAAGGCAATCGACGAATAGAGAATAAAGTTTCAAACCATGGGATACTGGAGAAGTCGCAGAAATCAAGCGCTTCTGCCGATGGATAAAGTCAACGGAAGGAGCAGTAACATGCTTCTACCGATGACGTGTGCAAACAAGGACTCCACTCGGTAGACTGCATCTACCGATGACGTCGACACGACTCAATCTGCCGATGAAGTCAACACAACTTCATCTGCCGATGAGGTCAACACAAATAACGCGTCTCCATCTTCCGATAGACAAACACGCGACATCTACCGATAACAACAATACGACGTCGACACGACTCAATCTGCCGATGAAGTCGACACAACTTCATCTGCCGATGAGGTCAACACAAATAACGCGTCTCCATCTTCCGATAGACAAACACGCGACATCTACCGATAACAACAATACGACTCCTTCCGATAGAATTAAAGTGTACTCTAATCTGCCGATGGACTATATCTGCCAACAGAATGACAAAACACGCTACATCTGCCGATAGACAGCATCTACCGGTAGATTCAAAGTAATCACCCTAAACAAGGGACATCACTACTTACCGGAAGGACTCGTAAAATCGACTGAAAACCTTCAGACAACCAAATTTTCATGAAAACACTAATCAAATCAGCAAAACACAGTTAAACCATCAATTCGTCATTTCCAGTAAAATCTTAAAAAAAATCATTTTTAACCAAACTCAACCATAGTCACTAAAATACTCAGAAATTGCTAATCTGAAACCAGTATTCTCAACCTAACACATACAACCATTGATTAAACCGCCTCAACAGATTGCCCAACCGATGCATGGATGTGCTCCCCCCAACCAGCCTAGTCTTCAAACTGTTCTGTAAACACACCTTCGGTAACTTCTTCACCTACATCACAAAACTCATCTATTAGCCTAATGCTAAGCAAGTAAAGCAATGGATGAAATGAATCGATGACACAATAATTTTCCCTAAACATGCAATTTCTACTTTCTCATCTCAGTTGCATTCAAATTTGTTCTCTGTTGATCCCTCTGTACGATGGGAAAGTGGATCAGTCATCCCCCAAAGCATACATCCTCTGATCTCAATTAAGGGGCGGATTAATTCCCTTAACAGTTAACTGATCTGATCCCCCTGTAGGATTGGGAAGTGGATCATTTTTCCCAAAACCTCAATCCTCTGTTCTCAGTTAAGGGGCGGATTAATCCCCCTTAACAGTTGTTCTGTTCATCCTGCTCACACATGCCATACCGTTTCATGAAAATACATTTTCGTAGTCTTTCAAAAACATGATGCATGACAACTGAAAATAAGCATACAAACATGCATGACACCTATTGTTTTGTGATGTAGGCCCGAAGGCACAAACAAACTTTACTTACCTGGATTCTTGGCGGGTGCTCGGCTAGGAGCTTCTTCGGGACCTTTCTCACCTAGAACATAAACAGAACATTAAGCCAGTCCTTTCTACACCTCATTCTACAGCATTCAAAGAAACCTAAGGGATAGTTGGGAGTTCTAATCGCTCGGCATTCATGGTTCTATGCTAAACTCGAAACCACTCACATTCAGAATAAAATACGAAATACACAACTACAATCCTCCACGCTATTGTCTTCAGATACTAAATCAGTAGAAATCGAGGTAGAAACTCACCTAGATCCGCGAATGGGATCGGAGAGAAATCGCTGGGAGAGCTCTGGTGACTTGAGCTAAAATCCGAGAGTGAGAGTGAGAGTGAATAGTGGCGGCTACTTCCATAAATTCTTCATTAAATAGGTTATCCACTAATAAATTCTAATTACCATATTACCCTAACTTACTCACTCATTAACCTAATAATTTTTCACTCAAACTCAACCACGAAATGCACTTAATTGATTGATCAGTCATTTGATTTAAATAAAGTCGGGTGCTACACCTATTAATTATTAATATACCGTTTTGCCTTCCGTAAATCCCGTTAAATCCCGTATATCTCCACAAATTCACATTAATCGTTAGGACCCTAATAAAACTTTCTTTTCGTAAAACGGACTTGATTTACTATTTTTACGAATTAATATACTAAAAGGCTAAAACGGGAACTCTAGCATTACTCTTCTCGATTTGGGTTTCTAAAATTTCACTTATTCTTCTACAAATCCCCATAAATTTCTAGGGTCCTAATAAAACTATCCGCTCACAAAACGGACCTAATTTACTTATTTACTAAAATAGCCTTGAAGCGGAAACCCGAAAAACTCGGGTGTTACATCCTTCCCTCCTTAATTGGAATTTTGTCCCCAAAATTATTGCTTGGTTAACCTTCTAATTACTCACCCTCACATTATCTAAGTACAATGCTCGAAATACTAACCTCAACACCCCTATGGTCTTACTCACCCTTCAGGTCTTCATAGTTTTCTATATCTCCGAAGCTTCAATCCATCTAGCTTCGCACTTCGTAAGTCAATTACTCATACATCCATCGACTTCAACTTAACCCTTCATCGCCTAGACCTTCAAATTTCATTTAACTTAACTTCAACTCTAGTTTGTCCCTCAAGCTAAGTTCATTCAATTTCTAACTCTTCAAATTTCGTGACAACAATTCGTACCTAATCACTTCAAATCCTTAAAGCTTCTTCGATTCAATAACACTAAGGACCTGATACTTAGATCCCTCATCATAATCCTCTGCTTCGAACTCTTCTTTACACTACTATCTCCTTTCCAAATTATCAATCTCATTTTCTAAACCTACTTACCTTGGGCAATCATAGCATTTCCTTAGCTACTCTAATGTCATTCCTGTATACAGGGCTGTAATTATTAAATCTACTTCTTTACGCTTTCACGGTATCCACTAGGTTTCTATAATTATTTCCACTATGATCGTTTCATCTAATTCTTGCATCGGTCTTTATCGATCACAAACAAATCTTAAGTCTAAACTAATTCTTTAAATTATTCACCCAACACCTTAAAGGGTATACTAACGAATCGACGTAACTTACGAGTCGGAACATCCCCAATACCTCTTGCTCTAGCTTCACTTCTAGGCTCACTTGCACAGTCCTCGTGCAACCCTCTCTTCCTTTCATCCAATGTGCTCCTAATTTCATAACCTCCATTACTTGACTCATAAGTCAACCTCCCCTTTAATCTAAATAATTTTCTCACTTATCTCTATGACACTATTCGAAACCCAAAGATCTACCTAACCGTCCATTTTATCTTACACCACATAGTCCTTATTTTCCTTAAGTTGCGATCTCGTTCACGTTAGCTATTCCCAAAATCATTGGCTCCAACTTCGTTACATACAGGTTGGCCCTTTAAAATTCCTAATTTAATCTTATTCCTAATGTACTTGATAACTCACCAATCCCTCGATTCGCACTACTTCACATTCAAGTTTAACTTTAAATCTAAACCCTTTATTTCATCAAACAAAAATGTCCTACACTCATTCTTAATATCTTACAAGGACTTCCTCCAAAGTTACGATCTAGTCCACTATCTTTCATTCCTGCTAATCAGGTTCTAGATATTCTATTTGTCTTCTTCACAATAATTGGTCTAACAATTTTCTTGTTAGCAAACTTGTTGCAGGTAGATCTACAACCTTAATCCTAATCTTCTAAAATCCTCTAATCTTGTTCTTCCATTTTCCAAAAACTTAGAAGCATCCATTACCTTTAATGGGACCAAGCATGTCATGGCTCATACCACAAGCCTTATCAATTCTCAAGCCTTCAGGCAAATACCAAAGTGGTCGAGTTCACTTCCTTAAATTCTCACATAAATCGGCCTTCACTTAATTCCTCATAGGCCAAGCTTTCTAACTCACCTAATTTGATCTCATTCTTCATATTTCCTCAATTACTACTCAGGCGCTAAATTTTAACTGATCCATGGTTTTAACCACCTATTGAGTAATGACTATTTCTACATCCCCAAAGTTCTAAACTTTTCCAGCTTCACGCTCTATCGTTCAATCACTCATACGCACTTCGAGTTCCACTCAATTGGTCAGCACCTAAACTCTCCAGTCAATTCTTTTCCCAAAAATTCTGGAAATGACTCTCCATTACGATCTACCTCTCGGGTCCTTTAAACACCAAAGTTCTTACTTCCATCTTGGAGGTAAGTCACAGATTCCTTATCAACTTTAGACTTACTACTTATCTCTTATCTTTCTAAACCAAAAGTTCGAAATCAACTACTCGTTACTTTTCTAATTGATGCTCACTCTGTCGAACCACTATTACGCCTAACTTTGCACTATACCTCAAATCATGACCTTTACTTTAGGGTGTTAAATCCCTCTCAAATTAACTGATACATCTAAATCTCTAGATTAACTCTAACTCTCATCTACTTGCCCCATAATCTTCGAACAACACGCACTCATGACTTGACGTGCCTATTACTTACAGATCGCTCTTAGCTTAACTTAGTTTTCTCCCCTATCGCGTTGGTCGTAAACCTCACACATCAAAGAGAGAAACAAATCTCCCCTTTGTCGACTAACCTTCTAAGGTGGTACCTATCTCCTAGCAAACGTCTAATCCTTATAACTTAAATACCACCTTACATAAGATTCCCCTATCTTCTAACGTCTCTAAATTCGTTAACCTACCAACTCCGCCTCAATATCTTTATTCTCTTCACTGATATTTACCAAGTCAAATACTCCTATTCGACAATTCACCTAAGCTAGACTTTTGGTTACTACTTTCATTTAAATACTTAGGGGATTCGTCAAACCGTTAGATCCCTTAAGTCGTATTCCTCCAATGGTAATAAATTCTAAGTATGTGCACACTTGCACAATTATCCCAGGTTATTCATCTCAATGCGTAACTTCCTCTATTCATTATCCTCCTTTTACCCAATATACAAAAGTCACGTTTTAAACCCCTACTCAAAACACACTTCTTCTCTAACACTCCTCATCTTATTAATTACTACTATATGAATATACCTGGAATAACGGATGGTTGAACAACTCCCTCTTCTTCGATCATGGCAGACATCCTCGAAGGACAACACGGTGGTATCTTATTCGGTCCTAGACAATGTAACGACCCAATTCCCAGCAAGATATTGTCCGCTCTGGGGATTGGGCCGTAGCACAATATCCTCCCCTCACAGCTTTGTTTGGCGAGAACTTCCCGGAAGGTCACCCAACCTGGAATTGCTCTCGCCGAAACACTTTTAACTTCGGAGTTCTTATGGGATCCGTTGCCAATTGTGCTCCAAAACGCGTCTTGCTATCTTGGGAGGGATCTCTTACATATGTTTCATTTCCACATACTTCCCCAAGCGCTGTGGGATTGTGACGACCCCCTCTTTACGACCTGTCACCTTCCGGCTCGCCCATGTGCTCCAAAACGCGTCTTGCTATCTTGGGAGGGATCTCTTACATATGTTTCATTTCCACATACTTCCCCAAGCGCTGTGGGATTGTGACGACCCCCTCTTTACGACCTGTCACCTTCCGGCTCGCCCGCGCGGACGTACCGCCATCCGGGTTCCGGTTCGTGCAGCCATCGTACCAGTACAGATTCGGGACTTACAGATTCGGGTCATCACAATCACCCCCCCTTGGGGGCCCAACGTCCTCGTTGGCCACAATTCCGGTTGGGTACAGGCTCTGATACCATTTGTAACGACCCAATTCCCAGCAAGATATTGTCCGCTCTGGGGATTGGGCCGTAGCACAATATCCTCCCCTCACGGCTTTGTTTGGCGAGAACTTCCCGGAAGGTCACCCAACCTGGAATTGCTCTCGCCGAAGCACTTTTAACTTCGGAGTTCTTATGGGATCCGTTGCCAATTGTGCTCCAAAACGCGTCTTGCTATCTTGGGAGGGATCTCTTACATATGTTTCATTTCCACATACTTCCCCAAGCGCTGTGGGATTGTGACGACCCCCTCTTTACGACCTGTCACCTTCCGGCTCGCCCGCGCGGACGTACCGCCATCCGGGTTCCGGTTCGTGCAGCCATCGTACCAGTACAGATTCGGGACTTACAGATTCGGGTCATCACAATAATTTGTAACGACCCCGATTCCCAGCAAGATATTGTCCGCTCTAGGGATTGGGCCGCAGCCCAATATCCTCCCCTCACGGCTTTGTTTGGTGAGAGCACTTCCCGGAAGGTCACCCAACCTGGAATTGCTCTCGTCGAAGCACTTTTAACTTCGGAGTTCTTATGGGATCCGTCGTCAATTGAGCTCCAAAACGCGTCTTGCTATGTTGGGAGGATCTCTTTACATATGTTTCATTTCCACATACTTCCCCAAGCGCTGTGGGATTGTGACGACCCCCTTTTTACGACCCGTCACCTTCCGGTTCGCCCGCGCGGACGTACCGCCATCCGGGTTCCGGTTCGTGCAGCCATCGTACCATACTTACAGATCCGGGTCATCACAATCACCCCCCCTCAGGGGCCCAACGTCCTCGTTGGCCACAATTCCGGTTGGGTACAGGCTCTGATACCATTTGTAACGACCCCGATTCCCAGCAAGATATTGTCCGCTCTGGGGATTGGGCCGCAGCCCAATATCCTCCCCTCACGGCTTTGTTTGGTGAGAGCACTTCCCGGAAGGTCACCCAACCTGGAATTGCTCTCGCCGAAGCACTTTTAACTTCGGAGTTCTTATGGGATCCGTCGTCAATTGAGCTCCAAAACGCGTCTTGCTATGTTGGGAGGATCTCTTTACATATGTTTCATTTCCACATACTTCCCCAAGCGCTGTGGGATTGTGACGACCCCCTTTTTACGACCCGTCACCTTCCGGTTCGCCCGCGCGGACGTACCGCCATCCGGGTTCCGGTTCGTGCAGCCATCGTACCATACTTACAGATCCGGGTCATCACAGACAATCTCTGGCCTTGTGCCCCACCTTGTCGCACCGAAAACATCGACCGGAATGCAACTTGCACTC
Organism: Begonia masoniana; assembly: GCA_022432975.1. Taxonomy (NCBI): domain Eukaryota; kingdom Viridiplantae; phylum Streptophyta; class Magnoliopsida; order Cucurbitales; family Begoniaceae; genus Begonia; species Begonia masoniana. The sequence goes on along the minus strand of CM039502.1, from coordinate 64,858,555 downwards.
CCACCAGATGACACATCGCATAAGAAACCTTATCTACCTCCTTCACCTTAATAATGTCAAACAATCTTTCCATTGCTCGAACCTACACCTCAGCCTGTATCGGATCTATAGCACATTCATCAAATATTGGAGGTCGAACTGCCTAGTTCGTTCACGACCCTGGTTCCATGAAGTACTATCTTGTCTATTACCATTTCCATCTCGGTTGAGTAAGATCTCTACTTGTTCTGACCATTGGTGCATTATGTCCATAAGCTGACTAATGGATTTCTCCTCGAGTTTTCTAGGTGCTTTCGGCATTTTCTTGTTCCTAGACACATTAAGAAACACATGCAAAATAAACAATTTAGAATCATACATAAACTTAAACACTTACAGTCGATGGAGAGTCCTCGTGCGGCGGTGTGTTTTTGGCAGGCATATCACAGAACTCGCTTTTAAAACTCCGTCTCTCTGATACCATAACTGTGATGACCCCAACCCGATCAGGGCCGCCACGGACTTGCCGTGACATAACTATTACCTAAGCCCTCGTATTTTCTCATAAACTTTTTCATTTTTACTTAACACTTTAAAGAAAACGGACCTAGACAATTTACCCACCTCTAACAACCTTTAGGGACTAACTTTGACTTAAACATTAAACATTTGAGCGGAAAACATTTCAACTTTTAAAACATTTAAAACTAGACTAAAACCATTAATAACTTAAAACAAATAAAACATTTAAAACAATTAAAGTAAGATCAATTAAAACACGACACTAATATAACCTATACTCAAGAAAACAAACTGCGTGGATCGCTCTAAAAATCGAGCGTATCCTTACCTGTTTTAAAATAACCAAACAGTTCAAAATACCCAAACAGTTCCAGTAAAATTCTAAAATTTAAACTCCACATTCTAAACAATCTACTACTACTACATATACATCAAAACTCGACTGTTCATACATTTTTCTATCAAAACATCTAATCTACATACTTAAACACTTTGATACTTTCACAAATTAAACCTACACGTAGACCTACTAACCAACAAAACTAACTCACATCATTCGACATACATCATTCAAGCCATCAGATCATCAAGCCAAAACACACCCCGTCGCCACGAGCACCACCCATCGACCACCTATTCCTTGTCATCATGAGGAACTCTCATCTTCACACCTGTCACCTACCTCATACAACATAAACAGTAAGCCTAATGCTTAGAAGAGGATGCTCTATGGAGAAGTATGCATGAATGCGTGACTTTTCATAAAAACATGTTTATTTCGTTTCATTTTGTTAAACCATTTTCCTTGCCCCGTAGTACATTCCTGACTGCCCCGTAGTACATTCGTGACTGCCCCGTAGTACATTCGTGACTTGCCCCGTAGTACATTAGTACTTGCCCCGTAGTACATTCGTAACTTGCCCCGTAGTACATTCGTGACTTGCCCCGTAGTACATTCGTAACTTGCCCCGTAGTACATTCGTAACTTGCCCCGTAGTACATTCGTAACTTGCCCCGTAGTACATTCGTGACTTGCCCCGTAGTACATTCGTAACTTGCCCCGTAGTACATTCGTAACTTGCCCCGTAGTACATTCGTAACTTGCCCCGTAGTACATTCGTGACTTGCCCCGTAGTACATTCGTAACTTGCCCCGTAGTACATTCGTAACTTGCCCCGTAGTACATTCGTAACTTGCCCCGTAGTACATTCGTAACTTGCCCCGTAGTACATTCGTGACTTGCCCCGTAGTACATTCGTAACTTGCCCCGTAGTACATTCGTAACTTGCCCCGTAGTACATTCGTGACTTGCCCCGTAGTACATTCGTAACTTGCCCCGTAGTACATTCGTAACTTGCCCCGTAGTACATTCGTAACTTGCCCCGTAGTACATTCGTAACTTGCCCCGTAGTACATTCGTAACTTGCCCCGTAGTACATTCGTAACTTGCCCCGTAGTACATTCGTAACTTGCCCCGTAGTACATTCGTAACTTGCCCCGTAGTACATTCGTAACTTGCCCCGTAGTACATTCGTGACTTGCCCCGTAGTACATTCGTGACTTGCCCCGTAGTACATTCGTGACTTGCCCCGTAGTACATTCGTAACTTGCCCCGTAGTACATTCGTGACTTGCCCCGTAGTACATTCGTAACTTGCCCCGTAGTACATTCGTAACTTGCCCCGTAGTACATTCGTAACTTGCCCCGTAGTACATTCGTAACTTGCCCCGTAGTACATTCGTAACTTGCCCCGTAGTACATTCGTAACTTGCCCCGTAGTACATTCGTAACTTGCCCCGTAGTACATTCGTAACTTGCCCCGTAGTACATTCGTAACTTGCCCCGTAGTACATTCGTAACTTGCCCCGTAGTACATTCGTAACTTGCCCCGTAGTACATTCGTGACTTGCCCCGTAGTACATTCGTAACTTGCCCCGTAGTACATTCGTAACTTGCCCCGTAGTACATTCGTAACTTGCCCCGTAGTACATTCGTGACTTGCCCCGTAGTACATTCGTAACTTGCCCCGTAGTACATTCGTGACTTGCCCCGTAGTACATTCGTAACTTGCCCCGTAGTACATTCGTGACTTGCCCCGTAGTACATTCGTAACTTGCCCCGTAGTACATTCGTAACTTGCCCCGTAGTACATTCGTAACTTGCCCCGTAGTACATTCGTGACTTGCCCCGTAGTACATTCGTAACTTGCCCCGTAGTACATTCGTGACTTGCCCCGTAGTACATTCGTAACTTGCCCCGTAGTACATTCGTAACTTGCCCCGTAGTACATTCGTAACTTGCCCCGTAGTACATTCGTAACTTGCCCCGTAGTACATTCGTAACTTGCCCCGTAGTACATTCGTAACTTGCCCCGTAGTACATTCGTAACTTGCCCCGTAGTACATTCGTAACTTGCCCCGTAGTACATTCGTGACTTGCCCCGTAGTACATTCGTGACTTGCCCCGTAGTACATTCGTGACTTGCCCCGTAGTACATTCGTAACTTGCCCCGTAGTACATTCGTAACTTGCCCCGTAGTACATTCGTGACTTGCCCCGTAGTACATTCGTAACTTGCCCCGTAGTACATTCGTAACTTGCCCCGTAGTACATTCGTAACTTGCCCCGTAGTACATTCGTGACTTGCCCCGTAGTACATTCGTGACTTGCCCCGTAGTACATTCGTGACTTGCCCCGTAGTACATTCGTGACTTGCCCCGTAGTACATTCGTAACTTGCCCCGTAGTACATTCGTGACTTGCCCCGTAGTACATTCGTAACTTGCCCCGTAGTACATTCGTGACTTGCCCCGTAGTACATTCGTAACTTGCCCCGTAGTACATTCGTAACTTGCCCCGTAGTACATTCGTAACTTGCCCCGTAGTACATTCGTGACTTGCCCCGTAGTACATTCGTAACTTGCCCCGTAGTGGCGTCGTAGCAAGCCGAGCACCGTCCAAAAGCCGTGTCCACCTAAGGCATTTCATAAATAAAGGACATAAATAGATCCTAAATAAACGAATCCCAAATTTAAACTAAGCTCCTAGCTAAAGCAATTTCTCCTAAAACTTCATTTCCTCCATTCGGGCATTTCATCGAGCACGTGGTGCTCACAATTTACTTAACCTCCATTAATGGTTTTCCAAAATCTCTAATATCCAAACTTTAACCTAAATCCACCAATAATCATCAATTCATTTAATCTACCTAAATAACGACAAGTGTAATCACTATTAAGCCTAAAAAGCATAATACCATTGATTTCTAACTAAAACCTAATTAAACGGCCACTAATTTGGGTTCGGTAAAAACCGACCCGAAACTTCAAACGCGCGTAACTTTTGCATCAGTTATCGGAATCGAACGATTCCAGCGGCCACGTACTCCTCTAACAACCTATTTTAATCTGCCAAAAGGAATTTTAAAAAAACGACCGGAGCTAGGTCAATTCAGGCAAAACCCGATTCTGCCCTTTCCCAAAAATTTTCCTTTTTTGATTTTTCATCAAATTCCATCAATCTCTTCACCAATCGACCACATATACACTCAATTAGAATAATCTAATCCAAAATCGAAGCTACATTCACCAAAACCGAAGTGCCCTAATCGGGCATTCACTGTTTTTCGCCCAAATTGGGCATTCCACGGCCAAGCAACAATAGCCGGCCCTAGGGTCGGCAAACCCACGCCGGAAATGACCGAAATTGGCCGGTGATCGAAGCTCAATCGAGCTCGCCACCCACTGCCTTAAACCGAACCAAAACAGAGGAGAAAACCGAGCTTACCGTTCGATTTTGTGCGCGAGGACGGTCAGAGATCGCACGTCTCCGTCGTCTGGTCGGAGAGGGCCGAAAAACGCCGGCGTTCGTCGGAGGAGAGTCGCCGTCGTCGTCTCCCTTGTCCTCCTCTCGCGCTCGGGCTCGAGCTCAACATCGAACGACAGAATGGCTTCGGCCATTCTGTCGTTTTAGTTTTATTTTTTTATTTTTAATTATAATAATAATAATAATAATAATAATAATAATAATAATAATAATAATAATAATAATAATAATAATAATAATAATAATAATAATAATAATAATAATAATAATAATAATAATAATAATAATAATAATAATAATAATAATAATAATAATAATAATAATAATAATAATAATAATAATAATAATAATAATAATAATAATAATAATAATAATAATAATAATAATAATAATAATAATAATAATAATAATAATAATAATAATAATAATAATAATAATAATAATAATAATAATAATAATAATAATAATAATAATAATAATAATAATAATAATAATAATAATAATAATAATAATAATAATAATAATAATAATAATAATAATAATAATAATAATAATAATAATAATAATAATAATAATAATAATAATAATAATAATAATAATAATAATAATAATAATAATAATAATAATAATAATAATAATAATAATAATAATAATAATAATAATAATAATAATAATAATAATTCAATAATATTAATTCCTATTAATTATTAATATACCGTTTTACCTTCCGTAAATCCGTTAAATCCCGTATATCTCCACAAATTCACATACTCGTTAGGACCCTAATAAAACTTTCTTTTCGTAAACGGACTTGATTTACTATTTTTACGAATTAATATACTAAAGGCTTAAACGGGAACTCTAGCATTACTCTTCTCGATTTGGGTTTCTAAAATTTCACTTATTCTTCTACAAATCCCCATAAATTTCTAGGGTCCTAATAAAACTATCCGTTCACAAAACGGATCTAATTTACTTATTTACGAAAATAGCCTTGAAGCGGAAACCCAAAAAACTCGGGTGTTACAAAAATTGATGGAAATTACGTCAATTTCTCTAAAGAATAAAGAGGCCACGTGAAACATGGGGAAATCAGGCTAAGGACTTAAAACATCAAGCGCTTATTGGGAGGCAACCCAATTTTTGATATCCTTTTGTGTTGGTTTTTTTTTTTTTTTTTTTTTTTTGCTAAAAATAATGTTGATGCTGCAATATTTGTTGTAGCAATTAAAAAAAAAAACTCAGGTCTGGACAAATCAGGGGATGGAGAAGCTGATGAAGAGGAAGCACCGAACATAAAGCCATCACACAACCCTAATGCTGCAAGTGGAGCTGTAGCATCAGCCGAGAGCATCATCTTTCAACAACAAATCATGGAAGGCTTGCTGCTTCTGCAAAAATAAAATGGCACAGCAACACGAAACCCTGCATCTAAAGGAACGACGAATGAGACTCCAGGGAAGTACTTACCCCCTAGTTTTGCTTTGTTTTGTTTAAATTTTGAATTCTATTTTGTTCGACAATGGGGACATTGTTGAGTTTGAGTTTGGGGGTAGAGATGTACTAGGTTTTTTTCTAACATCCTAATGTTCCTAATGTGCTGAAAACTTGCACTAACATACCTTATGAACATTTTACTATGGCTCATTCCCGTGAATATAATTTTTCCTAAGAACACACGAACTCCCTTTTAGTTTGTTTAGGGATATCATCCTCATTAAATTTCATAGATATATTTAGATGAGAACGATCCAATGTTTACCGAAGAAAATTAGAGATAAAGTTTTTTTCAAAAAAATATATATATACATAATAAATAATAAGTTTGGGGGTTATAAAAAAATTAAATAAAAAATAAATAAATAAAGAATAAATTACAATTTCCTAATCTACTTTCAATCTCGAGTAAGCCCTTTGGATACTTGATGGGTAGAATTTAAATAAAGGAACTTTGGGAGGAACTCCGTTGCAATATTATTGACTATACTCCTCTATAATTTTATATGAGTATATATCTTTAAGTGACACTATTGAGTAACCGGAGGCCTTCATGACCAATGTTGTCAATCGTGTAAAAAGGTAGTGTGACTTATAATAGAAAATCAATACAAAAAAAAAACATATACCCTTCTTACTTATTGCTTATTTTATATATAAAAAAAGAACCTTCAAAATCTAATTAACTTAGGAAAAATCTTGAAGAGTTAACAATCTAATATTTCTATGAAATTTAGTTTTGATGATTGAACTTAGCAAGCTGAAAAGGAGTTTGAGCACAGACACACTTTGAAAGATTATTTAATTGGGAATGAGTCTATGTTATTTGTTTTTAATTGTGCTAGAGGAAGTTTTCATCATGTTACAAGTTTCGAACCATATTGATGTACTTTTGGAATCCTTTGGTTTTGATTTTATTTGCATCACTCGAGGACGAGTAATGGTTTAAGTTTGGAGGTATTTGATAACTCTTGAATTAGAGTTATTTTATACTATTTTTAATTAATAGAACTTGTATGATTTGAGTGAATGTAAGAAGAAATTAGTGAAATTTACCATAATTGCTACAGGATGCTGCAGCATCTAGAGATTGGTTGAATTTAACGTATTTTATGCATATTCTCTAATAAAAGCAGATTTTATCACTAATTCTAATTTTGTATTATCTTATTTGAATGCAGATTTATTAGCGGAAAAAAATACAAAAGGAAATATTGGTGTTTTATAGAGAAGCAAATTAAAAGGATGGAAATCAAGGTAGAGGAGGGAAACTTAGCTGAAGAATTACTCAAAATCGTAAGAGAGAGAAAAAAGAGCTAAACAAGTGGAACAATAAAATAAAGGAGATCTGGAGATAAAGAAGGAAACACGTAGAACAAGGAAAGGGAGAGAAAAACAATAAAGGAGAATATCTTTATTAAAAATATAGGAGGCAGAAATCAAGAGGAGGCCTAAAAACAAACAGATCTGGAAAGAGAGAATGAGACTTTTTACACGCTGAACGGAGACCAGAAGGGATTTAGGAGAAAAGCAGAGGAGAATTCTTGCCTACTAGAGACCAGAGACTTCAACCAGTATTCTTATTCTTCCACTTTTTATTTTATGAATATTATTATTGTTGATTTTACCATCATGCTTCTTGGCTAGACCTTTTTATCTTGGTTAGGAAAGAAAATAATCGTTACATGTTTTTATTTTGATCTATGAATGCTACACATTTTTCATTGAACAATTTCTCATGATTTTTATTGTATAAATTGAATTGTGTCGATGAGCAGATTCAATATCAAATGTTCCTATTGTATCGATAGGTAAATAGAAATCGTAAAATGCATGAGTAATTAAATAAATTAAAATTGTTGCAAAGTAGCTAACATTAATTTATTTGGCGTTAAGAATAGATTTACATGAAAATTCAGATTAATTTTTAACTTTTCAAAGCTGAAAAGAAATTCTGAACCGAGTTTAACTAGGCAATTAGACAGAACCCTAGAAAAATTATTAGTTCTTGCTGTTTTGTGATCAATGTTGTAGCATTTTCGTAGCATCAGTAGTAAAATACATGTAATGAGAAATCAACCATAACCAAGACTTTTACCGTATTTACCTTCTTAAATCATCTCAATTTCAGTCTTTATTAATTTTTATTTTTATTGAATTTTATGGTAATTTAATCTGATTAAGCATATCCTCGTGGGATCGACTTTTATTTACTCTATTACTTCGTTAGCGACACGCGCACTTGCGTTAGGGTGTAGAAAATCACTAACAAATATGAAATGCATTCTCTTCTATTTCAAAATTTCTTTCATTTACAGCAACAGAACAAAGAAACTCAGAGATTCATAAATCCAAGTCAAGATGAAAAATCCAATCTTTAATCCAACTTCCACAAACAAGACAGTGTGATGTGCCCTGTAGGCCCATTACACGATCCCAGACCCGAGTTCACAATTTGACTAACACACTTGTCTCTTTTGTAGGTCATGGTTCGTGTGAAGACTTGGAGGACACCGTGGATGACTTGAAGTGGGAGATTAAAGCTGGAGACGTTGACCAACCGAAGCATCTCCTCATGTGGAAAGACTAAAGGCCCTTTAATGCTCACATGGGAATTTTTCTTCCCGAGCTTTAATATTTGTTGCTTTTTTCAAATTTCAAACTTATTGGCAAACGTTAGCCTTCTTGTTTAAAATTTATTAGATGCATGCTAGGATTAGATGTATGTTAGGATTATATGGATGTTAGGATTAGATGAATGATAGGATTAGTTGGTGGCTTGGTTTGGCCCACTGAAGTTGAAGACGTGCCCAAGCCAAAGCCCAAGCCCAAGCCCAAGCCCAAGCCCAAGCCCAAGCCCACCATTAGGTCTATATATTCATGGCATTGGTGTTTGTAACTTTTTTGGTTGATTTATGAGCACCCACGGATTTCTCTCTCAATAGAAGAAGAAGCTTGGAGCAAAGAGCTTCCAAGGTAAGCTCGGTTGACAACAACCGAGGGGTTGCGCCCCCGAACCATTCTTCTAGCTTGGTAGCTAGTTGGAGTGGATTTTGCCACCTCCTTCTCCACTCTTTTGAGAGCGGAAAACAGCAAGGAGTGGCCGTAACCGATTCCTTGAATCGAGTTATCTTCCTTGGAAGAAACTCTTGCCGGAAGCTCCATTGAAGCACTCACCGGCCGATTCTCGGAAAACATTATATAAATCCTTCATCTTAACGAATCTGGACCACGATTTTCACCAGCACACACCTCACTCACTTCACAAGATTCACCTAAAATTTCATTAAATTTCGAGCACGTTTGATATTTCTTTTACATTTTCCACTCTCGATTTTCTCGGATTTGTGTCACCCGGAGCTAACGATCTTCTTCGAGTTCTTGAGTCCTATTTGCAAGTCGGAGCTCATCACAGTGGGAAACAAAATAAAAAGGTTTTGTGTTCTTACTTCAAATTTGAAAATTTTCCAGCCCTTCAATCCTCCAATTAAAGCAGCAAAACTGAATTTTTGTTCTTCTAACGGAACACCAAGAGAGTCTCAACCACCGATTCTAGAAAAAAAAAATCATTCACTCAAAAACCTAAGTTTTTAACCTAGGAAACAACACAAAAGAAGGAGGATTCCGACGCACCAATTTTCGAGCTCTAGTGTCGAACTAGAAGTCTCCAAACGTCTATGAACATTCACCGAGAGAAAACCTTCTAGAGGGGATGAAGATAAAGGAAAAGTTTTCTTCACTCAAAATCGTTTCACAAAGGTTGAAGAGCAAAAGACAGGGAATGTTTTAAAACCAAAATCATTAGAATCGGACGCCGAATTGGTCGTCAGTCAGTTTTTCCCTCTCGATTTATATCCTTCTATTCTTTGTGCGGCGCCCTCAGCAAACAAAGAGATTTCTGCCAAAAGAAATTTTTTAAACAGGATGAGGACTTTACGAGGGAGGGAGAAAATGTATAGGTGGCAAGTTAATGAGAGAAGAGAAAATTACCTTTTTTGTCCCACCACTCTTCTTACGTTTTGTTGTCTAAAATAAATGGTGGGTTTCACAAGGTTTGTGAAGGAAAGAGGTATGGGCATGAGTCCTTTTTCATCGATACAAAATTAAAAAAACAAGACCAACAACCTATATATCTCACAAAAGGAAAGTCATAAGAAAGAAAATTAAACGAAATGAGACAAACTGGCTCACTCTTGCTCCAGCTGCTGAACGCTCATCTAACTATGATATGAAAAATAGATAGTCAAGTATAGTGAATTAACTATATTCAAATAAGAATTTCAAAAGCCATTGTAAGTGTTTTAAGAACAGTTTGTGCAAGTACAGAATAAAACAATGACAAAGCCAAGTTTCACGGTCCATCATTAGGGTCATAAGAAAATGGGTCATTATACTATGATAAACAATCAAATAATTGTTGAATTCAATAAAAAATAACAAGAGTAATTAAATCTAGAATAAATTCCATAATCTGAAAAGAGTGAGAGCCCAGTTCTTGATCGATACGTCAGAAATTCTACAAGCAAATGGTTAAAGTAATAAGGACATACCCGGATCCATTGATTGAATGCAAAATACCGTAGATCGGGTATGTAGATCTTCCGATTCGACAATTGCCCTCTCTAATGTCTCTCTAGAATGATGGCGGTTCCAAGAGGCAAAGGGTTCAATTATGAATTGGGGACCATAACCCTATATTAAACCTAATTGGGTAATTTACCAGTTTGCCCATCATAAATTAGTAAATTACCCCTGGTGTCTCTACACATAATATAACCATATTATATTTAATATACTCCAAAGACCGTTGAAACTATATTAAATCACTTTAATATGGACTTAAACCTGATGATAACATAATGTATAATTTATAGTTTAACAATTTAGATCCAACTAGAATTATAAATCCTTATAATTCTAACAATCTCCCACTTGGATCAAATTATAAACTAATCAGTTACACATTATAACCTTATCTTTATGATATCAAATTTGTTATTATTTAAACAGAGTATACTCTAACAATCTCGTCCATCAATTATGTCAAATGCAGGACCAAAGCGGCTTTTGTCACATTTATCGTAACTAAACTTATCAATGATCACATACACCAACATAACCAAATGACACAGATCAAATATGGATGTGTAGCATGGAAATTACATGTGATGTGATTTAACATGTCTATTTCCAACTGGTCCAACCAAAACTTTATTGAGATCATTAAAACTCAAATGCCAGAGTGAATTAAATGAATACCTCATAAAATGAATACTGCAGTAACCAAAATATTCATTACAAATATCTATATAATAGAATCACATAAAAAACAAATGACAGACTCCCACTAAACCTCAATATCTCCAAGAGATACAACCCCCACATGAGCAACATGCTCGTGAAAGACCTTGGGTCGTAATCCCTTGGTTAGCATATCTGTAATCATGAAGTCTGTTCCAATATGATCTATAGATATTTGACCACTCTGAACTCTTTCCTTTACAACACGAAACTTGATGTCTACAAACTTAGACTTTGAGAAACTCCTGTTGTTGTTTGAGAACATCACAGCTGACTGGTTGTCACATAAAATCCGAAGTGGTCTTTCAATACCATTCGAGATTCGCAATCCCGTGACAAAATTACTCAGCCATAATGCCTGATTAGATGCCTCATAACATGCTATAAACTCAGCTGCCATAGTAAAAGAGGTCGTAAGTCTCTGTTTGGCACTCTTCCAGGAGATAGCTCCTCCAGCTAAAAGAAAAATATAACCTGACGTTGACTTCAAGTCATCTTGGCATCCAGCAAAATCAGAGTCAGTATACCCAATGATCTCGAGCTGATCTGATTTCTTGTATGTGAGCATGTATCCTTTGGTTCTCTGTAAGTATCTGAGTACCCTTTTTACAGCTTTCCAATGATCCAATCCAGGATTGCTCAAGTATCTACCTAACATGCCAACTATGTACACAATATCCGGACGCGTGCATACTTGAGCATACATTAAGCTTCCTACTGCCGAAGCATAAGGAATCTTTTGCATTTCATTGACTTCAAAGTCACTTGAAGGGCATTGACTTTTATTTATTTTGTCTCCTTTGACAACAGGGATATCTCCTGGTTTACATTCTTGCATACCAAATCTTTTTAAAACCTTCTCGATATAGCTCTTTTGTGATAATCCAAGTATACCTCGACAACGATTTCGGTATATTTGGATTCCTAATACAAAAGAGGCATCACCAAGATCTTTCATTTCAAATTTCTTTGAAAGAAATTTCTTGGTGTCGTGCAACAAGCCTATATCGTTGCATGCTAATAATATGTCATCGACATATAAAACCAGAAACATCATTTTATTCCCACTAAATTTGTGATATACACAATCATCAACTTTATTTGCCTCAAAACCATATGAGGTGACTGCTTGATGAAATTTTTAATACCATTGACGGGAAGCTTGTTTTAGCCCGTAGATGGATTTCTTTAATTTGCAAACTAAATCCTTTGATTTATCCAAATCAAAGAACTTGGGTCGCACGATATATGTAACGTCCCGAGTTATCTGAACCCGGTTCGTCACACCATGTCCGTACATGACTAAAATTTCAATCGTATTTTTTGAAAACTTGACATAAGCGGAATCTCCAAAACAATAATATTCAAAACTTGTAGCGGAAATTGTTTAAGTAAGAATCAAGTTAAACAAGCCTAATGTACAATGCTTAAACACTCAGTTAAAATTTTGGGGATAATCGGCAAAAGGAATAAAGGATTAAATCGCAAAACACTTAATGAGTTTCAAAAGTCAAACGCATCGCCCGCTGAACAAAGTCAACAAAAGGGGCTGAGGCAGAAAATGGAAGACATCATCCGGTGGCAAAACGACAAAATGCACTCTACATCTTCCAATGACATCAGCACGCATCTACCGATGAGTTTACTGAGACATCATCCGATAGACTTAAACCTACACCTTCTGATGACGTCAGCACGCATCTGCCGATGAGTTTACTGAGACATCATCCGATAGACTTAAACCTACACCTTCCGATGATGTCAGCACGCATCTGCCGATGAGTTTACTGAGACATCATCCGATAGACTTAAACCTACACCTTCCGATGACGTCAGCACGCATCTGCCGATAAGTTTACTGAGACATCATCCGATAGACTTAACCTACACCTTCCGATGAAACAAGCTACATATGCCGATTACTGGACGACAAATTTCTTGCTATATCATCCGATGGCTTCCACTGAAGACATCTTCCGATAGGTGACAGAACACCAACACAACATCTGCCGATAGAGGACAGAACCACATTTCATCTACTCCTTGGTATACACACACAATCCTAACTACAGGAAAGAATCTTGCTTACTTCACTGAGACCATTCAAAAACATTTCAAACCATTACATTACTGAAAATCCAGTGAGCACCAACATTAATCTCGACAGAATACTATTAACTGGAAAATCTCGAAAAAGCATTCAGAACATTGAAATCACTACTGTTGAAATCACTACTGTTATGAAAACTCAACATGCTCAAATTGAAACATTTACAACTAAACCTTCAGACCAACGACACCAGTTAACCCGCCTCATCAGTTTACCAAGCCGAAACATGAATGTGCTACTCCAACCAGCCTATCCCTCGGTGAATTCAGAGAATTCACCTGTAGTATCCTCAACACCTACATCACAAAACTCATCTATTAGCCTAATGCTAAGTAAGTAAAGCAGTAATGAAATGCATTGCTGAATCATAAATTCCTAAACATGCAATTTCTACTTTCTCATCTCAGTTGCATACACGTACGTTCATAAACTGATCTGATCCCTTGGTTCCCTTGGGAGTGGGATCAATTCTCCCAATGTCATACATCCTCTACTCGATTAAGGGGCGGATGAATTCCCTTAATAGCTTATCTGATCCCATGGTTCCCTTGGGAGTGGGATCAATTCTCCCAATGTCATAATCCTCTACTCGATTAAGGGGCGATTAGTTCCCTTAATAGTTGTTTGTCACATTCAGTTCATACCTTACCATTCTTACATGGAAATTCATTTTCGTAGTCTTTCAAAATCATGATGCATGACATACAAAATCATTCATAAAATGCACAACCCTACTGTTTTGTGATGTAGGCCCGAAGGTACATGCATACTTTACTTACCTGGATTCCTGGAACTTGTTCGGTTACCACTACTCGGGAAGCTCTGTACACCTAATATCATAAGCAGAATACCAATTAGATCATCACTAACCTTAACCTTATATCGTTCAGAAACCTAAGGAGCTAGTTTGGAAACTCTGGTTATCGAACATTCTCAACACTAAACCCGAACTCAACACACTCGCAGCCTCATTAAAATACACGCATTGTACTCTCTCTGCTATATAGCCACTAAAATCTCAAGATAACGAAAGGAAAACTTACCTAGTTGAAGGAGAATCGGGCGAGGGAAAATCGCCTAGAGAGCTCGACTGCTTGAGCTGAAAACCCAAAGAGGAAAAATGAGGGAACAGTGACGGCTAAACCTCATTAAACTCTCCCTTAAATGCGTTATCCACAATAAATTGCAATTTACCATTTTGTCCTTGCTCAATCACTTGTTAACCTAATCACTAAATCACCCATATTACAATTATAAAACATTCTCTATAAATGGAAAAAGGTAAATCGGTTAATGGAAACCGGGTGTTACAATATAGATCGTTTCATCAATGTCACCATTGAGAAACGCCGTCTTTACATCCATCTGATGTAACTCTAAATCAAAATGAGCTACTAGTGCCATTATAGTTCTAAAGGATCTTTCGTAGACCGGAGAGAAAGTTTCCTTATAGTCGATGTCTTCTCTTTGAGTAAAATCCTTAGCAACAAGACGTGCTTTGAATCTCTCAATGTTACCTTTTGAATCCCTTTTGGATTTAAAAATCCATTTACAACTGACGGGTTTCAAACCTGCAGGTAACGGGACGAGATCCTAAACGTAATTGTCCTTCATGGATTTTAACTCCTCATTCATGGCATCAGTCCACTTTTGAGAATCATAACTGTTAATGGCTTGGTTGAAAGTGACAGGGTCATCTTCAACCTCACTGAGTTCCTCATGTTCTTGTAGGAATACGATATAATCATCCGAAATCGTACTTCTTCTCTCTCTAGTGGACCTCCGTAATGGCATATTTTCTTGAGGCTGTTGAGTTTGTTCTTCGGGAATGACTTCCTGAAGAGGTTCAGGAAGTGATTCAACATTATCTTTTTCATTATCCACTTGATCGAAGTCAAGGGAAACCAAAGGAAGAGGAATAACTTCCTCCTTAAAGACAATGTCTTCCTTATCTCCCCTCACAAACTCTACATCCTCAAAAAATCGGCCATTTTTCGTTTCAAAGAATGTCTTTACAGTAGGATCATAAAATTTGTACCCCCTTGACTGTTCAGGATACCCTACAAAATAACAACTAACAGTCCTAGAGTCCAGTTTCTTTTCATTGGGCCTATAAGGCCTTGCCTCAGCGGGACAGCCCCACACGTGTAAGTGTTTAAGAACGGGTTTTCGGCCCATCCAACACTCATGTGGGGTTTTGTTAGCCGTCGCCTTAGTAGGTACCTTGTTAAAGATATAAGCTGCGGTCTTTAGTGCTTCACTCTAGAGGGATTCTGGTAAGGTCGAATTAGCAATCATGCTCCTTACCATGTCCTTAAACGTTCTGTTCCGTCTTTCAGCAACACCATTCATGTTGGGCGAATCCGACATGGTGTACTGAGGAACAATACCACACTCCTCTAGGTGTTTAGCAAATGGTCCTGAACGTTGTTCACCTGACCCGTCATACCGACCATAGTATTCACCACCACGATCAGATCTGACAACCTTAATCCTTTTGTCAAGCTTATTTTCCACCTCAGCTTTAAAGGCTTTAAACACGTCCAAAGACTGAGACTTCTTGTAACACCCGGTTCTATAGAACCAAGTCTTATTTCTTTCTAAATTAATGACACACTTTAATGACAATAGTAAAAGTGGGGTTAATGGATGACTAGGCAAGGGCATAAGAGTAATTGGAAATTTAAAATGGATAACCTATTTAAGGAATAGGTTTTTGGATTTAATGCATTGTAGCCGCCACTATTTTTCAATTCTTTTCGACTCTCAGCTCCTCAGCTCAGCAGAGTGCTCTAGGAGGCCCTCCCTTCGATTTCTCCAGCGATTTCTTCGACTTACGTGAGTTCCTTCATTTTTCCTTATGACTTGACGGTTAGATAACAGAGGGAGTGCAATGTATGTGTTTTGGGAGTGTTGTGAATGAGTGTAGTTTCGGGTTAAGTGCAGAATCAGGAATGCACGAAGATCTGAGCTTCCAAACTAATTTCCTTAGACTCCTGGATAGTTTAAAATGAAGTTTAACTAATACACTGTCTACGGTTTTAGGTTTGAGCAAAACCCGAAGTAGTTAGCAACCAAACATTTCCCCAGGAATCCAGGTAGGTGAAGTATTGTGTGTGCCTTCGGGCCTACATCACAAAACAGTACGTTTATGCATGCTTGAGTATTTTATGCGTGTTATGCATCATGTTTTTGAAAGAATATGAAAATGAATTTATATGTAGTGACATGGAAAGGCAAGTACAGATTGAAATGTAATAGCTATTAAGGGAATTCATCCGCCCCTTAATCAAGTAGAGGATGTATAACATTGGGAGACTTGATCCCAGTCCCAAGGGAACTGAGGGATCAGAATAGCTATTAAGGGAATTCATCCACCCCTTAATCGAGTAGAGGATGTATAACAATGGGAGAATTGATCACACTCCCAAGGGAATCGAGGGATCAGATCAGTAAACGAACGAATGTACAACTGAGATGAGAAAGTAGAAACTGCATGTTTAGGTTTTATATTTCAGCATATCATTTCATTATTGCTTTACTTGCTTAGCATTAGGCTAATAGATGAGTTTTGTGATGTAGGTGTTGAGGTAACTACTGGAGAGTTCTCTAAATTTACTGAGGAATAGGCGAAGTTGTTGAAGCACATTCATGTCACTCTTTGGTATCCTGATGAGGCGGTTTAACTGATGTCTGTTGGTGTGAAGATTTAGTTGACAATGTTTCAATTTAAGTGTGTTGAGATTTCATGACAGTAGTGGTTTCAATATTTTGAATACGCCTTTGAGATTTTTCTGATAATAGTATTTTGTTGAGTTTTAATGTTGGTTCTTACTGGATCTTGAGTAATGCAATGATTTGAATTGTTTCTGAATGGTTTCAGTAAAGTAAGTAAATTTCTTTTCATAGTCAGAGTTGTGTTTGCATAGCAAGGAGTAGTTGAAATATCGCTTTGTTCTCTATTGATAGACGATGTCTATCGGCAGATGCTGAGTTGTTGTTCTGTTGGCTATCGAAAGAT
Source organism: Begonia masoniana (assembly GCA_022432975.1). Taxonomy (NCBI): domain Eukaryota; kingdom Viridiplantae; phylum Streptophyta; class Magnoliopsida; order Cucurbitales; family Begoniaceae; genus Begonia; species Begonia masoniana. The sequence continues at coordinate 64,841,302 of CM039502.1, read as the reverse complement.
GTCTTCAGTGGAAGCCATCGGAAGATATAAGTAGAAAATTTGTCGTTTTGTGGCCGGTGGATGTCGTGTGTTAAATCCATCGGATGATGTAGAATGTAATTTGTCGTTTAGTGACCGGTGGATGTCGAGTGTTAAATCCATCGGATGATGTAGTAGAAGTTTGTCGTTTAGTCACCGGTGGATGTCGTGTGTTAAATCCACCGGAAGATGTAGGATGTAATTTGTCGTTTTGTAACCGAATGATGTTGAGTATTTTACCTACCGAAAGGCGTGAGTAAAAGACTTGACGTCTAGTGATCGGCTGAGGCGGGATGAACGAATCATCCGGCTGACGTCATCGGTAGATGCAGTAGCAAAACTCTTCGTTTTGCAATCGGCTGAAGCTAGAAGAATGACTCCTCCGGCTGACGTCATCGGTGGAGACCTTAAATATTATTTTTGCCCTCTTGTTGACTTTGTACAGCGGCAGATGAGTTTGACTTTTGCGACTTTTAAAGTATTTCACGATTTAAACCTTTATTTTTTTTGGCAGAATGTTCCCTAACATCTCAACTGATTATTCAAACATTGTTCTATAGTTTTGTTTAACTTTATTTTTGCTTAAATGATTTCCGCTGCACGTCTCTAAATGTTTGAGGTTTTAGAAAATGTCAAATTTAGACTTTCGAGCAAAATTTTAAATTTGGTCCAAAGTTTCTTAGTCATGTTCGAGTTTATGAGTAACAAACCGGGTTCAGAAAACTCGGGGCGTTACACTTCTCTTGAATGAAATATAGGTAGCCATAACGCAAGTAATCGTCAATGAATGATATGAAATAATGTTGACCATTCCAAGATGCCGTAGGGAAAGGTCCACAAATATCTGTATGTATCAATTCAAGGACTTCTGAAGCTCGGTTAACTTCTAATCTCCTTACACTTGTTTGTTTCCCTTTAATACAACTGACGCAAACCTTGAAGTCAGTCATATCAAGAGGGCCCAAAATTTCGTCTGACACAAGCTTTTCAATTCTCTTTTGAGAGATGTGACCTAAACGCTTGTGCCATAACGAAGCTGAATCATTATTAGTTAATTTACATTTTGTACCTCTTGAATCAGTATGCAATGTTTCATTAAATGAAGCGATGGTTTCTAGCATATATAGATTGTCATAAACAAATAAAAATCCAGAACCCATTATATTTGAATTTAATGATAAACTGAATTTTTCATATCCAAATGAACAAGAATAACCAGATTTGTCCAATGCAGAAATAGAAATTAAATTCCGTCTAAAAAACGGTACAACAAAAGTATCATTTAAATCCAAAAATTGTCCAGATTTTAATAACAATCTAAAATCTCCGATGGCTTCAACTTCAACTGATTTGCCATCGCCCACAAAGATGAATCTTTCAACATCATTCGATTTTCGACAATTCAGGCAACCCTGCATAGACAAACTAATGTGAGTGGTAGCACCTGAATCTAACCACCACGTATGTCTAGATACAGAAACCAAATTAACCTCAAAACAAACAAGGTTGAGAAGTGTACCTTTCTTCACGCGCCATGCGTGGTACTTGGCACAAATTTTCTTTTGGTGCCCTTCTCCATTACAGAAGAAACAACTGAAGCCCTTAGACTTCTTTTGTTTCAACTTAGAAGAAGCACCAACAGCTTCCTTCTTCCTTTTCTTTCCTTTATCTTTGGAAGATGATGCCAAATGAACACTTTCTGTCCGATCATGCTTAATCCTCTCTTCCTCTTGGACACAATGAGATATTAATTCATTAAGTGTCCACTTATCCTTCTGGCAGTTATAACTGATCTTAAACTGCCTAAACTGAGGAGGAAGAGAAATCAAGACTAAGTGAACAAGCATGTCTTCTGACAGCTCTAACTTAAGTTCCTTAAGTCATGAAGCAAGATGAGACATTTCCATTATGTACTCCCTGATATTCCCTTTTCCATTATACTTGAGTGAGACAAACTTAGCTAAAAGCGTGCTTGTCTCAGCCTTCTCGTTTTTCTCAAAACGTTTCTCAAGTTCTTCGAGGAATGTTTTGGCATTAGTGTCTTCCGACATATTGCCCCAAAATGCTTCTGGAATGGCGCGGTTCATGATCATTAGACTTACACGATTCGAACGCTCCCACTTTTCTAGCTCCCTTTTATCATCAAGGGTACTTGATGGTGAAAGAGGTGGGAAGCGTGCGACCCTAAGTGCAATGTCAAGATCCATGCACCCAAGAACAATCATAACGTTCTCTTTCCAGACTTTATAGTTGGTCCCGTTAAGCATAGGAACTGCATTAACGTTACCCATTATACTTGAGATGTTAACTGTAACAACAGAGAAAATGAAACAACATTAGCTCACGAATTAATATGCATATACATGACAATGATATAACTCAAAATGTAGTGCATCCATCAACAAGAAACCGGCACAACATTAACACTTAGTCTTTTGGCTAAAAGTGTTAACTTGTAATTGGTAAGTTGGTCCAATATATAAACATTGACAATAAGACCTGTCAAATAATGAACTCATCGTTGGACAAGTTCAATGTTCACAAGGTAGCCTAATAATTGTCACATATTTTAATACTGTTAACAAGCCATGCAACTGTACAAACATCAACCTTCCTTTGGGCCGATCGAAATTCATACAATGCATGTCTCATGCCCAACATATAAAAATAGGATAATTAAAGCAAGAGAGGCTAAGTTTATAGCATGTTACCCAACCATCCTATTTTACAATATAAGACTTCATAAAATTGCACCAAAAAAGAATTAAAAAAATTCATATACATACATATTCAAAGGATAGGCAACCATATTAGTCAATCAGTAAACCAAAGGATCAACCAACTTAAAATGGAAGGTTCAAATCAGCTAAAACTAGGCAAAAAACAGGGCAAAACGGGGCGAACCGAGCCCTGAATTGTCCAGAAACAGTCATTAAAAAGACCCAAAATAGTCGAACCAAAGTGAACCAGGGCCCATTTAACCAAATGGATCGGCTCATTTTTTTCTGGACCGAACCGAACCGGTTCAACCCAAACCGAATCGGTCTGGGTCAAACCAACCAAAAACTGGTTCAAACCGTAACCGAACTGAGTTGGTTTGGTCCGAGTGGGTCCGAACCCAAATGGTTTGGTCCGATTTGGACCAAACCTAACCCAATCAGACTGAATCGTCCCAAACCACCGGAGAGGGGCTGCGAACCAGCAATGAAAATCGCCGGAATCTCACCGATTCTGGCAGATTTTCACCCCTAAATTGTCCGATTTATCAAAATAATGATAGATCGGGCAATAATCTTTAACGTGCATCAACAAAAAACCATTTTAAGGCATCAAAACATGCATACTAGCGGAATTAGATGCAAAATTATAGTCCTAAAAAATAATTCCGAAAATTAAAAAAAAATTGATGCTTTTTCGAATTTCAAGCAAAAAAAAATCGATTACTTGTAGTCTAACGTAACCTGGCTTTGATACCAATTGTTGAATTCAATAAAAAATAACAAGAGTAATTGAATCTAAAATAAATTCCATAATCTGAAAAGAGCGAGAGCCCAGTTCTTGATCGATACGTCAGAAATTCTACAAGCAAATCGTTAAAGTAAGAAGGACATACCCGGATCCATTGATTGAATGCAAAATACCGTAGATCGGGTACGTAGATCTTCCGATTCGACAATTGCCCTCTCTAATGTCTCTCTAGAATGATGGCGGTTCCAAGAGGCAAAGAGTTCAATTATGAATTGGGGACCATAACCCTATATTAAACCTAATTGGGTAATTTATCAGTTTGCCCATCACAAATTGGTAAATTACCTCTGGTGTCTCTACACATAATATAACCATATTATATTTAATACACTCCAAAGTCCGTTGAAACTATATTAAATCACTTTAATATGGACTTAAACCTGATGATAACATAATGTATAATTTATAGTTTAACAATTTAGATCCAACTAGAATTATAAATCCTTATAATTCTAACAATAATATCACTATTATAAAATTAAAAAATCATCAATAAAAAAAAATTACTCACAAACTCCGAACATTAATATTAAGATGTACGAGAGAGAAAATGATCATCAAGAAGATTATAATATATAAAAAATAACTTTGATCATATTTAGAGTTTTCTCATAAAGTCACAACATTTTAAGTTACTCCATGATATGATCACGTAATGTTCAAGCATAATACTCAAAGGTTAGTTTGTGCACAAAAAATAACAACCTAGCTCATGGGACCCATTCAGAGTAGGCAGAATTGGCCTGGAGCTATGGGTAAAATCGAACCATGCAATTCAGTTCGGTTTGGATTAGTTCTATAGCTTATAAAACTGCAAATGTTTTGGCAATTTGAATAACCATGGGACTATGATTTGATTATCGATTTTTTGTCCAAATAACCATGTGATTGTTAGTAAATCCAAATTGTGGGTCAATACTTAAAAAAAATAAAAAATTGGGTCTCACAAATGACCCAAATTACAAAATATAGACAAAGCTCGATTCATTCTGTCACACTCTTTGCACTCTCCAATCTCTCTGGCCCAATCTTTGTCATTAGTTGACTAGCGATAAGTGTGTATTTTACACACTTATTAGTATTCTTTTATACTTGATTTTGATAAGTTTTTCTCAAGTGTTTGAAGAAATTTAATGTATTTTGCGTAAGTGTGCAGACAATTTATATACATCAGGATGGAAGTTGAATACAAAAAAATAAAGAAGCTCAAGAGAAAGAAAAGAAAAAAAAAAGCAAAGTTGAAGAAAAGAAGAAACAGTGAAGTTGGAGAAAACAGAGAAGTCGCCGATCGATCGGCCTTTTTGGGCGATCGATCGGTTGCAGAGAAAATATGTTGCACGAGACAGAGAACTCGCCGATCAATCGGCTAAATGTGGCGATCGATCGGCTGAAGCTAAGGAATTTCAAAAAGTGTGGCGAAGCAGAAAAGTAGCCGATCGATCGGCCATATTTGGCGATCGATCGGCTGAGCTGGAAAACTTATGTGTTTTAATCTAAGCCGTTGATCTAAATTAGGAAACAAGAGGATAGAGGCAACCCTAAGAAAAAAAGAGGAGATTAGTTAAGAAACGGAATTCACACTTGAGAGCAACGACGAAGATTGAGGAACGAGGAGAGAGTTTTCGGCACTGGAATTCAATATTGTTTTTCTCCTCTCCTTCTATAGTTTATTTATGAACATCTTTATTATTGTCGTTTCTTTATCTTCTAGTATGAACTAACTTTCTCATCTAGGGCTACGATGTAGCCAGACAATGTTTATTTTATGTTTCTTCATTTAATTATATTTTAAAAGTATTTCTTCTAATATTGTTGGCGCATTTAATTTCTGTTCTTAAAGCATGTAAATTTCTAGCCAATCTTTACTTGATTTTTGGGGTGTTTTGAGACTGAGAGATGATAAACACCCGAGCATTGGAATTAATGTCATAAATATGCGTAGGCTAGAGATAGTTACGGTGTTGATGTGATCATTTGTGATTTCTCAATTTAATTATATTTGATTAATGTTAGGATTTGAGACTGAGAAGTGATAACTCATTAATCAGATAAACTAAGCAATGCTCGAGAGAGATTGTATTAGAATTTAGTGAAATCGATCATCAACATAGGAAGAATATTTATTAATATAATTATGAAGGAATGAAATAAATGTTGTCTTGGTGAAATCGTAGTACCTAGGCTTTTATTAATCAGATTTAATCTCATTTTATCTGTTTTGATATTTTACATTAGTTTATTTTAATTGTTTTGGTTGTTTAATTTAATTTCAATTCTTGAAACCATAAAACGTGTGTTAAATTTAGAATTAAGACTAATAAATTCGATTATTAATTAACAAGTCCTTGTGGGTTTGACACTCTAATTATCACTTTATTACTTGTTGCGACTCATATACTTGCGAACTATTTTTTACAACAACTAGCTCGACACCAGCCCAACCCTTATTGATCGTGCGTACTACGAGAAAATTAAAAAACTAAAGGAAAAAAAATGCTTTCTTTAGTTTTGTTTTTCACGAAGACGAGAAGGAGATTGAGAGGCGAGAGCTACTATGGTAGGGCTCATCGGCTTGACAATCATGACTCGTGGATGGCAAAGTGATAATTCTTCGACCTTTTATCCTTTGACTCTCTCTTTCCTTCGAGTAAAAAGCTGATTTTTTTCTTTGACTTTCTCTTCCTTCTCTAAGCGTCGCCATTGGTGATTGTTTATTTTTTTAGAGAAAAAAAAAATCTTAACATCTTAATACAACTAATTAAATCTTAACACCTTTTAGCTCATAGATGAGCTTTTACTTCTTGGCTTCTTATTTTGGCACATGAACTGATTTCAAAGTGAAAGTGTAAAGACAAAAAAGGGTTTCTTTTGCAAATCCTACATCAAGAAAATGTTGGGTTATTTATGTCTACGATGCAATGTGATCTTTATATTTTTAGTTCAATAAATAAATAATTCATTCAATTCTTTCATATATGTATTTCTTTTTGCTTCATCAAATTTTGGTAAATTTTATGATTATTTATATAACTTTAAGTTTTATAGATATGAATAATTTAATGATCAAGCAGTTAATAAGAATATATATAAAATATATTCTTTCAACTTACTACAAGGTATTAAGATTTAATTAATTGTATTTAAAAAAGAGAGATTATAGTGATTGCAATCATTACCAATGTCTCCCAATTTTTTTATTTTCTCAAAAAAGCAATAATAATTGTGTATGATTAAGCTTCCACATTCAAGATAATGACCATTACCTTGGATTAGCATATTTTTTATTTATTCTGCGACAAGTATCACTGGATTCTATGCTCTACTTGAGAAATAAGTTATATTTTTACAATGACTTAGATTTTGAAGTTACTTGAATTAGCATTTATAACCATTACCTTCAAATTATTACGACCTCAATTATTTCATAATCATCGCATTTTGTTTTTTTTCGATTCATGTATTACTCTGATCTCACTCATTTATTGACAACGTTGAATCTTAGCTAAAATTCTTAAATCGAAAAAGTGCACAAACAAAATGAATCCAAATTTCAAACCTAACATTAAAACACAACCTTGAGGTACTCTTTCGGAGTTAATTGTTCGACTACAAATATTCAAGATAAAAGCTTGACGATTGTAATTTTAATCGTGCTTTAAATCTCGGCGAAGAGGGGGATGCTTCTCGGCCAGAAACCGTTTCGTGCTCTCTAGGACACCAAAAAAGATAGAACTTCATATTCCAATCCAAATCAATCTTGGCCCAATACCCTGCACAATCCGAAAATAATAAACCACATTATAGTTCAATTAGATGCATAGAAAATGTACAATGGGCCAGCACAATCAGCAGGGCCCATCAGGCAACATGTAGAAGAAGCCCAAATGTTGGCTTGTGCTACGCCCATTTAAAGTTTCAAGCCCAAAGGATGTTCTATAGGTCAGACTCTAGTTTAGACGGAGTCTTTTAGAACCATCCCTAATATGAAAGCCTAATAATAATGGATAAATTTATCAAAAAAAAGCATATCATAACAATATATTAACTTGGAAAAACTGCAACTAAGATTTTCATGCAGGCTCATGTGCCAGCCTGAAAGCCGATCCAGAGGTCCAAGGCTTGCGAGCCCGACCTCATACCACCCTATTTAAGGTGGGCCCAGGCCTTGACCCCAAGGTCGGTCAGGCCGGATCTCGGCCTTGATTCAAAGCATCGGTCGATGATATAACCATCATCAATCTATTTAAATTGAAAATTCTAGGAAGTGATGAAACACCTCCTGTGAAAATAGATCCGACTATAAATAAATTGTCTTCAAACCATCCTTTATATCATATGCATGAACGAATCTAAAGTGGAAAATATGGATGAATAAACATATATTGACAGCAAGATATTTATCTCTTAAGCTAGTTGTGGCTGCAAAGAAGTAATCTGATACCAAGGTTAGTACATATCTTCAACAGAGCAGGAGGCCCTTCTTCGCTAACAGTAGTTTGCACACAATCAAAAATACCTTTGTACTGATTTGCAGATCCCTTTCGAAAACAAATAAACAAACACAACAAAAATATAACTTATCACAATGCAAGATTATAACTAGAACTATACATTATATTGGCATGCATTCATCTCATCATGTGAAAAGAAAAGTGAAGATTATTGAGAATAACGACGTATAATAAGTCCAACCTGAACCATCAACCGTCTTAATAACATCAAGCGTAGTAGTTATAGCTCCCGTTAGGGCACCTGCGTCATAAAAGACCCGAAACTTTCAAAATGTTATGGAAAGTGTAAGGCTCATAGCATGCAATACACTCCATATGGATACATAGAGTCAAATGTGTGTTTGTTCCGCTACTCCATGATCAAACAACATGAAATTGTAGTATGAGCTTTAAATCTATTATCCTTTTCTTGTTTTTGATAGAAAGAACATAATTTCCAAATGTCTATCTTTGGTACTAATACATGAGTTTTCAAAAGGGAAATTTATAATATATTCTCTCATGAGAAAGACTTAACATCGTTCATAAATGCTACAATAATCTATATTCTCTTTGACCTTCTTTTTCAAGTGTTACTTTTATCATAGGATGGATAGATGGGATGGAAGAAAGAACATAACTTGAGAATTTATGAAAGAATAAAAAAAGTACTTAATCCTAATGAAAAAATGCTGACAATTTTTAAAAAAACAAAAGAAAGAAAGGAAATGCACCCTTTCAAAGAAAGTGGGAAATAAAAATGCCAATAGAGCAAAGTTAGCCTTAAATGTGAATATTTTGCTGTCGATAAATGAATGTGAAGAATGAATATACCAGCAAAAGTTCCAATTATAGCCTTTTCTGAATCATTCAAATCTCTCTTTGTCCGGTAAGTTACCGATATTAGTCATCAATGTAAAAAACAGAAAACAAAAAATAACGCTCACTTGGAAGTACATGTTATGCTTATTTATAACTATAAAAATTCTAAAAAAAACTATTTGAATGAGAAATTACTAATTTAGATGATAATATTTTTGTTTCGTTTGTGAAGACAAATGCATAAATTAATATCATTCACCGGATGAGTTGCACCAAATGTTTTATATTAACATTAAATGAAGAGATAATACCATCATCTACCAATAAGCATTACAAATAAAAGTCCATCAACAAATTCAGGTTCATTCCAAGTTGCGGATACAGATGTTGAATGCACCGAACATATAGACTATCGCTCTATCTTAAGTGTAGTAAGAAAGTCAAAAGGAGCAAAGAAAACGAAAAATAATGTGAAGGAGAAGGATGAAAACACATCAAATAATTCATGATGATTAGGAAGCTAACCGCAATTTTGTAACCTATCCTTAGCTGCTCATAAATGCAAAATTGAATCGTATCAAAAGGCAAATCTCGCAGTAAAAACAATTCATATCCCTATAATTTCCAAAATGAAAGCAAGGTTACAAAATCATGTCAACTCTTAGTCACATAACTATGCCAAAAGCTCAAATTTATTAAGTCATAGAAACTGAATCATTTATAAGCTTTATATGGCGGAATAGAGAATTACGCACCGCATAGAGTCCTCTAAAACCTTCCTTAGAAACAATAAGGTTAACAACTTGAGGAGCTGATATAAATTGCCCAGTTTGCATCCTTTGTTTAACAACCTAATTAAATAAAAGACTGGTTGAGTCAAAATCAAAGGGCCTCAAAACATTGAAAATACATGGTGAATTAAGAAACCTCGGTTGGAACACAAATTAGTGAAGCAGCAAAACCACCAACAACACCAGCAGTCTGATTGATTCAAGAGCTGATAAAAACTTGTCACGGAGATATACTTCATAGAACATAAGAAATTTCATAGAGACAAACAATAATATATACTCTAAGGGAAAAAAAATAATACAAGATTATAAATGGACCACATCGTGTAAAAGAGTATTTTCCTCCACATCCTCTTTCTAGTCAATGTAAAAAAGATATTGAATAACAACAATCAAACAAAATACAAAGTATGACCCTGTGGAGCAAATGTGAGAACTAGAGTCAAGTCCAAATCAAAGTTGTTGTGCCATGCTTAAAGAAATTATGAACTCATACCAAATGAGCTACAACACTGAGATTTTCAGGTACCATTGACAGCAACTTCTACTTTGTAGGCTCATAAACACCAACAAATATCGCAGAGGCCCTGAAATAAAATCCAGCTATCAATTCATAACTTATGTTTATATATACAGCAACTAATCAGGGAAAGCATTATAGTTTAACAAGGAAACAAACTCAAAAGAACAGACAAAACTAATGGAACCAAAATATCAAATCATTTAAATCATTAACTATATCCGTATACGCAAATTATTTTCAGACAATCTTTATACAATAGAAATTGATGAGTTTTTTTTCAAGAAAGATTAAAACATTGAGGGTACGACATTCTAAAGTCGCAACAATCAGATTACAGATGAGTGCAATAAAAATGTGTATTTTTAATTGATAAAAGATGTATATTAAAATGAAAACTGTACGAAGAGAGAGAACAATTAAAAAAAAATGTGCATTGAAATATAAGAATATTATAAAAAAGAGCTTACGAATTAAAAAAGAAAACCGAAACATGCAGATGAGGTTATTATACTCATGAATCATTAGCCACTTGGTTACCTTTTATCCTATATTTATTTCAAAAAAAAATCAGAGAGACTTAGTAGTTTGCATTAAGCAGCAGATATTCTCTAAAAGTTTGTGATCATTTTAAAAATGATAACGGCTACTCAAGATTATTCATCTCATAAGACAAACTCCATTATCCGCTAATGAGAAAAAGAATATTTAAAAGACAAAACATCAAAACTGTGTGAGCTTGTTGATATAGCATATATCAAATCTTTGCTCACAGTAATTTTCTATGTTTTAGTTTAAGGTGTGATATCAACAAAAGTTGATTATAAAATTCAATTTGATTGATTAGTATATACAGTTTTAGAACAGAAAAAAGAAGGAAAAAAAAGTAGAAGGCACCTACGGTAAGACACCAGCAATATTTCCACCCAATCCAGAATAAAGTCCCTTTAATACTATTTGACCTCCACCACGAGCAGCCTGATACAGAGGTTCAATGAGAGCAGTCAAGAGCCATAATTTTAAAGCTTAATCACACCAACTAATAGCTCAAGACCATCAAAGCCTCCCCATTTAAAAAATAATGCAATTATCTAATCGATAAAATTAATCATACTACGCCACATCAAATAGGACATCAAGATTAATAATTGATGTCAACTTTTCTCATAAATATTTAAACCCAGATAAGTTGTACTCCATCTTGGTATAGTAATGATAGATGAACAATCTCAAGGCAGAGCCACTGAAAAAACTAAGTTTTAAAGTGGAATCAATAACACTCTTCAATAATACAACAGTGACAATCTTATATTTTGGTTAACCTGCCTGCAGCCGAGTCTTTATAGTATCAATGGGGTACAAAGCTGTTTCAACAACTACGCCTGCAACAACACCTCCAGCTATAACACCATCTGAAAAAACCACCAAATTAGTTAGAAATCTCAAACTTGACCTGCTATATTGAGACTTTGATCATCCCAAGAATAAAATGTCAATACAAAGAAATCAAATTGAAATCCTCCCAAAAAGAAACTTAAAAATTTATGATCATCTAGTTTCAGTCTAAAATCCAATCTGATTTTTACAATAAGTAATCTTCGCTTTGTAGGTAAGAATTGTAAGAAGTTGCAGGCAACATTTCCATAATAGTGAGTTCTCGTAAGACAAATGCTATCAGCACAAGGTTGATACTCAAAGAGGACGTGTTTAAATTAAACTTAGTCAGCCATATATTACAACTTACAACACGATTAATTGTGGTGCAGAATCAGTATTCCCTTTGGAAGAACTTCAAAAATATACCTAATAAAGTGCGAAAGAAATCAAAGGATTTCTCTCCTTCAATGGTGACGGTCGCAAAGGACTTTCTCGATTCCATTACAGATTTCCTCATTGCCCCCTCTTCAAAACATAACATCAGTTAAAATACGAAGCAAGAAAGCAGGATGAAAATTCAAAGAGGTAACTTAAACGAAGCATAAAAGGAATATAGAAATATCAAACATTCAAATATATATAGATTAAAGGTAAATACTTCTACCTTAAAAGCAAGTTAAAATCAATACAATATTCAAAAACAAGAATTTCACTCTTTCTAAAAGAAAACGAAAAAAAAGGAAAAAAGAAAGATGGAAAAAAAAAGGGTTAAAACTAATTTGAACCCCAAAATATGAGTTTAATTTGAAACACTCCCTAAATTAAAAACCCTAACAACTAAAACTTTAAATTATAAAAAATGTAACAGATCAAATCCTGGCGGGTGGCCGATCACCCACCGTTCTGAATTTATGCCTCGAACGGGGGAGCCATTTAAACCCCAAAATATGGGTTAAATTTGAAACACTCTCTAAATTAAAAATCCTAACAACTAAAACTTTAAACTATAAAAAATGTAACAGATCAAACATTGACGGATGGCCGATCACCTCCGTTCTGAATTTACGTCTCGAACAAGGGGTTGATCATCCCCTGTTCTGGGAGCCGATCAGCCCCTGTTCTGGGAGCCGATCACCCCGTTCTATCCAGTGCTTACCTGAAACCGGACGTATTGAGTCGATGTGGGGGCGGGGACACCATCCACCATACACCTACAAATAACTTGACTCTTTTAACCATTTTTCTTTACTAGGAAATTAAAGGCTGAGAAAAAAAAATTTAAAATTGCAAATCATCTCTGCTTACTCCAATCTATCATTTCCCATTCCCAAATTTTTTTATACTATTTCTTCAATCCTCCAAAATATTATAAAGATCTAAATCATATTTCCAAACACATAAAATTCCGTGCCCAAAAAACGTCTCATGAAGTAAATCTGAAAATCGTCACCACCAAAAAATAAATATAAAAGAGGTAGGACAGATCTCTGTCATTACCAGAAAAAAGGCCTCGACCGCAATAATTGTTTAAAAAATATCACGCCAATTTTTTGTTTTCAAAAAAGTCACTTAAAGGAGTTTAATCAACTGGAAACGCAGTGAAAACAATGAAAGCCTAAAATCAGAAAAATCGACTACGGCAAAAGATGGTGATCGGTCTGTGAGCAAGCAACAAAGGTAAGGAGATGAAATGAAGGAAAGAGAAGAGGGATTAATAATGAAGAAACGTTACCAGCTTCGATTTGCAAGGCCATGATAGGAGCGGAGCAGTAGGTCGCCGTCGTCTCTCCTTGGTTGAGTTAAGAATTAGGGAGCGGGAGCACCTGGAGTGAGAAACAGCATCAATCCACAGTCGGAGTTTCGATAAGCACTACATTTTAATTCTTTCTCTAGCTGATGGATTCTCTCAAGAAGAATGTAAAGTGTTTAAGAATTTGAGACCATAACTTATATTATCGAATATACTCTTGAATGTCAAATATAAAACTTTATTGAACCACTTTTAATGAGTCTTATATTATATGACAATTATAATATATAATTAACAAATTATACATATAGATGTTAAATAAATTTAATGAAGACTCCCTCTGTTATCTTATTGCTAGCAAATACTTTATGTTTTATTTTTTTATCTTCTAAATCCGAAGGCGTAGCCCAATTTTTCTTTAACGTTCAATAAACATATTTATTATAGGGGATAGAACCAATAAATATTTCTTTTTTGATTCTTCTCTTAAATTAAATACTTTATTAAAGAATAATTTTTCAATTCAAGTTGTATACATGTATATTGATAGTGTGAACTCACAATTTATATACATGTATATTCACAGGAATGAAGATTTCAATATACAATATCATTGATAAGAGAAAAAACTATGAACATGAATTTGTAGGGAAAATAACCAAAATTTGGCAGGAACGGTAATAATAATATCACCGTTGTAAAATGTGGAGAGTACTGATCAAGATAATTTCCAAGAAAGAATGCTCTCGGCAATCTCCTTAGACAGAATTACTTTTCCAAGTAAGTTCCCAGGAAAAACTAGAGGGTCACAAACAGTATACTTAAATTCTAATCTCCTAGACAGAACTTACTTACACAGTACAATTATACCACTAACCAAGCGGTACGAGAAATTATAGCAGATGTGGCCCGAAAAAAAATACCTGGAATATTTTTCCACGCCGTAAGATTATAACGGCCAAAAGATAAGAGAAATAATGACTAAAATGAACACCAAGAATTTTTACATGGAAACCCAAATCGGGAAAAACCACGGGGACTGAATTCAAAAAGATCTAATTATGAAAAATAGGATTTACAATATTTTCTAGATATCGAATATTCTAGAAAATATTTACTAAGAGAAATCACCACTATTAGAACTCTCAATGTGCACAAAAGTACCACACCTGTTTTTCTCTCACTCTTTCTTTTCTCTTCCTCCAAAATAATTTTCATTATTTTTCTCTTTCTTCTCAATAGAAGGTTTCTTTCTTCTCTTCTTTTTGGATACTGGAACAGTTTGTTTGAAGCATTTATTTATAGAGGCTTCAAGGGAATACATTCTTTAAAGGAAGGTATGCGCCTATAGACACCTTCCTTAAAGGAAGGTATGCGCCTATAGACACCTTCCTTAAAGGAAGGTATGCGCCTATAGACACCTTCCTTAAAGGAAGGTATGCGCCTATAGACACCTTCCTTAAAGGAAGGTATGCGCCTATAGACACCTTCCTTAAAGGAAGGTATGCGCCTATAGACACCTTCCTTAAAGGAAGGTATGCGCCTATAGACACCTTCCTTAAAGGAAGGTATGCGCCTATAGACACCTTCCTTAAAGGAAGGTATGCGCCTATAGACACCTTCCTTAAAGGAAGGTATGCGCCTATAGACACCTTCCTTAAAGGAAGGTATGCGCCTATAGACACCTTCCTTAAAGGAAGGTATGCGCCTATAGACACCTTCCTTAAAGGAAGGTATGCGCCTATAGACACCTTCCTTAAAGGAAGGTATGCGCCTATAGACACCTTCCTTAAAGGAAGGTATGCGCCTATAGACACCTTCCTTAAAGGAAGGTATGCGCCTATAGACACCTTCCTTAAAGGAAGGTATGCGCCTATAGACACCTTCCTTAAAGGAAGGTATGCGCCTATAGACACCTTCCTTAAAGGAAGGTATGCGCCTATAGACACCTTCCTTAAAGGAAGGTATGCGCCTATAGACACCTTCCTTAAAGGAAGGTATGCGCCTATAGACACCTTCCTTAAAGGAAGGTATGCGCCTATAGACACCTTCCTTAAAGGAAGGTATGCGCCTATAGACACCTTCCTTAAAGGAAGGTATGCGCCTATAGACACCTTCCTTAAAGGAAGGTATGCGCCTATAGACACCTTCCTTAAAGGAAGGTATGCGCCTATAGACACCTTCCTTAAAGGAAGGTATGCGCCTATAGACACCTTCCTTAAAGGAAGGTATGCGCCTATAGACACCTTCCTTAAAGGAAGGTATGCGCCTATAGACACCTTCCTTAAAGGAAGGTATGCGCCTATAGACACCTTCCTTAAAGGAAGGTATGCGCCTATAGACACCTTCCTTAAAGGAAGGTGGGCGCTGCGAATGGAGGGTAGACACCAAAGGAAGAAAGAAGAATTTTCATTCTTCTTTCTTCATTTTTCAAACTTTACATTAATGAGATGGGTCCCTCATCATAATTGAGGGACCCCACAAATCTCCCCCTCCCGACTTATTGCGATGACCCAGATGTGTAAGTATGTATACGATGGCTGCACAAACTGGAACCCGGATGGCGGTACGTCTACGTGGGCAAACCGGAAGGTGACATGTTGTAAAGAGGGGGTCGTCACAACCCCACATCGCTTGGGAAAGTATATAGAAATGAAACATATGTAAAGAGACCCTCCCAAGATAGTAAGACGCATTTTGGAGCACAATTGGCAACGGATCCCATAAGAACTCCAAAGTTAAAAGTGCTTCGGCGAGAGTAGTACCAAGTTGGGTGACCGATTGGGAAGTCCTCGCCAAACAAAGCCGTGATGGGAGGATATTGGACTGCGGTCCAATCCCCAAAGCGGACAATATCTTACTGGGAAAAGGGTTTACAAATGGTATCAGAGCCTGTACCAAACCGGAAATGTGGCCAACGAGGACGTTGGGCTCCCGAAGGGGGTGATTGCGATGACCCAGATGTGTAAGTATGTGTACGATGGCTGCACGAACTGAAACCCGGATGGCGGTACGTCCACGCTAGCGAATCGGAAGGTGACAGGTCGTAAAGAGGGGGTCGTCACAATCCCACATCGCTTGGGGAAGTATATGAAAATGAAACATATGTAAAGAGACCCTCCTAAGATAGTAAGACGCATTTTGGAGCACAATTGGCAACGGATCCCATAAGAACTCCGAAGTTAAAATTACTTCGGTGAGAGTAGTACCAGGTTGGGTGACCGACTTGGAAGTCCTCGCCAAACAAAGCCGTGAGGGGAGGATATTGGGCTGCGACCCAATCCCCAGAGCGGACAATATCTTACTGGAAAAAGGGGTCGTTACACTTATGATGAGGCATCTCCAACAATCCCGCTCTTCACCGGCAAGCCTCGAGCTTCTCCTTTGGCAAAGCCTTCGTCAACATATCTGAACCGTTTTCACTGGTGTGTACTTTTGCCAAGTGCAACTGCTTTGTCTCGAGCAAATCTCAAACTCAATGATACCTCATATCAATATGCTTGGACCTCGAATGAAATGACGAATTCTTGGAGAGATAGATAGCACTCTTGCTATCACTGAACATAATATACTTCTCTTGACGCAGACCCAATTCCTCAAGAAATCTCTTCATCCATAAAGCCTCATAGCAACCCTCAGTAATCGCAATGTACTCAGCTTCTGTGGTGGATAGTGCAACACAATCTTGCAACTTGGACTGCCAAGACACGGCTCCTGCTGCAAAAATCATCAAGAATCCTGAAATGGATCTCCTGGAATCAATGTTACTGGCCATATCTGAATCGGTATACCCAACTAGTATAGGATCACTGCCACTAAAACACAAACATAACCTTGAAGTGCCTCTCAGATATCTGAATATCCATTTAACTGCTTCCTAGTGTTCTTTGCCAGGATTGGAGAGAAATCGGTTGACTACTCTAACTGAATGAGCAATATCAGGTCGAGTGCAAACCATGGCGTACATCAAACTGCCAACTGCAGACGCATAATGAACTCGACTCATGTCGGCCTTGTCTTTCTCACTTGTAGGACATTGCTCCGAATTGAGCTTTAAATGACTTGCAAGTGGAATTCACACAGTTTTGGCCTTGCTCATGTTGGATATTTCAAGTATCTTCTCGATGTAGTCTTCCTGAGACAACCTCAGTTTCTCATTCTTCCTATCACGAGAGATCTTCATACCGAGTATCTTCTTTGCCGCACCCAAGTCTTTCATAGCAAAAGACTTGCTCAACTCTTCCTTCAACTTGGCAATCTTGCTAGTGTCACGACATATGATCAACATATCGTCAACATACAAGAAGAGAATAATGAAGTCATCCTCGAAGTGCCTCTTGATGAACACATAATGATCCGAAAATGTCCGGTTGTACTCGTGACTCACCATAAAAGATTCAAACTTCTTGTACCACTGTCGTGGAACTTGTTTAAAGCTATACAAGCTCTTCTTCAACTTGCACACATGTTGCTCTTTTCCTCTGACTTTGAATCCCTCGAACTGCTCCATGTAGATCTCTTCCCCCAAGTGACCATGAAGGAACATAGTTTTCACATCAAGTTGCTTGATCTCCAAGTTCAAGCGCGCCGCTAAACCAAGAGCAACTCGGATCAAGGACATCTTCACCACTGGTGAGAATATTTCTTCAAAGTCGATTTCCTTCTTCTGACCGTACCCCTTCACAACTAATCGAGCTTTGTACCTTGGCTGTGAGCTTGCACTTTCGATCTTCAACTTGTAGACCCATCTATTTTTTAGAGCTTTCTTGCTTTAGGGTAACTTCACCAAGTCATAAGTGTGGTTCTCGTGAAGATATCGCATCTCCTCTTCCATGGCTTCCAGCTACATTTTCTTCTCATTAATGGAAGTGGCCTCTTGGTAAGTGTCTGGCTCTCCGGCATCTATGAGTATCACATATTCATCTGAAGTGTATATCATCGAAGGACGTCACTCTCTAGTGGATCTTCTCAAAGGAGGTTCGTCTGGCAACTCTTGAACCTCTTCTTCGACTTGCTAAGTCAATTGAACATCATCAACTATGGGGACTTGGCCATTTACGGGGCCGATAACATGCTCTAGTTCTGCTCCCCCTTGATCGGAATGCTCTACAAGTGTAAAGATCGGATCCAAATCGATCTCATCATCACTGTACCTATCTGTCATTTCTGTTTTATCGATTTCATTGATGCTTTGGTCTTCCACGAACACTGCATCTCGGCTTTTGACAAGCTTTCTTTGCTCTGGATCATAGAACCTGTAGCCAAACTCATCAAGACCATAACCAATGAACACACACGGCCTCGTCTTTACATCGAGCTTCGAGTGCTCATCTTTCAGAATGTGAACAAAGGTCTTGCACCCAAAAGTGCGCAGATGGCTATAAGAAACTTCTTTTCCCGATCATATCATATCAGGAACCTCAAAACCCAATGGTACACAAAGGCGTGAGGTTCAAAACATGAACCACTGTACTCAAGGCTTCACCCCAAAAGGACCTCGGCAACTGTGACTGCGAAAGTAAACATCTCACCCTCTCAATAAGTGTCCTGTTCATTCTCTCAGCTAACCCGTTCAACTGAGGAATCTTCGAATGTGTCTTTTGATGGCGAATACCCTGCTCTATACAATACTCATCAAAAGGACCACAGTACTCACCCTCATTATCTGTCCGGATGCACTTGAGCTTCACACCTGTTTCTTTTTTCACACGAGTATAAAACTGCTTGAAGATGTCTAACACTTGATCTTTTGTCTTCAGCATATACACCCAAATCTTTCTTGAGTGATCATCAATAAAAGTCACAAAATACATTGCACCACCAAGTGTTTTTGTCTTCATCGGAACGCACACATCGGAGTACACTATGTCAAGTATACTTGGTTTCCGTATGTGAGGAATGCTCTTAAAAGCTACTCGAGTTTGCTTACCAGCCAAGCAGTGAACACACTACTTTAGAGAGCCATTTTTAATACCTGCGAGTAAATTCTTCTTGGCGAGAATTATCAATCCCTTCTCGCTCATATGGCTAAGCCAGTTGTGCCAAAGTTCTACAACACTTTCATCATCCACCGTACGGACTGTGGAATCCGTGATCTTTGCGTGCATCATATATAATGAGGAGTATTTTTCTCCTCTTGCCACAATTAAAAAGCCTTTAGCAAGCTTCCATTTTCCATCACGAAAGGTGTTGCAAAACCCTTCGTCGTCGAGCTTGCCGGTCGAGATCAAATTCATGCGAATGTAAGGGATGTGCTTCACACCTTTCAAAACCAAGGTATTACCGTTGTCGGTCTCCAAATGCATGTCTCTCATACCAATGGCTTTTGCAACGTCATCATTTCTCATCGTTACACTTCCAAAATCACCAGAAGTATAGGACGTGAAGAAATTCCTCCGCGAAGTGGCATATATGGAAGCACCACTATCGATCACCCAACTCGTATCTTAGCAGGTGAGATTGACGACGTCTCCGTCGTACACAATAAAGAATTCTTCAGTTGTTGTGGCTACTTTCTCGCTTGTATTACCCTCTTCGGTCTCTGTTTCCTTTCCTTTGACATTTGGACTCTCCCGAAAGAACTTTCGACAAATCTCTTGATATGTCCCTTTTTGTCACAATGATGACACTCAACATTGGTGTATTTTCTAGACTTGCTTTGACTCCGATTTTTGTTGCCCGGACCCTTACTTTGACTCATCCTCCTATTTTCAGCGACTAGGATGTTTGACTGTGAGGAAAAACCTGTTGACTTTCTTCTAATTTCCTCGTTAAAAACACTACTTTTGACTACATCCATAGCCAAAACACCATGTGGGGCTGAGTTAGACAACGACATTCTGAATGTCTCACACGAGTCCAGCAAAGTCCCAAGAAGCATCAACCCTTGAATTTCTTCATCAAACTTGATTTTCATTCTAGCCAACTAATTGATAATTCCTTGAAATGTATTCAAGTGATTGGTAATAGCTTTTCCATTCTGGTACTTTAACCCTAGAAGCTGCTTAATAAAAAATAGCTTGTTGTTACTAGTCTTCCGAGCGTACAATTCATCAAACTTTTTCCACAAACTCTGAGCATTCTTTTCCTCACTGACATGGTTGAGGACGTTATCATTTACCCACTGCCGAATATAACCGCACACTTAATGATGACATAATTCTCATTCGATGTCAAATTCATCCACCAGCTTCGCACCAGCAAACACGGGTAAATAATAGTCTTTCACATAGAGAAGATTCTTTGTCTTCTCTTTCCACACATGATAGTTGGAGCCGTTCAACGTAACCTTCCCACTCGGGTTACTCTCCATAATTCAAACACGGCCCAAGGACTACAATCTTGCTTTGATACCAGTTGTAGGGAAAATAACCAAAATTTGGCGGGAACGGTAATAATAATACCACCGCTGTAAACGTGAAAAGTACTGATCAAGATAATTTTCAGGAAAGAATGCTCTTGGCAATCTTCTTAGACAGAATTACCTTTCCAAGTAAGTTCCTAGGAAAGGCTGGAGGGTCACAAACAGTCCACTTAAATTTAAATCTCCAAGACAGAACTTACTTACACAGTATAATTACACCACTAACCAAGCGGTACGAGAAATTATAGCAGATGTGATCCGAAAAAAATACCTAGAATATTTTCCCATGCCGTACAATTATAACAGCCAAAAGGTAAGAGAAATAATGGCTAAAATGAACACCGAGAATTTTAACGAGAAAACTCAAATCGGGAAAATCACGGGGACTAAGTCTAGAAAGATCTCACTATGAAAAATAGGATTTACAATATTTTCTAGATATCGAATATTCTAGAAAATATTTACTAAGAGAAATCATCACTCTTAGAACCCTCAATGTGCACAAAAGCACTACACTTATTTTTCTCTCACTCTTTCTTTTCTCTATCTACAAAATAATCTTCACTATTTCTCTCCATCTTCTCAAGAGAAGGTTTCTCTCTTCAGATACTGGAAGAGTTTGTTTGATAGAGGCTTCAAGGGAACATCTTCTTTAAAGGAAGGTATGCGCCTACAGACACCTTCTTTAAAGGAAGGTGGGCACTGCGAATGGAGGGTAGGCGCCGAAGGAAGAAAGAAGAATTTTCATTCTTCTTTCTTCATTTTTCAAACTTTACATTAATGAGATGGGTCTCTCATCATTTCCCCACAGAATTATCAATAAAATTAGTGGTGGGTAGAGCTGCATCAACAACTGTATATATTCTTCATAGAATAAATGTCTTTTTCTGTACAATTTATAGTTTCTAATGTAAAAAATCATTAGAAGTAAACCATTGATGACAAAATCAGATCCAAAAGCAACATTAATTCGTAATTTAGCCTAAAACCAATGAAACCTGTCCAATTTGAACTTTAAATTTATATATTTTTGTAATTTTTATTTTTATTTTAAGATTCTTTGTCGTTCACCAAAAATAGATTGAACAAGAACATGTCCATCCGTAAATAAAATAGAATTTTTACCCTCAACAGATATTTGATTGGTGATAAAGAAAGAGAATTCTTTGCACACGAAGAGAAAACCAAGCACTTCAGATTGCACATTATGATGTCATTCAATTAATCAACACTCCATGAAAATCACCTATATAGGCCTTCTATGTTTAGCAAAACTAATCAATAAATGGTCACATTTTCGACAAACAATAGAGGGTTAAGAGATCTTCATCATCACATATTCTTAATGCAAAACCATGAGATCGGTGATGAGCTGCGGTATTAAGCCTAACGACAAGATCTCGACCTTAAAAAATCTATAATTTTATCGCATCTTTCTTGTCGCATGAAGAGATTTATGACCTGGTCCAAACGTAATAAGGGTCATCAAGCTCTAACAGTTCCAATAGTAATAAATAGAAACAACGAAACAAAGGCAGATTTTTATTTGTGTTTCAAGAGTGCTTCACAAAAATCAATGAATTTATTTTTTAAAATTAGACCACAGCAGCTCAACAACACAACCCTTCCTACAGAAGACGAACACTTCCCTTTAGAAGGCCCAACCTCCTCCCCCAGACTCTGTTTCAAAAATAACTTCAGAGATTCCCTCGTAGTAGCTGCACAAAACCCATGATCCAATGGAAATCGATATACATGGAATGTTATGTTTATTCTCTAATCCTACGTTCTGATATTGACTACTAAAATTAATACAATAAATTACAAATAATTAAAATTAGTCATTAATTACACCAGTCAATGCTTGAAACGTCAAGCGGTGGGATTAAAGAGTAAAGATAGCATTATTCGCTATAGATATAGAAACCAAATTTAAAGTATGAACCGAAACTGTCTTATTTCGAACTTATTTGAATTGCTCTTGTTCATTGCTCAGTGCAGCTTTTGAAATGCACGTGAAAGCTGTTAACGTATCCACTAACGTGGTTGTAATTTAGTTCAGTTAGTACTTCTAGTTTAGTTGACTTTTTCAATCTTTACACCTACCGATGTATATGTACAAACAATCAGATGAATGACAAATGACAATATCATTTTCTCTCACTACTCTCTCTCTCTCTCTCTCTCTCCTTTTGCTTCCCTGCTCCTCCGTTCAGTCATTAAAACAGCTTGCCTAAGACAGATCTTTTGGAACTCTAACTTGGTATCAGAGCTTAAGAAGGATGGTGTCCTACAACCATACATCTCCATCCTCTCCCACAATAACCTCACCTCTCCCTCCCCTTCCCTCTGAAACATCTCCTGCAACCCACACCATCACCATAAAACTCAATAGCACAAATTACCTGATCTGGAAAGCCCAAATACTGAATATTGCCATCGCCAATGGTGTTGATCATCTCTTGGACATGTCCGCCCCAACCCCCCCAAAATTTCTGGAGCCAAAATGTCTTCAGCAGAATCCAGAGTTCAGCCTTTGGAGGAGGTATAATCGTTTAATAATGAGCTGGATGTTCTCCTCTATGTCGAAAGATTTATTGCCCCAAATCATATCGTTCACCACTGCTGGCGAAATAGGGGATGCTCTGGCCAGTATTTTTGCATCTTCGTCGCTGGCAAGAATCGCTGATTTACGATTCCAGCTTCACTCAATGTCCAAAGACGGACTCTCTGCTGCCAGTTACATACAGAAGATGACGACTTTGTGCAACACCTTAGCTGAAATTGGCGAACCTGTGTCCCCCAGGGATCAGTTGATTTATTTCCTTGGTGGTCTCGGGAGTGAATACAATGTGTTTGTGGCTTCTGTCATAAATCGGGCAGACTCACCATCTCTGGAAGATGTCCATAGCCTTCTCTAGAGCTTCGATTTTAATTTGGAGAAGCAGAATGCAGCTCTGTCCCTCCCGTCGTCGAGCTCCCTTCAGGCGAACGTTGCCAGATTTGCCAGCCATGTTCCGGTTCTCGTTCGCCCTTGGGTTATCCTTTCCGGCCGGCTCAACCGACTGCCCCTCAAACCAGCGGATCGGGTTGGCGCTCCTCCAAGCCCAGCGGCCCCTTTAAGGCCCGTTGTCAAATTTGCAGCAAGATGGGCCATTCCGCTTCAGCTTGCTACCACCACCTGAACCTCTCATATCGCCCATCCCAGAACCACAACAACCCGACCCATTTCCATCTTAACCAATCCACAACCAAGTCACCAGCCTACTTCACCCATTCAGCCCACTCAACCCTATTACCCACCCCCTCTTACCCATCCTCATTTTCTCCTCTTGCTTTGGAACAACATCCACTATTCAGCACCGGTCTTTTACCGACGCCAGCTCCTCCTTTCACGGCCGAGCCCTGGCTTTTGTCTCCGAAGCTACAAATCACTTTTCTCCGTCGATCTCCAATCTTTATCAGACACAGCCTTTCCTCGGCTCCTCAACTGTCGCAACAGCAGACGGTACGCATCTTCCAATTTTACACACTGGCTCTGCATACATTCCCACCGTCACCCGACCTTTGAAATTACATTCTGTCTGTCACACTCCACAAATATCGCACAATCTCATTAGCGTTCAGAAACTCTGTCGTGATAATTCAGCCTATGTTGAATTTCGTGAAAATGTTTTTTATGTGAAGGATCAGACTACTCATTTTCTGCTCCTTCACAGCCCTCACTCTGATGGCCTCTATCATATTCAGCCCACCCCTTCGGTTCATGCACTCTTAGCTCGGCTTCTTACTTCCATCTGAGACTGTTGTTTTTTGGCATAATCGGCTAGGGGAGAGTGTTAAATTTGTATAACATTCCTCTTTCTAAATTAGACGTATCTCATGTATGTCTGCCATGTTCGATGAGCAAGACTCATCGCCTTCCTTTTGTGAACTCTAGCTCTCATGCTAAACATCCTTTTGATTTAATACATACTGATATTTGGGGTCCTTCACCTGTCACTTCTGTTACCGGTGCACGTTATTTTCTGTTATTTATCGATCATTGCACTTGTTTTACCTGGCTTTTTCTATTAAAACTCAAAAGTGAAGTCTATCTCACTTTTCTACACTTTCAAAAATTTGTACAAAATCAATTTGGCATCTCCATCAAAAGTGTCCAATACAACGGAGGTGGTGAATTCCAATCTCTAACACCACTTTTTTGGTCCCTTGGCATAATACACCGCATCTCTTGTCCATATAATCCAAACCAAAACGGTTGTGTCGAACAAAAAAATTGACATGTTGTCGAAACCGGTTTGGCTCTTCTATATCAGTCCTATGTACCACCCCTTTTCTGGCCTTATGCTTTTACCATGGCCACTTGTCTAATAAACTTATTGCCTACACCTGTTTTACACAATAAATCCTCATCTGAATGCCTGTTGAATTCTATTCCCGATTACACATCATTACGTGTTTTTGGTTGCTATGTTTTCCGTGTCTTCGACCGTTTAACAAGCACAAATTATAACCTCGATCCCTCCCTTGTGTATTTCTCGGTCCTAGTACTCATCACAAAGGATCTATATGCTTAGACCCTCAATCCAATAAAATCTATATCTCTCGTCATGTTACATTTGTAGAATCTATTTTTCCGTTCGCTTCCCTACAAAAATCTCATCCTCCAGCTCCTTCGTTTTCTTTATCTATTCCTTCTATTCTTCCTCTAACTCTCACACCACCTCAAAATGTTTATCCTCCTATGCCTCATCTTGTCTCCCCATCCCTAAGTCCACCACTTGCCCAACCTGCTTCCTCCCCACCTACTACTAGAGGTCACTAAATCTCTCCCACTTTAGCCCCACCTCCCTATAATACTCATCCTGTGACAACTCATTCAAAATGTGGTATTTTTAAACCCAAAGTCTTCTATGGTGAATACAATTTAGAACCCAAAAAATTTCTGCAAGTTTCTAAAAGCCCACATTGGTTAGCTGCTATGCATGAGGAAATCTCAGCGCTCAAAGAAACCAATACATGGACATTAGTTCCTCCTCCTCGGGAAGCAAAAATTATTGATTGCAAATGAGTTTTTAAAAGCAAACACAACTTTGATGGTACTGTTAGTCGTTACAAAGCTCGCCTTGTTGCCAAAGGGTATGATCAAACTAAAGGCATAAACTACGATGAGACTTTTAGTCCAGTGGTCAAACCAGCCTCCATTCGTACCACTATTGCTCTAGCAGTCTCTCGTGGTTGGCATGAGGAAATCTCAGCTGGATGTTTCAAATGCTTTTCTCCATGGTGATTTAACGGAGAAATTTTTCATGCAACAACCACCAGGTTTTATTAATTCAGCTCATCCATTTGTCGTTTGTCTATTACATAAAGCATTAGATGGTCTTAAGCAATCTCCATGTGCCTAGCACACTAAGCTTTATACTGCTTTGATACAATGGGGTTTCTTGGCATCCAAATCTGACTCGTCCCTCTTCATTTGCCACACAAACACCTCGCTTCTCATTATGCTCGTGTATGTCGATGATATTATCATAACAGGCATATTTGACAGTCCATTGATCAACTTCTAACATACTTGCATTCAAAATTTAAAGTTCAGGATCTTGGACCGCTATCTTTCTTTCTTAGGATTTCCGCCACTCGAACTTCAGCAGGTATGCATTTTTTGAAATCCCGGTATATAAATGACCTACTTCACAGGGCAAATATCGAATCATGCAAACCAGTTTCTACTCCTATGGTGGCTGGCCCAATCTTGTAACAAAAATTTGGCACCCCTTTATTCGACGGCTATCTCTACCGTAATATTGTTGGTAGTCTACAGTACTGTTGCATGACTCGACCAGATATTGCCTTCGCCGTTAACAAAGTCTCCCAATTTATGCATGCACCTTCAGACATACATTGGCAAGCCGTCAAGCGCATCCTTCAATACCTGAAAGGTACTCAGTCATTAGGTATCTCATTCTCACCCCCCACAAGTTGTACCTTGACTTGTTATACAGATGCCAACTGGGCCTCCTATCCAGACGATAGAAAAAGCACAGGTGGCTTTTGCATATTTCTTGGCAACAACTTTATTTCTTGGTCTTCGGCAAAGCAAAAAGTCGTTTCTCGATCCAGCACTGAATCCGAATATCGGAGTGTAGCAAATGGCGCAGCGGAAGTTCTATGGCTACAATCATTTCTTATGGAGCTGGGTATCACACCTACATCAATACTCTCATACTGTGTGACAATTTAAGTGCCACATATTTGGCGTCAAATCCGGTTCTTCACTCAAAGTCCAAACATGTATAAATTGATTTCCATTTTGTTCGGGAAAAAGTACTCAACAAGCTATTACTTGTCAAATTCACGCCTTCTGACAACCAATTAGCTGATGCCTTAACAAAACTCCTTCCGCCTGCAAAATTTGGGTTGTTTACGGACAAGATCTTTGGCCTTCGACCTTGATCGTGAGGGGGGATGTTAATGTATCCACTAAGGTGGTTGTAATTTAGTTCAGTTAGTACTTCTAGTTTAGTTGGCTTTTTCAATCTTTACACCTACTGATGTATATGTACAAACAATCAGATGAATGACAAATGACAATATCATTTTCTCTCACTACTCACTCTCTCTCTCTCCTATTGCTTCCCTTCTCCTTCTCCGTTCAGTCATCAGAATAGCTTGTCTAAGGCAGATCTTCTGGAACTCTAACTAAAGCTTCATCCACATTGTAGCCCTCTTTTGCTGAAGTTTTGCAGTAGGGAACATTCCCTCTTGATGAACACCATTCCTGGGCTTTCTTTTCTTAGACCTGCTCAAAAGGGTAAGCTAAATAATTCAAAAAAAATAACTCGACCTTCGTTAATACTCGATCAGTTTTATACCACTCGACTATGTCCACCATCGACGTCGATCTTGTTTCCAATCACCACAAATGGAAATGATTCTGGATTGGCTAGGTCTGCCTGTTAATTTCAAACTCTAGATCAATAGACTTTCAATAGGCCTTGAAACTAGAATTCATCTTATGAACTTTTTAATGGAACCATGAAAATGAAAAATATGATTGGTGTGAAGAATTCAACTTTCCTTCGGCCTGATCAACATAGAATCCTAATGAAATTTATAGTTTTTCGATTTCAACGCGAGAGCTAAGCATGTTTTTTTGTGCAAAATACGCTTTATTAAAAACATAAACTATTTTGAAAATTGAGCAATAAACTAAACAAAAATAAATACACAGATTTAGCATAGAAAAACCTTTTCGGGAAAAAAATATGAACAAAGAAAATTACATTAAAATACAATAGTAAATTTGCTACTAAAAATTATATGAATTTATAAAGAAAAACAAAATCATAAAATACATCTGTAATGCGAATGCATCAGCCCAACTCAAAAAAATACGACTCATCAAACTATCATAAACTATGCTTTTAACAATTGGATTTCATAAATCTAAAGTCGTGTTTTAACAATGTTGTGGGTCGTGATAATATGAAGAAATGCGAGAATAAAAAAAAACAAAAAACTTCGAACCTGTTTGATGAAATCTTCATGCCAAGTGTGAAGTGCTTCAAACATCCTGAGAACATTCACATCATAAACAAGTACACAGCAGTCTACTCCTCTGTAGAATGCAACTCCGGGACTTTGAAACCTTTCTTGTCCTGTCATGTCTCAAATCTGTTGTGCGAAAAAAAATTCGACTTATCCATTAAAGCTTTTTGATAACCTTTGATCCTTCAAAACAAAGGTTATGACAACAAACCCATAAGGAGGTGTTCTCGGCTCAATCCGAGAGCTCCTCTAATGAAAACAATTCGAAAATAGATCAAATGATGTCCAGTTAAGGCAAAATTTGGAGGGAATCTAATATTATGAATGAAGATTATATCCTGTAAATTGTAAGTTAAAATATAATCAAACACAAGAACTAGGCCATAAATACCCGTAACAGGCTTAAGAGCAACCTTAGTACAATTGGGGGAAAGTAATCTTCCAAGGAAAACTACCACGGCACAAAGCTTGGTTGCTCACCTTTTCTTTTCTATTTAAGGTCTTAGAAAGGATGAAGAGAAGATGAAGATTAAGTGTAACACCCGATTTTACGAGATTTTATTATTCCAATATATAATGGTATTTTTGTAAATATGTCAAATTAAGTCCGTTTTATGAACGGAAAGTTTTAATAGAGCCTTAACAATAAATGTAAATTTTTGGTGAAATAAGAAAATTTGGAGAAAACCGAACCGATGGTCAAATAATTAGATAAAAGGAAAATCACATGGAGGGGCGAAATGGTCATTTGGCATGTCATTTTAATTAAATAGGCAAAACTCATTCTTCCTCAACACTTCAACGAAATTTTGCTCCTCTCCAAGCGACTCCTCTATCCCTCTCGTGCGTTCCTCTCTTCCGACGACGAAGCTTCTCCTTCCGATGATCGGTCCTTCATATTTCTTCTCTGAAAACACTCCCTAGGTAAGAATCTGTAGTTTTGGTACGTTAGATTTTGATTTCTAGGGTTTAAACGGTTAGGGTTCGTTTAGGATTTTGTTAAAAATGTGGATTAAGGTTTGAAATCGGGTTTAGCATGATTGCACCTCTAATGGATGTATTGATGGTTATTGGACATGTTTAGTCGATTTATCGAGAGATATTGGAGTTTTCGGTTGTTGGAGAACTTAGAAACTCCATTAATGGAGGTTAAGAATTCACGAGCGCGAATTGCTCTATGAAATGCCTCATCGAGTTAAAATAGAATTTTAGGAAATTTCCTTTAGCTAGGAGTTTTGTAGTTTTCAAAACTCGACGGTTTAGACTCGGTTTAATGACGATTGCTATGAATTGCTTTAGGAGAACAACGCTCTTGGACGGAGCTCGATGTGCTACGGACGCGAGATAAGTCTTTGTGACTCGCTTGGCCGATTCGGCCTACACCATAGGGGAGTTTATTGTTCGAGGATGTTTGGTAAAATTATTGTTTAGTGTAGGTGGGATGGGTAGTTTAGGATAATTGTTCTGTTAGAACGTTTTTCATTAAGTTCTATGTATTGTTTATGCTTTTTTTACTTTTATTGCACAAATCCATGTTCATACATCATGTTTTATGAACTAGCACGAAAAATGAATTTCCGCATACGTTTTCATGAAAAGAAATAACTAATGAAAGATATGAATATATGTAATTACGGTCATGTCAGGTTGGGGTTCAGACGTGGCTGTCCTGAGAGGAGGAGCATATTTTTCCCCCGGTAGATGAAAAGGGCTATCTAACCACCAGATGTGCCCTCTCCATCTGGTGAGAGTAAACCCTCGGTGACGCCCATGCTATGTGACTAAAGAATGAAAATGATGCATGATTTTATGAACTGCATACGCATGGCATGCATTTGCATTTACGAGGATTTACTGAGCCTTTTAGGCTCATAGGTTATTTCTATGGTGTAGGTGACTTCGAAACAGGTGACGATGATATTCCTCCACCCGACGCATGAGCAGGTTGATGGAGGATGGCTCGTGGGAGTGCGCTGGGCAGTCGGTGTTTACTTTGACTCGTGGGGATGGCATGTAGGTATTTTTGGATTTTAATAGATAGAAATGATCGATAATTGAATAGGAGGGTTCACTTGGGCTGATGGGTGATTGGTTAGGAAAAATATGCGTTTTGATGTTTTGAAAAACTAGTTTTACGAATTTCTTTTGTGAAGTCCTTTATTAAGATTATATTGGATCTGTTTAGAGTTATTTAGGTTGGGTATGGATACGCTCGAGTTTTAGAGCTATTCATGCAGTTAGATTTCGTAACTTTCGTCTTGTTTTGAATACGTTCTAGAATATATTTCAAGCTGTGTTTTTGGTGATTGACGAATTGAGGAATGAATGAGGTTATGAATGATTTTATGTTGAGGTATTTGTTAGGAGTTTGGTTTAGGTATGAGTGGTTGATGAGAGGAAAAGAATGGGAAGAAAAATGGTTAAGTGTGTAACACTCAAGAAATTTCTAAAACGTGCGTAGCCTTGGATAGGTTAGGTTATGAGACACAACACATCTCTTAGAATTTTGGTGTATTATTGGTTAACATAAATGAGAGAGATAAATTAAGGGAACAAAAAAGGGAGTTAAGATTAGGCCCACATTGAAAGTAAAACAAGAGGAAAGTTTAAGGATTAGAAAAGTTAATTAGTTAAATTAAATCAAGTGTAGAAAAGAGAAAGTTTGATAAGTCAAAAGAGAAGTGGTGAACCAATAGAATTGAGGTAAAGTAGTTGAATGAGTGATAATGAGGTGTAGCATTGAAAAGTCAAAAAGAAGGAAAAGTGGAGGATGAATGATATTTACACGTTGGAATGGTTTAGAAGTTTGATGAATATTGAGTTGAAAAGTCAAACTTAATAAATGAGAAAATAAATAAAATGAAAGGAACTTATATGAAAAGTCAAATTGTAAATTCAAAAGGTGAGAAACACGTTGGGAAACAAGTGGAAATGTAAGTGAGAAAAAGGATGTTGAAAAGTCAATAGCATTTAAGGAGAAGAAGTTTATAAAATTAGAAGTAAAACATAAGTGGGGGAAGTATATTGTATTGTTGATTTGATATAATAATAAGAAAAGAATTAAAGTGGAAGACAAGTCAAATAGGAGAGGCTTTCACGTTGAAATGGAGGAGGAGAAAAAGGTGTGGGTGCTTTTATAAAATTATGAAGTTTGTGGTTAAAAATCAAAAGTGGAAAAAAGTGATGTTTATAAATTTGGTAAAGTTAAGTAAAATTGAAAAGAAAATTCCTTCTTCTTCTCCATTGTTCTCCACGAAGGGCAGCCATTGAAGCTCTCCATTTTTCTTCATTTTCATCAAGTTTTAAGGTAAGTCTTAGTTGGGTTTTAAGTTATATGCATATGGGGAGTGATTTTTGGTAGTTTTGATGAGTTTTGAAAAGTTTTTGAAATGCCAACTCCAAATTTTGGTTTCTCCTTGGTATGTTCTTCATGTTTTTGATGGTTTAATTCTTAGATTGGTTTAGAGTGTTAAAGTGGATATATTAGAGAAATTATAAGTTTTGGTGAAAAACCGGTTTTTAAACCTATAAGGGCCGATTCTGTTTTTTCATTTCCGATTGGGCCAATGTGTTTGGTTGTTGGTTTTTAGTGTTTCAATGGATAGTGGACGTGTAGAGGTTTACGGATTGGGTGGCACGTCGAAATCCGATGAAAAATGAATAAGTTATGACCGTTCAAAGTTGGACGTTGTTAATTTTGGGTAAAAATCAGGTTTTAGTATTTTAGAGTGAAATTGTTTTATGTGTTGTTTAGAAAATCCCTTAGACTTTATTGGTGACTTATCAAGCTAAGTTTTCGTTATTTTAGGTCGTCGAGCTAGTGAAGTGATAAGATGAAGTGAGCAATTGAAAGCCGAGCAGTTAGGTAAGTAGTGGACGTGTATTTTGTTGCCTTCGGGCCTACACCACGGAACGGTAGGAAACTATTTGTTGTTTGGTTGTTTGTTTGTTTGTTGTTTGGTTGTTTTGCCTTCTTTGTTGGTTAAGCATTGTATTGACCTGGAGCATGGTTTCGAATGGTAAGTATGAAACGGAAACTGATAAGTAAAAAGGCAATGTGGCAATATGGTTTTGTGGGCTTGTGTTAAGGTGGCACCCGCGAGGGACTCGAGAAGAGTCGCCCAGTCGCATTAGGGTGGCACCTGGGGCGTGGTTTTAGTGGAGTCGCCCAATCGCGTTAGGGTGACACTTGCGAGGGACTCCGTGTGAGTTGCCTAGTCGCGTTACGGTGACACCTGCGAGGGACAATGTTGGTGTCGCCCAGTCGCGTTAGGGTGACACCTGCGAGGGACTCTACGAGAGTTGCCCAGTCACGTTAGGGTGGACACCTGCGAGGGACTATGTTGGAGTCGTCCAGTCGCATTAAGGTGACACCTGCGAGAGACTCTACGAGAGTTGCCCAGTCGTGTTAGGGTGGACACCTGCGAGGGACTATAGTGGAGTCGCTCAGTCGCGTTAGGGTGACACCTACGAGGGACTCTACGAGAGTTGCTCAGTCGCGTTAGGGTGGACACCTGCGAGGGACTATAGTGGAGTCGCCCAGTCGCGTTAGAGTGATACCTGCGAGGGACTCCGAGGGAGTCGCTCAGTCGCATTAAGGTGGCACTTGCGAGGGACTCTACGAGAGTTGCTCAGTCGCGTTAGGGTGACACCTGCGAGGAACTCCTTGGGAGTTGCCCAGTCGCGTTAGGGTGGCACCTGCGAGGGAGTCGCTCAGTCGCGTTAGGGTGACACCTGCGAGGGACTCTACGAGAGTTGCTCAGTCGCGTTAGGGTGGCACCTGGGGCGTGGTTTTAGTGGAGTCGCCCAGTCGCGTTAGGGTGACACCTACGAGGGACTCTACGAGAGTTGCTCAGTGGCTTTGTGCATGTTTTTTATATTTGTTATCCCCTACTTGCTAAGCGTAAGCTTACGTGTGTGTGTGTTCTGTGGTGTAGGTAACGACAAGAGTACAGGTTAGGGCTATGAGGAAAGCTAGGATTGGGACGCAGTCGTTGATGTACGCTGTATGCCGGTACGGGCAGTTGTCGGGGCGTCTTGACCATGATCTTCTGAAAAATGTGGGTAAAACGGTATTTTGAATTGTATAGGTTTTACCTATTTTGAGTTTGTAAAAATGTGGTTGTTTTGTGGGATTTGTCAGTATAAAAGATGGTGATTTATAACGTTGCAAATAATGTTTTGAAACTTCGTTAAATATGTGTTTTAAACCGTTAGATTTTCAGGTTTTGGGGTTTTGGTAATTATAGACGTTATGCCGTTCGTTTTGGTTTTAAAAGAATTAACATTGAGTTCATTTTCTTTATTTTTTTTTAAATTCTCCTATTCTCAAATTATTTTAACCCGACATTTTTTGACGTATTTTAAACGTATTTTGGGCACGTTTTCCCACAAATACCGAGGGTTCGAAAAACCCGAAAACTTAGTCAAATAATTTATAAAAATTATTTTCATTGCGTTTTAAACACGGGTTGGGTTAGCAATGTAGTGCACCGAGCCGGGGCTGGTTCGGGGGCGTTACAAAGTGTGTGTATGTGCAGGGAGAGGAAGGAAAGAAAGAAAGGAAGAAGGCAACTCTCTGGAATTCAGATTCCAGAGAGTTTGCCAATCGATCGCCAGGGAGGGCGATCGATCGGCCCTCATGTTGGCCAACTCTCTGGTTTTCCAGAGAGTTAGCCGATCGATCGCCTGTGAGGGCGATCGATCGGGTTTTAGTGGAGTCGCCCAGTCGCATTAGGGTGGCACCTGCGAGGGACTCTACGAGAGTTGCTCAGTCGCGTTAGGGTGGACACCTGCGAGGGACTCTACGAGAGTTGCTCAGTCGCGTTAGGGTGGCACCTGGGGCGTGGTTTTAGTGGAGTCGCCCAGTCGCGTTAGGGTGACACCTGCGAGGGACTATAGTGGAGTCGCCCAGTCGCGTTAGGGTGGACACCTGCGAGGGACTCTACGAGAGTTGCTCAGTCGCGTTAGGGTGGCACCTGGGGCGTGGTTTTAGTGGAGTCGCCCAGTCGCGTTAGGGTGACACCTGCGAGGGACTCTACGAGAGTTGCTCAGTCGCGTTAGGGTGGACACCTGCGAGGGACTCTACGAGAGTTGCTCAGTCGCGTTAGGGTGACACCTGCGAGGGACTATAGTGGAGTCGCCCAGTCGCATTAGGGTGGCACCTGCGAGGGACTCTACGAGAGTTGCTCAGTCGCGTTAGGGTGACACGGTTGGGTTAGCAATGTAGTGCACCGAGCCGGGGCTGGTTCGGGGGCGTTACAAAGTGTGTGTATGTGCAGGGAGAGGAAGGAAAGAAAGAAAGGAAGAAGGCAACTCTCTGGAATTCAGATTCCAGAGAGTTTGCCAATCGATCGCCAGGGAGGGCGATCGATCGGCCCTCATGTTGGCCAACTCTCTGGTTTTCCAGAGAGTTAGCCGATCGATCGCCTGTGAGGGCGATCGATCGGCTGAGTGTGATCGCCAAGGGGTGATAGATTAGGCGATCGATCGCCTAGCAAAAAAAAAAACACCACCGCCGATCGATCGGCTATGCATTTTTCGGGCGAAATGCCCCTTTTGCCCCGTGGTTCTCCTGCTGATTTCTTGCTTCTTTTATGTGTCTTTGTTAAATGTGTTTTTTTTTAACAATTTTTCAAACAATTACAACGGTACAAATTTTATTTAGAGATTTAAAAGTTAGAATGTTACGAGTGTTAAAGAAAAGAAAAAAATTATACGGGAAATTTGAGGCATAGGTTTAAGGGATGTTACATTAAGAGTCACCAAGTAACCACGGACTTGACAACAATTGGAGTCTTAATCTCCACTCGAATTGATGAACAATTCGAGGACTAACCTTAGTTGATGATGATAATGATCTGATGCTAGAGAGAAATAGTCTACTTGTTCTCATTCCCAAAAGTAATCTGAAAATCACAAACTCCAATAGTAATGATTAAATGCAATCCTAAGGTGGTTTAAGGTCAATTAACACAAGGAGTTGATCTCAGCCGTGCATGCTTTGGATCTTCTATCTTCAATTGACAGTCGAGATGGTTTCTTCTTCAACAAGGCTGATTTTCAATCTCATGAGAATAACATTCATATGATGACTTGTTAAAAATTTGAATTTGAAGGTTGGAGAATGACGTCCCTCAAGTGGAATGGATTGGGCCTTGATGGTGCGCCCACGGCCATGTCTTGAATGCTCCCCTAGTGGGCCGTGCCGCTTGATGCTTGGTCTTCAAGTCCTTGTATGTCACACCTTGACAATCATAACATTCATCTAATATAACCACACAATCTAACATATGCATGCAATTTATAAATAAATTAACAAGAAGACCAATGTTTGTCAAATTCAAATGCAAGAATAGAAAATTATATATAATTACTCTCGGGAAGATAAATTCCCGTTTGACTCTGAGTTGACTCCGTTGGACCTTGAGTTGACCCTTCCGTGATTTTCCATGCAAGCATGTTGGTTGGCTTGTCGATGTCCTAAGAGGCTGGTTTCCCTTCCAAGCGATCCAGTATGTATGCCTTCACCAGCAAAAATAGTACAATAGTTAATAAAAAGATTAGTTATATTTTTAACTCTACCTTGAGAACGCGTCATTGATCTTTTAGGTGTATCAGTTTTACTAATATCATATAATAAATAAAATTTGAACATTATTAGTCTGTTCAAGTGTAGGTAACCTACTTGCAAAGTGACCGGCTTATCTGCAGTTCCTTAGTGACAAAGTCGGTCCGATCGTAGTTTTGTACTCTGTTGGTTGAATTTTTTATACGCGTATGTGATCTAGTTAGAGGCACACAAATCTATAAAACTCTCCGCAATGTCAATTAAAAGTAGTCTTTTCAACCCAAGTGCTAGTACTTGCTATTATCTAACTACGCTTATCTTTTTCACTTTGATAAATCATTAGCATCAAGTTATGGCAGGGCGATCAAGATGGTGAAAGAACAGAAATTCAGATTTTGGAATTTAATAATCAAGCAATTAATATGAATATATATAAAATATATTCTTTCAACTTACTGAAAGGTGTTAAGATTTAATTAATTGTATTTAAAAAAGAGATATTTTAGTGGTTGCAATCATTACCCATATCTCCCATTTTTTTATTTTCTAAAAAAAAAAAAGCAATAATTATTGTGTATGATTAAGCTTTGACCATATTATTCTGTAACAAAAATTATTATTTTTTTATTTATTTTTCTGTATAGTTGGATTCTATTTCTACTTGCTAAGTAAGTTATACTTTTGCAATGACTTAGATTTTGAAGTTACTTGAATTAACTTTTATGACCATTACCTTCGAATTATTATGATCTCAATTATTTTATAATCATTATATTTTATTTATTTTTATTCATGTATTACTATGATCTCACTTATCTATTGA
Source organism: Begonia masoniana (assembly GCA_022432975.1). Lineage (NCBI taxonomy): Eukaryota > Viridiplantae > Streptophyta > Magnoliopsida > Cucurbitales > Begoniaceae > Begonia > Begonia masoniana. Next base: position 64,804,693 of record CM039502.1, on the reverse strand, counting down.
CAGCGCTGAATTTCAGCTAAAATTCTTAGATCGAAGAAGTGCACAAAATGAATCCAAATTTCAAAACTAGTGTTAAAACACAAACCCTGAGGTACTCTTTCGGAGTTAATTATTCGACTACAAATTTTCAAGATGAAAGCTTGACGATTGTAATTTTAATTGTGCTTTAAATCTCGGCGTAGAGGGGGACTCTTCTCGGCCAGAAACCGTTTCATGCTCTCTAGGACACCAAAAAAGATCGAACCTCCTATTATGATCCAAAGAACTCTTGGCCCAATACCCTACACAATTTGAAAATAATAAACCACATTATAGTTCAATTAGATGCATATAAAATGTACAATAGGCCAAAGGATGTTCTATAGGTCAGACTCTAGTTTAGACTGAGTCTCTTGGAATCATCCCTAATATGAAAGACTAATAATAATGGATAAATTTATCACATAGCACATTATCTCAACCATAAAAAGCATATCAAAATATTATATTAACTTGGAAAAACTGCAACTAAAATTTTCATGCAGGCCCACGAGCGGGCCAAAAGCCAATCCAGAGGTCCAAGGCTTGCAAGCCCAACCTCATACCACCCTATTTAAGGTGGGCCCAGTTGAACCCAGACCTTGATCCACCCCAAGGTTGGTCAGGCCGGATCTCAGCCTTGATTCAGCGCGTCGGCCGATGATCTAATCATCATCCATCTATATAAATCGAAAATTCTAGGAAGTGATGAAACATCTCCTGTGAAAGTAGATCCGATTATAACTAAATTGTCTTCAAACCATCATTTATATCACGCATGAATGAATCTAAAGTAGAAAATATGGATGCATAGACATGTATTGACAACAAGATATCTATCTCTTAAGCTAGTTGTGGCTGCAAAGAAGTACTCTGATACCAGGGTTAGTACATACCTTCAACAGAGCAAGAGGTCCTTCTCTAACAATAGTTTGCACACAATCCAAAAATACCTTTGTACTGGTTTGCAGATCCCTTTTGAAAACAAATAAACAAACACAACAAAAATACAACTTATCAAAATGCAAGATTTTAACTAGAACTATACATTATATTGGCATGCATTCATCTCATCATGCGAAAAGAAAAGTGAAGGTTATTGAGAATAACGACGTATAATAAGTCCAACCTGAACCATCAACCGTGTCTTAATAACATCGAGCGGAGTAGTTATAGCTCCCGTTAGAGCACCTGCATTGTAAAAGACCAAAAACTTTCAAATTGTTATAGAAAGAGTAAGGCTCATAGCATGCAATACACTCCATATGCATACTTACCGTCAAATGCGTGTGTTTGTTCCGCTACTCCATGATCAAACAACATGAAATTGTTGTATGAGCTTTAAATCTATTATCCTTTTCTTGTTTTTGATAGAAATAACATAATTTCAAAATGTCTATCTTTGGTACTAATAAATGAGTTTCCAAAAGGGAAATTTGTAATATATTTCCTCTTGGTAAAGACTTAACATCGTTCATAAATGCTACAATAATCTATATCCTCTTTGACCTTTTTTTTCAAGTGTTACTTTTATCATAAGATGGATAGATGGGATGGAAGAAGAAACATAACTTGAGACTTTATGAAAGAACAAAAAAAGGACTTAATCCAAATGAAAAAACGCTGAAATTTTATATAAAAAAAAAAAAAAGCAAAAGAAAGAAAGGAAATGCACCCTTTCAAAAATAGTGTGAAATGAAAATGCCAATATAGCAAAATTAGTTTCAAATGTGAATATTTTGCTGTCAATAAATGAATGTGAAGAATGCCAGCAAAAGCTCCAATCATGGCCTTTTATGGATCATTCAAATCTCTCTTTGTCGGGTAAGTTACCGATATTAGTCATCAACACAAAAAATAGAAAACAAAAAATAACGCCCACTTGGAAGTACATGTTATGCTTATTTATAACTATAAAAATTCTAAAAAAAAAAAAAAAACAATTTGAAGGAGAAATTACTAATGTAGATGATAACATTATTGTTTGGTTTGTGAAAACAAATGCATAAATTAATATCATTCACCAGATGAGTTGCACCAAATGTTTTATATTAACACTAAATGAAGAAAAAATATCATCATCTACCAATAAACATTAAAATAAACGTCCATCAACAAATTCAGGTTCATTCCAAGTTGCGGATACAGATGTTGAGTACACCGAACATATAGACTATCTTAAGTATAGTAGGAAAGGCAAAAGGAGAAAAGAAAACAAAAAATAATGTGAAGGAGAGGGATGAAAACACATCAAATAATTCATGATGATTAGGAAGCTAACCGCAATTTTGTAACCTATCCTTAACTGCTCATAAATGCAAAATTGAATCGCATCAAAAGGAAAATCTTGCAGTAAAAATGATACATATCCTTATAATTTCCAAAATGAAAGCAAGGTTACAAAATCATGTCAACTCTTAGTCACAGAACTATGCCAAAAGCTCAAATTTATTATGTCATAGAAACTGAATCATTTATAAGCTTTATATGGCGGAATAGAGAATTACGCACCGAATAGAGTCCTCTAAAACCTTCCTCAGAAACAATAAGGCTAACAGCTTGAGGAGCTGATGTAAATTGCCCAGTTTGCATCCTTTGTTTAACAACCTAATTAAATAAAAGACTGGTTGAGTCAAAATCAAAGGGCCTCAAAACATTGAAAATACATAGTGAATTAAAAAACCTATGTTGGAACACGAATTAGTGAAGCAGCAAAACCACCAACAGCACTAGCAATCTGATTGATTCAAGAGAGATAAAAACTTATCACGGAGAAATACTTCATAGAACGTAAGAAATTTCATAGAGACAAACAATAATGTATACTCTCAGGCAAAAAAGAAATAATACAAGATTGTAAATGGACCATATCATGTAAAAGAGTATTTTCCTCCACATCATCTTTCTAGTCAATGTAAAAAAGATATTGAATAACAATAATCAAACAAAATACAAAGTGTGACCTTGTGGAGCAAATAAGAGAACTAGAGTCAAGTCCAAATCAAAGATGTTGTGCCATGCTTAAAGAAGTTATGAACTCATACCAAATGAGCTACAACACTGAGATTTTCAGGTACCATTGACAGCAACTTCTGCTTTGTAGGCTCATAAACACCAACAAATATCGCAGAGGCCCTGAAATAAAATCCAGCTATCAATTCATAACTTATGTTTATATATACAGCAACTAATCGTGGAAAGCATTATAGTTTAACAAGGAAACAAACTCAAAAGAACAGACAAAACTAATGGAGCCAAAATATCAAATCATTTAAATCATTAACTATATCCGTATATGCAAATTATTTTCAGTCTAATCCTTATACTATAGAAATTGAGGGTTTTTTTCAAGAAAGGTTAAAACATTGAGGGTACGACATTCTAAAGTTGCAATAATCAGATTACAGATCAGTGCAATAAAAATGTGTATTTTTAATTGGTAAAAGATGTATATTAAAATGAAAACTGTACGAAGTGAGAGAGCAATAAAAAAATGTGCATTGAAATATAAGAATATTGTAAAAAAGAGCTTACGAATTAAAAAAGAAAACCTCAACATGAAGATGAGGTTATACTCATTAGCTACTCGGTTACCTTTTATCCCATATTTATTAAAAAAAAAACACAGAGACTTATTAGATTGCATTAAGCAACAGACAATCTCTAAAAGTTTGTGATTATTTTAAAAATGATAACTACGTCTCAAGATTATTCATCTCATATGATGAAATTCATTATCTGCAAATGGGAAAAAGAATATTTAAAACACATAACATCAAAATTGTGAGCCTGTTGATATAACATAAATCAAATCTTTACTCACAATAATTTTCTATGTTTTGGTTTAAGGTGTGATATCAACAAAAGTTGATTATAAAATTCAATTCGATTGATTAGTATAATGCGCTCGTGGCTTCCGTTTGTTGAAATTTCCTTTTGATTGTTTAGCATAGATATAGAGGTGAGGTTTAAAACTTTATTTTTAGTATATAATTTAGAAAATTTGAAAATTTTGGTCAATAAGTGTTTAACATTGGACAAAATTGTTTAGCATATATATAGAGGTGAGGTTTAAAACTTTATTTTTAGTATATAATTTAGAAAATTTGAAAATTTTGGTCAATAAGTGTTTAACATTGGACAAATTCTAAATTCCTAGTATTTATGAAGTTTGGGAAGTCGAGAATATATAATTGGATCTTATGAGTTTTATCATCAATGCACGTATGATCTGATGTACAAGGTCAACTATCATTTCTTTCCGATTTTTGTTCCTAGTTCCAAGTTAGTACCCATCTAAAAACTCTATTTTTTATTGAGATTTTAATGTTGAATTTCTTTTAGGTTCTGACGATTTTATGGATTACGATGTTTGTGTTTGATAACACGTTTCGATTGGTCGATAAGACTGTAGCCGTCATTAAGGCAAGAGTTTATTTTTATGTCCAGCATCATTGTTTTCATAAACTTTATTTTGAGACATTTTCTCATACGAAATGACATGTCTATTTTAGGGCTCGTCGATTTTGTTATACTATTTATTATTTTTTACTATACATGTTTATTATGAGCGTGCACATTACATTAATGATCACCTTGGTCGTGTGAACCAAGTTTGATCAAACGAGTGGCTCCATTTTCACTGAGATTTTACACGATATACAGTAAGCCTATTTTATTTATCTACCACACTATAGTAGAAGACTTTAATGTTTGCCCTACTATTCGTTTATCAAACTATTTTTTTATGAAAATATTTTATACTTAACATATTTTAACATTTTCTTAAATTCATTGTTGAATGTAAAACTTTACCTTTATCATGTAAGGACCCCCAGCCTTTTTCTCGGTTGGGCCGGGAGCCTGCAGATGCACCGCCATCGGTCCAACCCAAACTCATGAACTTCTCCATCTCTGGGGTAGGAATTTTATGCCTCCCAAGTGATTTGAACCCTGGCCTTCAGGGCTTATGACCAAGAGTTCCCTATCACTTGGGGAACACTTGGTCATAAGCCTTGGAGGCCAGGGTTCGGGAAACTCTTGGTCATAAGCCCTGGAGGCCAGAGTTCAAGTCACTTGGGAGGCATAAAACTCCTATCCCAGGGATGAAGAAGTTCATGAGTTTGGGCAGGGCCGATGGCGGTGTGTCCATGGGCTCCGAGCTCAGCCGAGAAAAAGGCCCAACTGGTACCACCACTTGTAGCCCATGGTACTTAAGCCTGGAGGTCCTGGGTTCGAGTGGTGGAGAAGGCATAAAACTCCTTGCCAGAAATGAGAAGTTCATGAGTTTGGGCCGGGCCAATGGCAGTGCGTTCGTGGGCTCCGAGCCCTGTTGAACCCAATCGATGGTAGTGCGTATGCAGGCTGGGCTACGACAGAGGGTCTTTACAAAAAAGGCACATTTTTTGTAAGGACCCAGCCCGTGGACGCGCTGCCATCAGCCCGACCCAAACTCATGACCTTCTCCATCCTTGGGGTACGAGTTTCATGTCTTCCCAGTGATTCGAACTTAGGTCTCCAGGGCTTATGACCAAAGGGAGCACATCACTGGTACCACTTGGGCTACTAGCTCAAGTAGTACCAGTGATGTGCTCCCTTTGGTCATAAGCCCTAGAGACTTGGGTTCGAATCACTAGGAAGGCATGAAACTCCTACCCTAAGGATGGAGAAGGTCATGAGTTTGGGCCGGGCCAATGGCAGTGCGTTCGTGGGCTCCGAGCCCTGTTGAACCCAATCGATGGTAGTGCGTATGCAGGCTGGGCTACGACAGAGGGTCTTTACAAAAAAGGCACATTTTTTGTAAGGACCCAGCTCGTGGACGCGCTGCCATCAGCCCGACCCAAACTCATGACCTTCTCCATCCTTGGGGTACGAGTTTCATGTCTTCCCAGTGATTCGAACTTAGGTCTCCAGGGCTTATGACCAAAGGGAGCACATCACTGGTACCACTTGGGCTACTAGCTCAAGTAGTACCAGTGATGTGCTCCCTTTGGTCATAAGCCCTAGAGACTTGGGTTCGAATCACTAGGAAGGCATGAAACTCCTACCCTAAGGATGGAGAAGGTCATGAGTTTGGGCCGGGCCAATGGCAGTGCGTTCGTGGGCTCCGAGCCCTGTTGAACCCAATCGATGGTAGTGCGTATGCAGGCTGGGCTACGACAGAGGGTCTTTACAAAAAAGGCACATTTTTTGTAAGGACCCAGCTCGTGGACGCGCTGCCATCAGCCCGACCCAAACTCATGACCTTCTCCATCCTTGGGGTACGAGTTTCATGTCTTCCCAGTGATTCGAACTTAGGTCTCCAGGGCTTATGACCAAAGGGAGCACATCACTGGTACCACTTGGGCTACTAGCTCAAGTAGTACCAGTGATGTGCTCCCTTTGGTCATAAGCCCTAGAGACTTGGGTTCGAATCACTAGGAAGGCATGAAACTCCTACCCTAAGGATGGAGAAGGTCATGAGTTTGGGCCGGGCCAATGGCAGTGCGTTCGTGGGCTCCGAGCCCTGTTGAACCCAATCGATGGTAGTGCGTATGCAGGCTGGGCTACGACAGAGGGTCTTTACAAAAAAGGCACATTTTTTGTAAGGACCCAGCTCGTGGACGCGCTGCCATCAGCCCGACCCAAACTCATGACCTTCTCCATCCTTGGGGTACGAGTTTCATGTCTTCCCAGTGATTCGAACTTAGGTCTCCAGGGCTTATGACCAAAGGGAGCACATCACTGGTACCACTTGGGCTACTAGCTCAAGTAGTACCAGTGATGTGCTCCCTTTGGTCATAAGCCCTAGAGACTTGGGTTCGAATCACTAGGAAGGCATGAAACTCCTACCCTAAGGATGGAGAAGGTCATGAGTTTGGGCCGGGCCAATGGCAGTGCGTTCGTGGGCTCCGAGCCCTGTTGAACCCAATCGATGGTAGTGCGTATGCAGGCTGGGCTACGACAGAGGGTCTTTACAAAAAAGGCACATTTTTTGTAAGGACCCAGCTCGTGGACGCGCTGCCATCAGCCCGACCCAAACTCATGACCTTCTCCATCCTTGGGGTACGAGTTTCATGTCTTCCCAGTGATTCGAACTTAGGTCTCCAGGGCTTATGACCAAAGGGAGCACATCACTGGTACCACTTGGGCTACTAGCTCAAGTAGTACCAGTGATGTGCTCCCTTTGGTCATAAGCCCTAGAGACTTGGGTTCGAATCACTAGGAAGGCATGAAACTCCTACCCTAAGGATGGAGAAGGTCATGAGTTTGGGCCGGGCCAATGGCAGTGCGTTCGTGGGCTCCGAGCCCTGTTGAACCCAATCGATGGTAGTGCGTATGCAGGCTGGGCTACGACAGAGGGTCTTTCGTGGAAGGAGATTTTTCTCTTTTCTTTCATTCCATCTTAAGTGGTTTATTTCTCTTCTTGCTTTGGTCCACTCTACTTATTTTCTTCTCTCAGATTGGTCTGTAATTCTATATTTGAAAGTTACGCATTTTATTTCCTTGTATGGTACTATTTGGATTATATTGATTGTACTATCTTATAATTTTGTGATCGCTATGTGAAAGCATTAACAATTAATTATCTATGATGGTTGAATGCATTTTTTTCCCTTTTGAAAATCTATTTGTAACCAATAACTATCTAATTTAGAGGACAAGTAACAAGAGACCATGTATTAATTCATTTTGCATGGCCTTAAGCCATTGTTTGTGTTTAGATGCCTGATGATACGTGAGAGGTTTAAAAGGATCAGCTTGAGGAGTAGTAGAATACACCTTCAGTTTGAATATGCCCGATTTTGATCTTGTAGTCATCGGATGAATATTGGTACTCTCATTCCTATTCGACTGTTTGATGTGCCTCTGGGTCCATAGATTCAGAATCTATTATGGACTTTTTCTAACAATTATTCAAGTGTGTATTCTGTAGGGTATCACGGAGGAATGAGCCATAAATATATCCAATGGTTCAAGTCACCTTACTCTTACATTAAGACATTCATCAAGGTGAGATATAAATGGAAGATCAAATACACGTCCAAGGGTTATTAGACTTTCCAAGAAAACTATCGTGAAACTGACCTCCAAGGAATGTTTGGAATATTCGACATCCTTACCAACTTTATTAAAACAAGTGTTCTTCATAACAAATGTAGCTGACATCTCAAGGTTTCCAAAAAAAGTCGGATCGAGGAATTTGGACATCATTTTCTTGGTCAACCAAACCAATTACAGAGAGACTTGTTCTCATAAAGAAGTCCAAGCACAAGGCCAATCCGAGTTCAACCCCATTTCTAGAAGATGTTAGCTAATGTTTGTATCTTTGAGTGTTTTGCTGAACATTATGCTTTGATATTATGTTTAATATTGATGGTGGGGGACCACTTAGATTTAAGGGGACAAAAAGGGCTTGGGAGAAGCCAAAGTAGTTTCTTACCTAATTTGACCAAGCACACTTTAGGTTGCTTGTCCTTTTGGGACAAAACTCTCTACGGTTTTTGAAAACCTAATGGCAGCTCAAAGGATAGTATATATACATCCTTATAAGCCATTATAAGGACTTTTTTGTTGAATCAAAAATCGTGCTGAAGTTTTCTTCAAGCTTGGAGAGCCATCTCCCACAATCGGCCACCCTCTCCTTTGTGTGTAATATCCGAGCGGTGTGCGCCACCATTGAGACCACCTTTTGTAAGTACAAGTGGTTCCTTTCTTAGACTATTCCCTTCATCTTCATCTTGCCTTAGAGGTAGATATCTTCAGCAAGGGTTTAACAAATTTTCATCCACGCTAGTTGGAGTGCATCTTGATTCAAGAGAGAACTAAGTCTGAGAATGTGTTGTTTATCACCTTTTCGACCAACAATCAGTTTTTTATCCATAAAGCTGCAACCACAATGCGTTAGCATCTAATTTTTGGAGACAATAAACCCCACACATACAGCTTTAACCAGCTACAAGAATTGCATCCATTCATTTCCACACGAGAGAATTATGCCTCTCTAAAGTTGATACATTGTTCTCGGCCAGAGCAGTAATCTGAGATCTGGCGACCTTCACCATTTTAATCATAACTGTTTGATCTACAAAGACTTACGTCGCGATATTTGAAGGGCCTTTTCTCACTCTTGAAAGCAGCTTCTTTCAAAATTTCAGCTTCAAAATTTAAGTGCAGCTTGAGTTATTGCTGCTCAAAGTTGCTGTATGTTTCTCGCAAAACAACAGGTTCAATTTTTCATGTGTTTCAAAGTTCCCCATTTTGAGGCACGTCACTCTTGGCATAACATATCTTCACCCAAAGATAAAATAGGAGAGACAGAGGATGAAATGAGAAAAACACCTCTCAAATAGCAATTTAATCCACCAAAGCCCAATAATAATCAAGCAATCAACCAAGAGTGAGACACAAACACTTTTAGGGTGGAAAATCCCAAAACGGGTAAAAACCACCGGACCCGATTCGGCTGCTTAAAAACATCCACTATCAATCAAGGTCACAAAAGACAACATCATCATCCACTTCAATAGATGACACAAGAGTAAGTAAAACTCACTGAACTTCTTCAGTTTGGCTTGATACAGAGGTCTCAAAGATCCAAAGAAGTTAGCAGCTTTATTGCGGGAACCGAAACCATGCACACTCTAAGGACCATAAACCACCCCCTTTTATTGCCATGGTTAGCAGCACTAAAAGCCTTCAAAAAACTCTGAAGGAAGATGGGGAGAAGATAAAGCCAATGCTTTGAGTCTTTCTTCTATTCTTTGTGTCTTCCCTTTTACTCTCCGTGTCTATTGTCCAAGACAACCCATACAAAAATAGCTTCTTAGACAAGTTTTCTGCTCTTGAAGCTTCTACAACAAGCTTCTTCTTTTATTTATTTTATTGTTGTTTGTTGGGACATTGCCCATTATTGATCTAAGCCTACACATTTGGATCCGGATCTCAACAAAAAACTTCCCTTCCGACTCATGTGGTGGGCTCCAACAAACCTGCTCTTCACCGACAGGTTTCAAGCTTCTTCTTCGATAAAGCTTTCATCAACATATCCAAACCGTTCTCACTAGTTTGCACTTTCGCCAAGTGCAACTGCTTCGTCTCGAACAAGTCTCAAACCCAATGGTACCTCACATCAATATGCTTGGATCTCGAATGAAAAGACGAATTCTTGGAGAGGTGGATAGCGCTCTGGCTATCGCTAAACACAACGTACTTCTCTTAGCACAAACCCAATTCCTCAAGGAATCTCCTCATCCACAAAACCTCCTTGCAATCCTTAGTAATCACAATGTACTAAGCTTCTGTGGTGGACAACACAACACACTCTTGCAGATTCTATTGCCATGACACAGCTCCCCATGCAAAATTCATCAAGAATCCTGAAACGGATTTCTTGGGATCAAACGTCACCGGCCATAGCTGAATCGGTATAATCAACTAGCATAGAATCACTGCTACTGAAACACAGACACAGCCTGGAAGTACCTCGAAGATATCTGAGTATCCATTTCACCGCTTCCCAGTGTTCTTTACCAAGATTAGAGAGGAACCGACTAACTACTCCAACAGAATGAGCAATATCGGGTTGAGTACAAACCATGGCGTACATCAAACTGCTAACTGCAGACGCACAAGGAACTCAACTTATGTTTGCCTTGTCTTTCTCACTTGTAGGACATTGCTTCGAATTGTGCTTAAAGTAATCTACAAGTGGAGAACACACAACTTTAACCTTGCTTATATTGAGCGTTTTAAGTACCTTCTCGATGTAGTCTTCTTGAGAAACCATAATTTTTCATTCTTCTTATCACGAGAGATCTTCATGCCAAGTATCTTTTTTGCCGCACCCATGTCTTTCATTACAAAAGACTTGCTCAACTCTCTCTTCAACTTAGCAATTTTGCTAGTATCATGGCTTATGATTAATATATCGTTAATTTACAAGAGGAGAATAACGAAGTCTTCATTGAAATACCTCTTGATGAACACACAATGGTCTCACGATGTCTGACTGTACCCATGACTCACCATGAAAGAGTCAAACTTCTTGTACCAATGCCGTGGAGCTTGTTTGAGGCCCTACAAGCTCTTTTTCAACTTCCACACAAGTTGTTCTTTTCCTCTGACTTTGAATCCCTCAGGCTGCTCCATGTAAATCTCTTCTTCCAAGTCACCATGAAGAAAAATAGTTTTCACATCAAGTTGTTCGATCTCCAAATTCAAACGTGTAGCTAAACCAAGAGCAACTTGAATCGATGACGTCTTTACCACCAGTGAGAATATTTCTTCAAAGTCGATTCCCTTCTTCTGACTGTACCCCTTCACAACTAACCAAGCCTTGTACCTTGGCTGTGAGCTTGCATTTTTGGTCTTAACTCATAGACTCATCTGTTTTTGAGAGCTTTCTTGCCTTGAGGTAACTTCACCAAGTCATAAGTGTGGTTCTCGTGAAGAGATCACATCTCCTCGTCCATGGCTTCCAGCCACATTTTCTTCTCATTAACAGAAGTGGCCTCTTGGTAAGTGTCTGTCTCTCCGGCATCTGTGAGCATCACATATTTATCTGAAGTGTATCTCATCGAAGAGTGCCGCTCTCTAGTGGATCTTCTCAAAGGAGGTTTGTCTGGCAATTTTTGAATCTCTTCTTCGACTTGCTCAGTCAGTTTAACATCATCAGCTGTGGGGATTTCGCCATTTGCGGAACCGGTATCATACTCTGATTCTGTTCCCCCTTGATAGAAATGCTCTATAGATTTAGAGATTGGATCCAAATTGATCAGATCATCACTGTACATGTCTGTCATTTTTGCCTTATCGATGTTTTTGATGCCTTGGTCTTCTACGAACACTGCATCTCTGCTTCTGACTAACTTTTTATGCACCGGATCGTAGAACCTGTAGCCAAACTCATCAAGACTATAATCAACAAACAGACACGGCCTCGTCTTCGCATCGACCTTCTACCGCTCGTCTTTCAGAATGTGAACAAACATCTTGCACCCAAAGATTCGCAGATGATTATAAGAAACTTCTTTTCCTGACCACATCCTGTGTGGAACTTCGAAACCCAATGAAACACTCGGTGTGAGATTCAAAACATGAACTACTATACTCAATCAAAGAGTCTTTGGTGAGCTTCCATTTTCTATCACGAAAGGTGTTGCCAAACCCTTCGTCGTCGAGCTTGCCAGTCAAGATCAAGTTCATGTGGATGTCGGGGATGTGTTTCACACCTCTCAAAACCAAGGTGTTGCCGATGTCGGTCTCCAAATGTACGTCTCTCATACTAATGACTTTTGCAATGCCATCATTTCTCATACTTACTCTTCCAAAGTCACCGGAACTGTAGGACGTGAAGAAATCCCTCTGCGAAGTAGCATGTATCGAACCGACACTATCAATTACCCAACTCATATCTTGGTAGGTGAAGTTGACGACATCTCCATCGTACATGATAAAGAACTCTCGGTGGCCACGACTATCTTTTCGCCTGTATCACTCTCTATGGTCTTCTTTTCCTTACCCTTGACATTTGGATTTTTTCGAAGAAACTTCCAATAAAATCTCTCGATATGTCTCTTCTTGCCACAATGATGACACTCAAAGTTGGCGTATTTTCCCGACTTGCTTTGACTTCGATTTATATTGCCTGGACCTTTGCTTTGACTCATCCCCTATTTCGATGACTAGAACGTCTGACTGTGAAGAAGAAGAGCCTGTCGACTTTATTCTCATCTCCTCGTTCAGAACATTACTCTTGACTACATCTATAGCCAAAATACCATCTGGGGCTGAGTTGGATAATGACATTCTGATGTCTCCCACGAGTCCGGTAAAGTTCCAAGAAGCATCGACCTCTGAAACTCTTCATCAAACTTGATTTTCATTCCTGCCAACTGATTGATAATTCCCTGAAAGGTATTCAAGTGATCGGTCATTGCTTTTCCATTCAAGTACTTCAACCCTATAAGTTGTTTGATCAAATACAACTTGTTTTTTCTAGTTTTTTGAGCATATGACTCCTCAAGCTTTTTCCACAAGCTCTCAGCGTTTTTTTTCTCACTGACATGGTTGAGGACGTTATCATCTACCTATTGCCTAATATAATCGTACACTTGACGATGACACAATTCCCATTCAACGTTACATTTATCTGCCGGCTTTGCATCAGCAAATACAGGCAAATAATAGTCTTTCAGATAGAGAAGATCCTTCATCTTTCCTTTCCACACATGATAGTTGGAGTCGTTCAACATGACCATCTGACTCGAGTTACTCTCCATGATTCTAACACGACACTAGGACTACAACCTGACTCTGATACCAGTTGAAAAGAGAAAACACCTCTCAAATAACAGTTTAATCCACCTAAGCCCAATAATAATCAAGCAATCAAACCAAGAGTGAGGCACAAACACTTTTAGCATGAAATAAAAACCATGAGAGTCGTTTCAACCGCTTAAAAACATCCACTATCAATCAATAACAATGGGTACACCAAGGTCATAAAACACAACATTATCATCCGCTTCAATAGATGACACAAGAGTAAATAAAACTCACTGAACTTCTTCAATTTGGCTTGAATATAGAGTTCTAAAGATCCAGAGAAGTTAGAAACTTTATTGCTAGAACCTGAAACCATGCATGCTCCAAGGACCATAAACCACCCCCTTTTATTGCCACGGCTGGCAACACTAAGAGAATTCAAAAAACTCTGAAGAAGATGGGGAGGATGCTTTGAGTCTTCCTTCTACTCTCTGTGTCTTCCCTTGTACTTTCTGTGTCTATTGTCCAAGATAACCCACACAAAAACAGCTTCGCAGACAAGTATTCTGCTCTTAAAGCTTTTACAACAAGCTTCTTCTTTTATTTATTTTATTGTTGTTTGTTGAGACATTGCCTATTATTAATCAAGTCCACACATTTGGGCCTGGATCTCTACAGAATGAGGAGGATGGACTCAGAGATGATGGGGTAAAGGTGGACAGAGAGGAGTAGAGATTATTGGAACTGAAGAAGATGAAGTTTGTTTTGGTGATGGGGAAATAGAGTGAGGAAAGTAGTGTTCATAGAAGATGACATTACAACAGATATAGACACGAAAGGAGAAGTAATCATAACATAGGTAACCTTTATACGTTGTGTTGTAGCCTAGAAATATGCAGGGATTAGACCTTGGCTGAAGTTTATTGGAATTGAAAGGATGTAAACATAGGTGGCATAGACAGCCAAAGACTTGCAGAAAGGAGTAGTCGGGATGTTTTTGGAACAATGATCCATAAGGTGATATATTTCCCAGTACAAGAGTGGGGAGAAGATTTATCAAATGTGTTGAAGCAAAAAATGCATACAGGCAAATTTTTTGAGGAAGGTTAGAAAGAAAGAGGAGAGACAGACCAATTTCTACAATGCATATGTTTTTCCTTTCAACTCTACCATTTTGGGTTGGAGTGTACTAACATGAGACTCTACGAGCTATGCCTTTGGAAGATAAAAATTTGGAGAGTGAGCGATACTCACCTCCCAAGTCAGTTGGGAGAGATTTGATGGAAGTATTAAATTGAGTTTGAACATATTGGTAGAAATGAATAAAGTAAGATTGAACTTGATCTTTAGTTTTGAGTAGGAATATCCAGGTATAGCGTGTGAAGTCGTCTATAAAGAGAAGAAAATAATTTGAACTGGTTATTGATAATTCCGGAGAAGGGCCCTGTAACAATTAGGGCTTGTTATTGTAATTCAAAATTTGAATTAATCAATCGATCCAAGATTTGAAATTTCTCAAATCAAAGCTAACCTAAAAATTAATTTCAAAATTTCCAAATCAGAAGGCAATCACTCAAATTCGGATTTTGTGGAAACAAATCTAATGAACCTAGTCTGAATGTTGTACAAAAACAGAAGGGAAAAATCAGATTTAGAAATCGAATTGCTGATTTTTCAGCAACAAATCCAAGCAGAACTGGATTTTTAGGAAACGGTAGGATTTCTCTCTGGAAATCCGACGCTGAATGGAATGAATGTGGTCTGGAAGTTGTCCAGAAACAAGAGGAAGCTTGGATTCTGTAGCTCGAAAAATCTGAGCTAACCTGTTGCAGCCCGAGAAATCTGAGATTACCCAGATTCCATGGGGTGAGCAGGGGGCGAACCTCCTCTATAAATAAAGGCTTCGGTGGAGGAAGACTCTCACACCATCACCCACAGCTCTCCCTCTCGAGTTCTTCAGAAAGAAGAAGAAGAACTTACCTCGATCTTTGACGCGGCGAATCTCCTCCGACGAGAAAGAACTCCTCGACTGAAAGCTCCGATGAAACCCTCTCGGCCTCCATCGACGACCACCTCCGGAGTAAGTCACCCTTTCTGAAATACTCTCCCTCTCTCTCTAATACTCTCTCTATCTCACACTCTCTTCTCTCTCTCTCGGTAGAATCCTTCGCGAAGGAGTTTGGTTTTATTTAAAAACCTGAACCGGCCCAGCAATCCAGACTGAACTGGATCAACATTGAATCAAACCGACCCGACCTGACCTGACCCGACCTGCACTATTCATCGACCTGACCCTGCACTATTCAACCGAACTGGACCCGAATTAAATTTCGACCCAAATCAATCCTGACCGATCGAAGATTGAACCGGTAAGAAATTTCTGCCCAAATTCTTCTAAAGTTGGAATAATTTAAGTGAGATTTTAACTATGATATCCGAATTAGGCAGGAAACATTTTAGAACTGTCCTATTCAATACAAATCGATCCAACCGATCCGATCCGACCTAAAATTACAACGTTAGGAAATTCTGCTCAAATTTCTTTGAGATTGGATTTATTAAGTAGGATTTTAATACCAAAGATTTTATTTGAGCATGATATTATTTTGAAATTTTTAGAATTTCCCGATAAATATTATTGCTCGGAATCCAAGTAAGTGTAAATATAATGTTTTGGCTACGACCCTACATCACATGATAGATATTACTTTCTTTATTATTGTTTTAATTTATCACACGTTTTCGATGGTTAAGCACATATATTAGAGCATCGACATAGAAATATTTAAAAGATAAAATGAATAGGACATTTGCATGTGTGTGAAAAAGTAAAAGGGAATTAACGACAAATACGTGATAGCAAGAGCTTGATCATTAAAAGTAAAAGTAAAAGTAAAAGTAAAAGTAAAAGTAAATGATGAGAACCACAGGTATATCAAACCCGAGACCCTTCAACAACGCAGAAAAGAAACTCAGGAACGCCTTTGAAATCAATATAAGGAATTCGACCCCAATCGAACCTTGCCAACAGAACCAAAGTTATCAAACAAGAAGCTTGACCCGTAACCGAACTTGTGGTTAGAACCAAAGCTATCAAATTGATCTTTCAAGTTTTGACTTGAAGAAGATCTAGTTCTTTACAAAGAACCAAAGAGAAAATTCTCACAAAGAGTAACTCAAAATCATGTATATTGCTTTTTTTAAAGTTGAAGGTTTATGCGTTTAAATAGGCTACAAACTATCTTAATTTATTTAGAAAATATTACTAAAACAATAGTTAGGAAAACTTTCTAAATCTATAATTATGAAAGCTTTCTAAAACTATAATTAAGAAACTTTCTAAAACTATAATTAAGAAACTTTCTAAAATTATAATTAGGAAATAATTGCTTGCCAAATTTGTTTTGTTGTTGTGCTTCCATCTCTCTTGCTAATAAATCTTTAGATAGTTTTCAAGTATTTTGGCCTTCTTTTCTTCCCAAGCATCATCTTCAATACTTAACAAATTTATTAATTCCAGCTCGTGTTGGAAAGAATCTTTCTCTTGGATTTCTATAATCAATCCATTTAAGGCTTCATACATTTTTTAGTTCTTGATCTTGTCATTGGACCGCCAATATCTTGACATGGATCTTTAACTCTGGGCTTGAAGTTGGTTGCACTCTATCTTGACATGGATCTTTAACTCTGGGCTTGAAGTTGGTTGCACTCTGATTCACATCATTCCCTCTCTCCTCAAAAAGATTCTCTCCTTAAAAAGATTCGTCCTCGAATCCCCAGCATCATATAAAAATAAGTCAGAAACATTGAAAGTAGCATTTACATTACCATATTCACTAGGTAAATCAATCTTGTAAGCATTGTCATTGATGCGTTCCAACACTTGGAAGAGACCATCTCCTCGAGGTTGCAACTTGTTCTTTCTTTTGTTGGTAAATCTTTCTTTCCTTAAGTGAATCCAAACCCAATCTCCAGGTTCGAAAATAACTTTCACTCGGTGCTTGTTTGCTTGTCTTGCATAAGGTTCATTCTTTTTCTCAATGTTTTCCTTTACCTTTGCATGTAGTTCCCTAACAAATTTAGCTCTTTTCTTTCTATCAAAATTAACAAACTCGTTAGTTGGCAAAGGTAACATATCCATTGAAGTTATAGGATTAAAACCATAAACAATTTCAAATGGTGAATAAGATGTAGTAGAATGAACAACTCTATTATATGCAAACTCAACATGTGGTAAACATTTTTTCCATTGTTTTAAGTTCTTAGAAATAATGGCTCTCAACAAAGTAGAAAGTGTTCTATTTACTACCTCGGTTTGTCCATCTGTTTGAGGGTGTGCTACAGTTGAGAATAAAAGCTTAGTGCCTAACTTATTCCATAGAGTTCTCCAAAAATGAATAAAAAACTTAACATCTCGATCACTCACAATAGTTTTAGGTAAGCCATGTAACCGTACAATCTCTTTAAAGAATAAATCTGCAACATGTGTAGCATCATTAATTTTTGAACATGCAATAAAATGTGCCATCTTACTAAACCTATCAACAACAACAAAAATACTATCATTTCCACTTTGAGTTCTCGGCAAATGTATAACAAAATTCATAGAAATATCAATCCAAGGTTGAGTAGGTATTGGGAGATGAGTATACATTCCATGTGGTTTGATTTTTGATTTAGCTTTTCTACACTCAATACATTTATCACAAATTAATTGCATATTATGCCTCATCATAGGCCAATAAAAATGCTCACATAAAACATCCAAAGTTTTGCTTACTCCAAAATATCCCATTAATCCACTTCCATGAGTTTCTCTAATAAACAATTCTCTCAAAGAACACTTAAAAATACAAAGCCTATCTTTCTTAAATAGATAACCGTCATGCTTATAATAATCACCATATGCAACTTTTTCACATAATTTCCAAATTTCACTAAAATCTAAATCTACTACATATAATTCTTTAACAAGTTCAAATCCAAGCAATTTAAATTGTAAGGAGGTTACGAGTACATACCTTCGAGACAATGCATCGGCCATTACATTTTCCTTACCTTTCTTATATTTGATCATGTATGGAAATGTTTCAATGAATTCCATCCATTTTTCGTGCCTTTTGTGTAGTTTTCCTCGCGACTTCAAGTGCTTCAAACTCTCATGATCGGAATGAATAATAAATTCTTGTGGCCACAAATAATGTTGCCATGTTTGAAGTGCTCGAACTAAGGCATACAGTTCCTTGTCATATGTGGGATAGTTCAAAGCCGCTCCATTAAGCTTCTCGCTAAAGTAAGCAATAGGCTTGGAATCCTGCATTAAAACACCACCAACATCTTTTCCCAATGTATCACATTCAATCTCAAAAGCTTTATCAAAATTAGGTAAAACAAGTAATGGTGCATTAGTAAGTTTACCTTTTAAGAGATTAAAAAGTTGTTCATGTATTTCAGTCCACTTAAATTCAACATTCTTCTTTATAAGATCATTTAAGGGAGACGCAATGGTGCTAAAATCTTTAACAAACCTCTTGTAAAAGCTTGCTAATCCATGAAAACTTCTTACCTCATTAGCATTCTTTGGTCTTGGCCATTCCTTAATTGCCTTAACTTTTTCTTCATCCACCGATACTCCACTTGAACTAACTACAAAACCAAGAAACACCACCAAATCCATGCAAAAGGTGCACTTCTTTAAGTTAGAGTATAGTTGATTTTCTCTTAAAGGATTAAAAACTGAATTTAAGTGTTTAACATGTGCATCTTGAGTTTGACTATAAACCAAGATATCATTAAAGTACACAACAATAAACTTTCTAATAAAAGATCTCAACACATGATTAATCAATCTCATAAAAGTACTTGGTGCATTAGACAAACCAAATGACATTACTAACCACTCATAAAGACCATATTTAGTTTTAAAGGCAGTTTTTCATTCATCTCTCTCTTTCATGCGAATTTGATAATATCCATTCTTTAGATCAATTTTTGAAAATAAGCATGCACCATGTAACTCATCAAGCATATCATCCAATCCAGGAATAGGGTGTCGATACTTTACTGTGATCTTGTTGATAGCTCGATAATCAACACACATTCGCCAAGTTCCATCTTTCTTCGGAACTAAGATGACGGTAACTGAGCATGACTAAGGCTTTCCTTTACAAATTCTTTCTCCACTAGTTCATCCACTTGCTTTTGAATTTTCTTAGTTTCTTCGGGATTAGTTCGATATGCCGGTCGATTAGGAATTGATGCTCCCGGCATGAAATCTATTTGATGTTAAATCCCTCTCAAAGGAAGTAACCCTCTCGGTAATTCTTCAGGAAACATATCCTCAAATTCCTGCAAAAGAGAAGAAACAAAACTCGGAATAGATTGAGTTAGCTCATTAGTCGCAAGATAAACATCTTTGTACAACAATACAAGTACTTCTTGCCTCGCTATTATCACACTTTTAACCTCACTTTTTCTTGCCAAATGATGAGAACCACGGACATTTCAAACCCGAGACCCTTCAACAACGCAGAAAAGAAACTCAGGAACGTCTTTGAAATCAAGTATAAGGAACTTGGCCCCAATCGAATCCTGTCGACGAAATCAAAGTTATCAGATAAGGAGTTTGACCCGTAACCGAACTTGTGGTTAGAACCAAAGCTATCAAGTTGATCTTTCAAGTTTTGACTTGAAGATCTAGTTCTTCACAAAGAACCAAAGAGAAAATTCTCACAAAGAGTAACTCAAAATCATGTATATTGCTTTTTTTAATGTTGAAGGTTTATGCCTTTAAATAGGCTACAAACTATCCTAATTTAATTAGGAAATATTACTAAAACAATAATTAGGAAAACTTTCTAAATCTATGATTAGGAAAGCTTTCTAAAACTATAATTAAGAAACTTTCTAAAACTATAATTAGGAAATAATTGCTTGCCGAATTTGTTTTGTTGTTGTGCTTCCATCTCTCTTATTACTAAATCTTTAGGTAGTTTTCAAGTATCTTTGGCCTTCTTTTCTTCCTAAGCATCATCTTCAATACTTAACAAATTTATTAATTTCAGCTCGTGTTGGAAAGAATTTTTCTCTTGGATTTCTATAATCAATCCATTTAAGGCTTCACCCATTTTCTTAGTTCTTGATCTTGTCATTGGACCTCCAATATCTTGACATGGATCTTTAACTTTGGGCTTGAAGTTGGTTGCACTCTGATTTACATCAGTAAAAGAGGACAAAGCCAGAGATGGCTAAGTCTTAAAAGAAGGTCGACTTTCAATCAGCATGTAACTGTTAACAGTATTCGGTAAAAGTAAAAGTTTTTCAACCTGCACGTATTTCCACTTACTAAGATTTCTCATAGTTTTTAACTTGTGATGTAGGTAAATTTTTATCTGAGGAATAACTAACTGCAATTGAAAACCCTCTAGTGGCAAGCAAGCATACAAAAGAAGAAGATATTGTTGAGTTTGAAGAAAATGATTTAAATTAGTATGCTTTAGTTTTTCAAACGATATTTAAAGTTTTAATTCAATTTAAGATTTTGAATAATTATGTTGAATTTGATTATTAAATAAGATTTTATAAAATTATTTTAAATAGGCAATTATTTTAAGTTCCCGATAAATTTATTATATTTCGTGCATTTAAGAGTTTTCAGATATTATTATGTTTTTAATTTTATGAAAATAAAATTTTAACGCTCGATTTTAAATCAATTTTGGGAAAAATTTTAGGGTTTTCAAAAATTAGGGTTTCAAATTGAAATTTTTAAATTGGGGCGTTACAACATGGTATCAGAGCCCAAGGTTTGTAAAATGATTTTGTAGACTACTTTGTATGCTCACGTGCACCTGGAAGATTATCAATCAGCAAGTAAGTTGGTATTAAAAATTTATATTTTGATAAAAGTATGTTAGGTAATATTGTAGTACATTATAAAAATAAGTATATAAGATAGATTTTTTTAAAATAAGATTATTGTGATGTAGACTGCCAATCGTAGAGGAGATACAAATAATCAAGATGCTATACTCGATCGGATGATGGACATGATCGAGATGCAGGCTAGACAAAATGAAAAACTGTCGCAAGCAGCTAATGCGGCAGCTCAAGCAGCCACTGCCGCAGCTCAGGTAGTAAATATTCAGGCCTAAGTTCCAAATAGGCCTCGACATGCAGATATGTATTTCGACAGATTTTGACGTTTTGACCCTCTAAATTTCTATGGAAATTTAGTAGATATGACAGCAGTTGTAACACTCGGTTCTTTACGGTATTTTGTAAATAAATAATATAATGGCATTTTTGTAATTATGTCAAATTAAGTCGGTTTCGTGAAAAGAAAGCGTCATTATGATCCTAATAATTAATAAGGATTTTAAAATTTTTTTGGGAATTTTAGGAGTCGTAACGCTAATTTTACGAAAATTACGTTTAACGTAATATAAAAGATACTTTGGTAAATATAGTAAACGGGGTCCGAATTGCGAACGGACAGTTTTAATGGAACCCTGGTAATAAGTTGGAGTTATTTGCGAAATAAAGAAATTTGAAGAAACCGAACCGTCGGTTAATTAACGAAACAAAGGACAAAATAAATAGAAAATCAAAGGAATGGCAAAATAGTAATTTGCCAAGTCAATATTATATAATATTACAATCGTTTCTTCTTCTTCACGGTTTCACCCTCTTTCTCTCCTTCGACGATTCTCCCTCCCGCGAGCGATTCTCCCTCTTCGACGACGACTCGTCCTCCGTTCTTTGAAGTTTCTTCGTGTTCTCTTCTCCATTCATGATTCTAAGTAAGTCTTTAATGTTTCCCAGCTTTGGTTCTTAGTTTCACGAAGTTAAAAACGATTAGGGTTTCGTTTAGTGTTCGTGAAAAACATGGTTTAGGGCTAGAAATCGATAGGCTTGTCATATTGGTCCGTATAATGGACATATTGGTGATTATTGGGCGTGTTTAGTCGATTCGTTGTGGAATGTTAAGAATTATCGATTTTTGAAGTTATGGAAAAACTCATTAATGCCGGTTTCGAGGTATCGAGTGTAAATTGTTATTAAAATGTCTCGATTAGTTAAGTTAGAATTTTAGAAATTCTCTTAGTTAAGATGTCGTTAATTTGGACGTTAATGGTTTGAATTCGTTTTAACATCGACATTGTGAATTGCTTAGGTAAACTACGTTCGTGGAAGGAGCTTGAAGTTCAATGCGCACGAGGTAAGTTCTCGTGACTTACTGTGGCCGATTGGCCTACACCATAAGCCGGAGTTTGAAGTTGAGGATACTTTGGTGCTTTGCTTGTTTAAGTTGGTCATTATTTCGTCTAATTGTTTCGGTTGGGTAGTTTAGGTTCGGTTGTTTTTATAGGTTGAGTGTTGTAACGGTTTGATGGTACTTGTCGTGTTTTGATGGTATTTGTAGTGTTTTAATGATATGCTCATTTTGTATGTTTATATTGAACTGTTCATGCATCATGGTTTAAAAATGTCATGAAAATGAATTTATGTACGGATTTCATGAAAAGAACACGCATGTAAAGGCAAGTAAAGTATCACAGTAAACAACCATGACATGGAGTTATCGGGGATGAGGTTCAGACCTGGCGTTCCGTGGTGAGCGAGTTTTCCTCCCTTCAGATGGTGTGGGCTGTCTAACCGCTGGACGTGCCCTATCCATCTGTCGAGCGTTTTTGATAACCATAGACTGACACGTACTGATATATGAAATGACATGGACGGTTTTCATAGCATTGAGCATACATGATCATGCATTAGCATTTACGTAGAGCTTGCTGAGATTTTTATCTCATAGGTGTCTTTATGGTGTAGGTGACATAGAGCAAGGTGAGGAGGATTTCTCTCTACCAGATGATCGTACAGATTGAAGGAGAATGCCCGTGGTAGCGTGCTGGGCAGTCGACGCGTATTTGACCTGTGGGGAAAGATGTAAAGGTATTTTGGGACACAATAGTTAGATCGTAGGAAAAATTGTATAGTCGAACATATTAGGGTGTTTGGCTCTAGTTAGTTGATAGAATGATGTATAGATGTTTTGGTAAAGTGATTTTATAAAACGTTTTGTTAAAGCTTTTATTAGAATTTTATGAAAATGCTTGGAGACGTTTTAGGTTGAGAATTGGATATGCTCGGGTTTTAGAGCTATCCATGCAGTTGAATTTTGTAGTTTTTGTCTCGTTATTGATTGAGATTAGGAATATCTTGATTCGTCTATTTGGTGGTTATGTTGAGGTGGTTGGGATGTATGAGATATTGAAATTGTAGAGGATAAAGAAAATAAAGAGTGTGTGGTATGGAAGAAAAGAAAAAAAAGGGTGGGGCGCAAGCCTCTGGAAATCGGATTCCAGAAGACTTGGCGATCGATCGCCTAAGGAGATGATTGATCGCCAAGATTGGTCGCCACTCCCAGGAAAAATCCAGGGAATGTGGCGATCGTTTGCCACAACGAGGGGAGAATGATCGCCCCTCCAATTTTTGGTGTTGGCGATCAATCGCCTATTTTGGGCGATCGATCGCCCCATCACTTTTGGAACAAATGTCTCTTTTTGTCCTTGTCGATTGTTTTATTTAGTTTTAATCGTTATAAATAATTGTTTTAAGTTTTATTTAAATTGTTTTTAAGTTTGTTAAATGGTTTAAAAGCATAAACTTCAACGATTTCGATTTTAAAGGTTTTATTTCCGCTCGAACGTTAGGTTTAAAGTTTTAAGGATAAAAAAAAAATAATACGGAAAATTAAGGGTACAGTGTCAGGGTTGCTACAGCAGCGGATGATTGCATCAGAATTATTGGTGAAATCTTTTAGCATGCCAAAATTTCTGAAGAGGAGAAAGTTGTTAGTGTGTCTTCATGTTCCGAATGGAAGCTCATTATTGGTGGGACTCAGTAAAGACGATGCATTCAGTCGCTACTATGACCTGAGAGAAACTTCAGGAGTTATTCAATGAGAAGTACTTTACAGACGCACTGATGGATGCGAAGGCTGAAGAATTCATGGCTCTCAAGCAGACTGGAAACGTGATGGATTATCTACACAAATTTGAGCAATTGTCTCGTTATGTCCCTCACATTACTGGTAACAAGGTTATGAAGGTGAAAAGGTTCATCCAGGGACTAAGGGCGGAGATACTCAAGGACATCCGTTCATTACCTCCAAGAACTCTTCATTCGCATTTGTGGTGGAGAAAGCACTGTCTGCAGAGCAAGGAGAGAAAGATGTCATCAAGGCCCAAGAATTGCGAAGGAGATATAGCCATGCGACTCAAGCTGCACAAAATAAAGTTCCACCATAACAATTGGTTGTATTTAAGAGACCCATGAACAGTGGACCTATTGGAGGACCTTCTAAGTTTGTTGAAGGACCTTCTAAGATTGTCAAGAGGGAACCCATTACGACGAATGTACCTTTATGTCCCTCCTGCCAGAAACCACATTTTGGAGTGTGTCGCATTCAGCCTAACACTTGTTTTAAATGCAGACAACCTGGACATTATATTAACAACTGTCCAAAGAATGTTGGGGAGCAGACTAGGACAACTGCTAGAGTCTTCGCCATGACTAAAGATGAAGCTGAAGGATATGCATCTGTGGTGAAATGTTCGATATTTATTTCTGGGATATCTTCTAGCATATTAATTGATTATGGAGCTACG
The DNA here is from genome assembly GCA_022432975.1 of Begonia masoniana. Taxonomy (NCBI): domain Eukaryota; kingdom Viridiplantae; phylum Streptophyta; class Magnoliopsida; order Cucurbitales; family Begoniaceae; genus Begonia; species Begonia masoniana. The sequence continues at coordinate 64,779,755 of CM039502.1, read as the reverse complement.
CATTCTTTTATATCCCTTGAGCATGCTAAAAAGTTTGATATTAAAGTAGAGTCTCTAGAATATAATATGATAGTAGCTACACCTTCGGGCTAAATTATGATTGCCGATTCTATTATTAGAAGGTGCGAAGTGTGTATTGGAGAAAATCAACTGGAGGTTGATTTAATTATTTTGGCAATGCACGATTATGACATTATCCCTGGAATGGATTGGCTTACCAATCACTATGCAACTATCAATTGTCGAAAGAGAATGGTAAAGTTTCAATTGCCTAGAGCAAAACCATTTTTCTTCTATGGGAATTCTAAAAGTTCAAGAGTTCTAGTAATATCAGTTATGTGAGCTCGGAGCCTATTAAATTCAAGATGCATTGGAATTCTAACAAGTGTTATATGTACTGAACGTGACGGAGACATGACTTTGGATATGGTGCCGATAATTAATGAATTTTCTGATGTCTTTCCCGATGACCAGACAATGTTACCACCTGTGAGAGATGTGAAATTCAGCATTGAGCTACTACTTGGAACGGCACCAATCTCTAAAGCTCCTTATAGAATGACGCCAAGTGAATTAAAGGAGTTAAAGACTCAACTTGACGATTTGCTGGAGAAAGGATTTATCCAACCGAGTTTCTCACCCTGGGGAGCTCTGATTTTATTTGTGAAGAAAAAGGATGAATCGATGAGAATGTGTATCGACTACAGAGAGCTCAACAAAGTCACTATCAAGAACAAGTATCCACTGCCGGGAATCGATGACTTATTTGATCAATTGAAGAGAGCAGCAGTTTTCTCGAAGGTTGATCTAAGGTCTGGATATCATCAGTTGAGAATTAAAGGGACGACGTGTTCAAGATGACGTTTCGTACAAGATATGGCCACTTTGAATTCCGAGTCATGCCGTTTGAATTAAGTAATACACCAGTCGCATTTACGGATCTGATGAATCGTACTTTCAAGACCTTTTTGGATGATTGTGTGATAGTCTTTATTGACGACATCCTCATTTACTCAAGAGCAAGGAGGAGTATGAAGAAAACTTGAGGATTATTATATCTACTTTGAGACGCGAGAAGTTATATGTAAAGTTCTCTAAGTGTGAATTTTGGATGGAGAAAGTGGTTTTTCTTGACCACATTATTTCAAAGGAGGGCGTAGCAGTGAACTCATCAAAGATTAAAGCTGTTAGTAAATGGCCTCAACCAAAGAATGCATCTGAAATAAGGAGTTTTCTTGGTCTTGCGAGATATTATCAGAGATTCGTAGAAGGTTTTTCAACCTTAGCCAACCCGTTTACGAAGCTAACCAAGAAATATGGCAAGTATTCATGGACTGGTGAGTGCAAGCAAAGCTTTCAGGAACTGAAGAAAAGGTTAGTCTCAACACATATACTTACAATACCATCTGGATCAGAAAAATTTGAGGTATATAGTGACGCTTCGATGTATGGATTAGGATGTGTCCTCATCCAAGAAGGAAAAGTAGTAGCCTATGCCTCGAGACAGTTGAAGGAACACGAGAAGAACTAACCGACTCATGATTTGGAGTTTGCAGCGGTAGTTCACGCTTTAAAAATCTGGAGTCATTATCTTTATGGAGAAAAGTGTGAGATTTATATGGATCACAAGAGTTTGAAATATTTCCTAACTCAGAATGATCTAAACATGAGACAACGCAGATGGTTGGAGCTAGTAAAGGACTATGACTGCGAAATTATTTACCATCCTGGCAAAGCTAATGTCGTAGCTGATGCTTTGAGTAGAAGAGCATCGTCTTAAATTTCTACATTGCGGCTGATTCCAAGACAGTTAACTGAGGAGATGCAGAAATTTAACATCGAGGTTGTACAGTTTGGGCTACTAGAGAAATTGTCTGCTATGACGCTTCATCTAAGTTTGATTATGCAAATAAAGGATAAACAACGGGGAGATGCTCATATTTGTAAAGTAAAAAGTGATCTGAAGGCGGAAAAAGTTTCTGAATTTTTCGTATCTGATGGTGGGATTATCCAGTTAAAAAAGAGATGGTGTATACCAGACGATGTTGAATTAAAGAGGGTCATATTGGAGGAAGCACATTCAAACCTTTACTCGGTGCATCCTGGGTCAACAAAAATGTATCAAGATTTAAAGCAGTATTATTGGTGGCGTGGGTTGAAATTGGACGTAACCAAGTTTGTGGAGAAGTGTCACACTTGTCAACAAGTCAAAGCGGAGCACCAACGACCTGCCGGTACTTTGCAACCATTCATGGTGCCTCAATGGAAGTGAGACAATTACACATACCGATCACAAAATGAAAAAAGACTTTTACTCACATCTACCGATAGGACAACTATACATACCGATCACAAAACGACAAAACTATTTCCTACATCTGCCGATAGAACAACTACACATACCCTATACAAAACAACTCTACTACGAAAGGACTTATTCACTTCAATGAAACCATTCAGAAACAACTTCAATCCCTACGCTACTCAAATCCAATAAAAAAAAAACAATGCTAAATCAGCAAGGTACTATTATCAGAAAGTTTCAGAATGTGTTCAAAACATTGAAAACTATTACTGTCATAAGACTCGACATACTTGAGTGAAAACATTGTCAACTGAACCAGAGATTTTTCAAACCTAAGATCAAAACATTAAAAGTTGATTCTGTCAACGAAACTCAAACACAACTCAGCTATCCAGTTGTTCACTACAAAGCACATAAACAAAACGCTGGTTAAACTGCCTCATCAGTTTACCAAGTCGTGGCCTGAATGTGCTCCTTCAACATCATCTATGCATTTGTGAACTCAGGGAAATCACCTGCAGTAACTTCAACACCTACATCACAAAACTCATCTATTAGCCTAATGCTAAGTAAGTAAAGCAGTAATGAAATGAAATGCTGAATCATAAATTCCTAAATATGCAATTTCTACTTTCTCATCTCAGTTGCATTCATATTCGTTCATAAACTGATCTGATCCCTCAGTTCCCTTGGGAGTGAGATCAACTCTCCCAATGTAATAAATCCTCTACATCAATTAAGGGGCGGATTAGTTCCTTTAACAGCTATCATGATCCCCTGATTTTCTTGGGAGTGGGATCAACTCTCCCAATGAAATAAATCCTCTACATCAATTAAGGGGCGGATTAGTTCCCTTAACAGCTATCATAACACTTTCTGTTCATACCTTACCATTCATTCCATGAAAAATTCATTTTTGTATTCTTTCAAAAATATGATGCATGACATACAGAAAACACTCGAGGTGCAAAAACCTACTGTTTTGTGATGTAGGCCCGAAGACACACACATTACTTCACTTACCTGGTCTTCTGGAAGGTTTGGTTGAAATCTCCTTCGGGAATTTGCTCGAACCTAAATCCATAAACCGATCATTAATTAAACCTTCACTAAACTTCATCCTATTCAACCAGAGACCTAAGGAAATTAATTTGAGAACTCAGGTCATAATGCATTCCCGATACTGCACTAAATCGAAACTGACACTCATCTATGGCATCCTCAAAATCCTCACATTGTACTTCCTCGGCTTTCTAACTGTTAAAATATAAGAAATGAGGAAAAACTTACTTAGATAGAAGAAGAGTCTGGTGGAAGAATCGCCGAGAGCTCCGCTGAGCTTGAGCAGGATACCAAAAAGGAATAAATGATGAAACAGTGGCGGCTACAGTGCATAAATTGCTAAACCCCTTCCCTTAAATAGGTTATCCACTTTTAAATTTCAAATTTACATAAACGCCCTTGCTTAGTTACTCATTAACCTAATCAATAATTCTCTCAATTCATCCATGAAATTGCGCATCATTAATTGATAAGTTAAATTCAGTTTGATTGAAACCGAGTGCTACAATCTACCCTCCTTAAAAGAATTTTGTCCTCAAAATTCAGTACCTGAATAAATCTGGATGTTGGTCCATCATGTCTTGCTGGCGCTCCCAAGTGGTCTCCTCTATGTTCTGGTTGTGCCATAAGACTTTCACCAGTGGAACTTCTTTGTTGCGCAACACTTTCACAGCATAGTCTAGGATCCTTACTGGTTTCTCTTCATAAGTAAGAGTGGGGTGAACTTCGATACTCTGAGGTTCCACCACTTGAGATAGATCTCTAACACACTTCTTCAGCATGGAAACATGAAACACATTATGGATTCCCTTTAAAGAGGCTTGTAGCTGTAGCTGATAAGCTGACTTCCCAATCCTTTTCAAGATTGAGAAAGGTCCAATATATCTGGGGTTCAACTTGCCTCTCTTTCCAAATTTCACAACTCCCTTGAAAGGTGACACTTTAAGGAAAACTTCGTTACCAACATCAAATTCCAGTTCTCTTCGTCTTTTGTCTGCATAGCTTTTCTGCCGGCTTTGAGCTGTCAAGATTCTTTATCGGATAAGAGCAATCTTCTCCACTGTCTGTTGCACAATGTCAGGACCAATCAATTGTGCTTCTCCAACTTCATCCCAATATAATGAAGATCTGCACTTTTGTCCATATAATGCCTCGTATGGTGCAATGCCTATTGTTGCCTGAAAACTGTTATTGTAAGAGAACTCAACCAATGATAAATACTTACTCTAAGAACCTTGAAATTCTAAAACACAAGCACGAAGCATATCCTCCAATGTTTGAATAGTCCTTTCGGATTGTCCATCTGTTTGAGGGTGGAAAGCCGTGCAAAAACTAAGCTGTGTTCCCATAGCCTTGTGCAAACTTTTCCAAAACTTAGATGTAAATCTAGAGTCTCGGTCTGAAACTATGGTACCTGGAACTCCATGTAACCTAACAATTTCTTGCACATACAACTCAGCCAGTTGATCCATCGAGTATGTTATCTTCATTGGCAGAAAGTGAGTAGATTTGGTTAAACGATCAACTATTACCCAAATTGCATCGTGACCCTTTGCTGTTCTAGGTAATCTTATAACAAAATTCATAGTTATTTGTTCCCATTTCCATTCAGGAACTGGTAAGGGTTGCAATGTTCCAGCAGGCCTCTGATGTTCGGCTTTGACTTGCTGGCAGACCAGGCATGACTCCACATACTCTGCCACACTTCTTTTCATACCTGGCCACCAATAATGTTACTTGAGATCTCTGTACATTTTTGTACCTCCTCGATGAACAGAGAGTCTAGAAGAATGTGCCTCAGATAGGATTCCCTTTCTAAGTTCAGTATCAGCCGGAACAAACCATCTATTTCGAAACTTGAGAATTCCATCAACTGAGCAGTTGAAATCTGACTTGTCAGTAGAATCCATGCACAACTTATACTTATTGCATTCAGTGTCATTCATTTGAACTTCCTTTATTCTCTCCAAAATAGTAGGCCTCAAAGATATGGCCGAAAGCATGGCTGCCACACTAGACACAGCTTCCAGGTTAAATCTTTGGAATTCTATCTCTAAAGCTATCGGTATGTCTAGAATCACTGTAGAGACTGAGGGAGTCACTCTACTCAAAGCATCAGCCACTACATTCGCCTTGCCAGGGTGGTACTTAATCTTAAAATCATAATCTTTGTCAAACTCTAACTATCTACGTTGCCTCATATTCAGTTCCTTTTCCGTGAAAATGTATTTTAGACTTTTATGATCCGAAAATATCTCACAAGTTTGTCCATACAGGTAGTGCCTCCAAATCTTTAATGCAAAGACCACAGCAGCTAATTCTAAGTCATGTGTAGGATAGCTCTTCTCATGTGTTTTTAATTGTCTATAGGCGTAAGCTATCACTCTACCATCCTGCATCAACACACAACCAAGACCAATTTTGGAAGCATCACAATAAATGCTAAACTTACCGTTATCAACAGGAAGGGTCAGAATTGGAGCATTATTCAGTTTTTGTTTCAAGGTCTGAAAACTAAGTTCACAATCCTCAGTCCACACATATTTCACGTTCTTTCTAGTTAGTCGAGTGAGGGGTGTTGCAATCTTTGAGAATCCTTCGATAAATTTCCTGTAATACCCAGCCAATCCAAGGAAGCTTCGAATATCAATAGCACTCTTCGGTTGGGGCCACTCCTTAACCGCTTGGACCTTGGCTGGATCGACAGCTATACCACTTCCTGAAATAACATGTCCTAAAAAGTGAACTTGGTCGATCCAAAACTCACACTTAGAGAACTTGGCAAAAAGTTGGTGCTGCCTTAGTAATCATAACACCAAGCTTAAGTGTCTTGCATGCTCCTCCTTGGTTCGTGAGTAGATCAGAATGTCATCGATAAACACTATGACAAATTTATCCAAAAATTCATGAAATACTCTATTCATGAGATCCATAAAGGCTGCTGGTGCATTTGTCAATCCAAAGGACATGACCAAAAACTCATAATGTCCATACCTTGTGCGAAAAGTAGTCTTTGGAATATCTTCAGATTTAACCTTCAACTGGTAATAACCGAACCTAAGGTCAATCTTAGAGAAAACTCTTGTACCCTTAAGCTGATCAAATAAATCATCAATCATCGGCAGTGGATACTTGTTCTTGACAGTTAGCTTATTCAATTCTCTATAGTCTATGCACATACGCATTGATCCATCTTTCTTTTTGACAAAAAGGACGGGTGCACCCCATGGTGAAAAGCTAGGGCGTATGAACCCTTTTTCCAACAAATCCTCTAACTGCTTCTTCAATTCCTTAAGTTCTGTTGGTGCTAGCCTATATGGATTCTTAGACACAGGCTCGGCGCCGGGGTAAACATCTACAACGAATTCAATTTCTCTATCTGGTGGCAAGCCAGGAAGGTCATCTAGGAATACTTCCGGAAAATCTTGGACAACTAAAACATTTTTGGGGCTTGATTTTTCTACTAGTTGTGTGTCTAAAACATTGGCCAAAAAGCACAAATACTCTCTGCATGGGGAGGGTCTACAATCGACAGAAGTCATTACAGTCATTTCCTTACTCTTCCTCAGAGCTTGGAATGTATGGTTTCAACCACCAGGGGGTTGAAAACTAACAATCCCAGTCCTACAATCTATTGTGGCATAATGCTTAAACAACCAATCCATTCCTAGGATTACATCAAATCCCATTATGTCCATAATAATGAGATCGACAGGCAAATTCATGTTTCCTGCTAATACAACACTATCAGACATCACTTGGTTAGAGTGCATGCGTTCACCAGAGGGTAAGGCAACATTAAACACATGCTCAGTAGGGGTAAGCTTTACATCTAACTTATCAACAAATGTCGATGCTATGAATGAATGTGTTGCACCAGAATCTATCAATGTAAAAGCGGGTAAAGAGTTGACCAGTATAGTACCTGATACAACCGCAGGCTGCTCATCATCGCCCGACTCTACCATGGAGAATATCCTTGGCTTAAGCATAGCAGGGCTATTCTTTAAGACCAGGCAGTCTCTGTTAAGGTGACCAACTTTGCCACAGTTGAAACACCGAGTGACCCTGGGCCTCGGGCAATCCCTGAATGCGTGTCCAATTTCTTCGCAATTGAAACACTTTCCCGAACCTAACCTGCATTCACCCAGGTGACTTTTCAGACACTTCGGGCATTGGGGATACTTCTTGTTATCCGGTACCTTCCTCCCTGATCCTTGGCTACTCTGGCCTTCATTTGGCCTCTTATTTCTCTCTGTTGTTGGGGTTGGACGAATTTTCGCGGGGCTTCCTTTGGTCCAGAACATTTCATTTCGGCTTCCTCCACCTCCAAGGCTGTGGACACAACTTCACTGAAAGGCAAGCCTCTAAAACCCAAAAACTTGACTCCTCTGTACACCTCTGGCTTCAGTCCATTCATAAATTGAAACACTTTATCTTCGTTTCTGTGAACAAAGTGTCCAGCGAATCTGGACAGGGACTCAAATTGTCTAACGTACTCAGCCACAGACCATGTCTGCTTCAAGTTCATGAACTCCACCTTCTTTGCGGCCTGAACGGTGTTGTTAAAATATTTCTCAAGGAAGGTGTCCTTAAACTGAGACCAAGTCATAACCAGAATGTCAGTGGTGGTCTCAACTGTCTCCCACCAAAGTTGGGCGTCTCCAGCAAAATGAAACGTCGCCAGAGTGACTTTGTCTCCTTCTCCGACGTTGGCACATCGGAGCATGCTTTCAATCTTCCTCAACCACTCTTCGGCAACAATTGGGTTGGATGATTTTCCATCAAATGTGGGCGGCTGAAGCCTCCTGAATCGGTCTCCTGAATGTTCATTGCTAGAACCCGAGTTGGCACTCCCTTGAACTTCTCGGTTCAGCAACACTCCTAACTGATCAGACTGCTGACGCACTAAGTCTGTTTGCTGACGTACCAAATCTGTCAGCTGTCTAATAACACTAGGTTCCTCCTCACTCCTCAAGTTTGGCATTTCCCTCGGTATTCTAGGTCTTCCTGGGCGTCTGGCCATTATACTGAATTCCTGTACAAGGTTAACTACATAAACACTTACAGTTGTCGGAGTACTTCCATGCAACGATTGGCACTGATGAGTAATCTTTTGAACGGTTTAACCGAATGTCTCTGATACCATACTGTAACGCCCCGAGTTTTCTGAACCCGGTTTGTTACTCATAAGCCCGAACATAACTAGGAAACTTTGGACAAAATTTAATTTGACATTTTCTAAAAGCTTAAAATATTTAAAAACTTGCAGCGGAAATCATTTGGGCAAAATAGAGTTAAACAAACTGTAAAACAATGTATGAATAATTAGTATAAAATTAGAAGATAGTCGCTTGAAAGAAATGAAGGTATAAAGCGTGAAATACTTAAAGATTAAAGAAGTCAAACGCATCTGCCGCTGAACAAAGTCAGCGAAACAGGGCGGAAACAAAGCTGAAGGTTTCCACCGATGACGTCAGCCGAAAGAATCATTCTTTCTGTTCCAGCCGATCGCAAAACGATAAGTTTTGCTACCTGCGTCTACAGATGACGTCAGCCGGATGAGTCATCCATCCAGCCTCTGTCGGTAAAATAGACTACTTATACCGATCACAAAACGACAAAAGATTTTTACTCACATCTACCGATAGAACAACTACACATACCGATCACAAAACGACAAAAAACTTTTACTCACATCTACCGATAGGACAATTACACATACCGATCACAAAACGAAAAAAGACTTTTACTCACATCTACCAATAGGACAACTACACATACCGATCACAAAACGACAAAACTATTTCCTACATCTGCCGATAGAACAACTACACATACCCTATACAAAACAACTCTACTACGAAAGGACTTATTCACTTCAATGAAACCATTCAGAAACAACTTCAATCCCTACGCTACTCAAATCCAATAAAAAAAAAAAACAATGCTAAATCAGCAAGGTACTATTATCAGAAAGTTTCAGAATGTGTTCAAAACATTGAAAACTATTACTGTCATAAGACTCGACATACTTGAGTGAAAACATTGTCAACTGAACCAGAGAATTTTCAAACCTAAGATCAAAACATTAAAAGTTGATTCTGTCAACGAAACTCAAACACAACTCAGCTATCCAGTTGTTCACTACAAAGCACATAAACAAAACGCTGGTTAAACTGCCTCATCAGTTTACCAAGTCGTGGCCTGAATGTGCTCCTTCAACATCATCTATGCATTTGTGAACTCAGGGAAATCACCTGCAGTAACTTCAACACCTATATCACAAAACTATCTATTAGCCTAATGCTAAGTAAGTAAAGCAGTAATGAAATGAAATGCTGAATCATAAATTCCTAAACATGCAATTTCTACTTTCTCATCTCAGTTGCATTCATATTCGTTCATAAACTGATCTGATCTCTCAGTTCCCTTGGGAGTGGGATCAACTCTCCCAATGTAATAAATCCTCTACATCAATTAAGGGGCGGATTAGTTCCCTTAACAGCTATCATGATCCCCTGATTTTCTTGGGAGTGGGATCAACTCTCCCAATGAAATAAATCCTCTACATCAATTAAGGGGCGGATTAGTTCCCTTAACAGCTATCATAACACTTTCTGTTCATACCTTACCATTCATTCCATGAAAAATTCATTTTCGTATTCTTTCAAAAATATGATGCATGACATACAGAAAACACTCGATGTGCAAAAACCTACTGTTTTGTGATGTAGGCCCGAAGGCACACACATTACTTCACTTACCTGGTCTTCTGGAAGGTTTGGTTGAAATCTCCTTCGGGAATTTGCTCGAACCTAAATCCATAAACCGATCATTAATTAAACCTTCACTAAACTTCATCCTATTCAACCAGAGACCTAAGGAAATTAATTTGAGAACTCAGGTCATAATGCATTCCCGATACTGCACTAAACCGAAACTGACACTCATCTATAGTATCCTCAAAATTCTCACATTGTACTCCCTCGGCTTTCTAACTGTTAAAATATAAGAAATGAGGAAAAACTTACTTAGATAGAAGAAGAGTCTGGTGGAAGAATCGCCGAGAGCTCCGCTGAGCTTGAGCATGAAACCGAAAAGGAATAAATGATGAAACAGTGGCAGGCTACAGTGCATAAATTGCTAAACTCCTTCCCTTAAATAGGTTATCCACTTTTAAATTTCTAATTTACATAAATGCCCTTGCTTAGTGACTCATTAACCTAATCAATAATTCTCTCAATTCATCCATGAAATTGCACATCATTAATTGATAAGTTAAATTTGGTTTGATTGAAACCGGGTGCTACACACGATGCTATTTGGGTGATAGTTGATCGTTACAGTAATCCGGAAGAGATTTCTTACGGCTCAGAGTAGACATAAAGTTTATGCTGATAGGAGAAGAAGAAAGTTAGAATTTGTTGTGGGAGATTAAGTTTTCCTGAAAATCTCGTCAATGAGAGGTATTATGCGCTTTGGAATGAAAGGAAAGTTGAGTCCAAGATTCACAGGACCATTTGAAATCTCAAGAAGAATAGGAGAAGTTGCATACCAGTTGGAATTACCAGATTCATTCAAGCACGTGCACAATGTCTTTCATATCTCTATGTTGAAGAAGTACGTTCTGGACTCCTCGCATGTATTACCATTGAGATCTCTAGACTTCGTAATCAACCCCAACCTATCATATGAAGAAAGGCCGATTCAAATTTTAGAGGCAGAAGAAAGATGATTAAGGAATAAGAAGGTCTCGCTTGTCAGAGTGCTTTTGAAGAATCGAAACATTGAGGAAGCAACTTGGGAACGAGAGGAAGAAATGAGAAAGATATACCTTGAGTTATTTATGTAATTGTTTTAAATTTCGAGGACGAAATTTCTTTTAAGGAATGAAGATTGTAACAATTATGGATTGTAATTATAATTCAAAATTGGAATTAATCAATCGATTCAAGATTTGAAATTTCTCAAATCAAAGCTAACCTAAAAATTAATTCAAAATTTCCAAATCAGAATGCAATCACTCAAATTCGGATTTTGGAGAAACAAATCTAATGAACCTAGTCTAAATGTTATACAATAACAGAAGGGAAAAATCAAATTTAGAAATCAAATTGCTGATTTTTCAGCAACAAATCCGAGCAGAACTAGATTTTTAGGAAATGGTAGGATTTCTCTCTGGAAATTCGACACTGAACGGAATGAATGTGGTTTGGAAGTCGTCAAGAAACAAGAGGAAGCTCGGATTTTGCAACTTGAAAAATCCAAGCTAACCTGTTGCAGCCCAAGAAATCTGAGATTACCCAGATTCCACGGGGTCAGCAGGGGGCGAACCTCCTTTATAAATAGAAGCTTCGGTGGAGGAAGAAACTCACACCATCACCCACAGCTTTCCTTCTCGAGTTCTTCAGAAAGAAGAAGAAGAACTTACCTCGGTCTCTGACACGGCGAATCTCCTCCGACGAGAAGGAACTCCTCGGCTGAAAGCTCTGACGAAGCCCTCTCGGCCTCCATCGACGACCACCTCCGGAGTAAGTCTCCCTCTCAGAAATGCTATCCCTCCCTCTCTGATACTCTCTCTGTCTCACACTCTCTTCTCTCTCTCTCGGCAAAATCCTTCGCGAAGGAGTTTGGTTTTATTTTAAAACCTGAACCAGCCCAGCAATCCAGACCGAACCGGATCAACATTGAATCAAACCGACCCGACCCGACACTGTTCACCGACCCGGTATTGTTCATCCGACCCGAACCGAACCAGTATTGTTCACCGACCCAACCCGCACTGTTCACTGACTCGACCCACACTGTTCATCGACCCGACCCGCACTGTTCACAACCCGACCTGGCACTATTCACCTGAATCGAATTTTCAACCCAAATCAATCCGGACAGATCGAAGATTGAACCGGTAAGAAATTTCTGCCCAAATTCTTCTAAAGTTTAAATAATTTAAGTGGGATTTTAACATTAATATCTGAATTAGGCAAGAAAAATTTTGGAACTGTCCGATTTAATCCAAATCGATCCAACCGATCCGATCCGACCTAAGATTACAACGTTAATGAATTTCTACTCAAATTTCTTTGAGATTGGATTTATTAAGTAGGATTTTAATACCAAAGATTTTATTTGAGGAGGATAATATTTTGGAATTTTTAGAATATCCCGATAAATATTATTGCTCGGAAGCCAAGTAAGTGTAAATACAATGTTTTGGGTACGACCCTACATCACATGATAGATATTACTTTCTTTATTATTATTTTAATTTATCATATGTTTTCGATGGTTGAGCACATATGTTAGAGCATCGACATAGAAATATTTAAAAGATAAAATGAATAGGACATTTGCATATGTGTGAAAAAGTAAAAGAGAATTGACGGCAAATACGTGATAGCAAAAGCTTGATCGTTAAAAGTAAAAATAAAAGTAAAAGTAAAAGAGGACGAAACCAGAGATGGCTAAGTCTTAAAAAAAGTTGACTTTCAACCAGTATGTAACTGTTAATAGGATTCGATAAAAGTAAAAGTTTTTTAACCTGCACGTATTTTCACTTACTGAAATTTCTCATAGTTTTTAACTTGTAATGTAGGTGAATTTTTATCTGAGGAAGAACTAACTGCAATTGAGAACCCTCAAGTGGCAAATGAGCATACAGGAGAAGAAGATATTGTTGAGTTCGAAGAAAATGATTTAAATTAGTATGCTTTAGTTTTTCAAAAGATATTTAAAGTTTTAATTCAATTTAAGATTTTGAATAACTATGTTGTATTTGATTGTTAAATAAAGTTTTATTAAATTGTTTTAAATAGGCAATTATTTCAAGTTCTCGTTAAATTTATTATATTCCGCGCATTTAAGAGTTTTCAGTTGTTATTATATTTTTAATATTATGAAAATAAGATTTTAACGATCGATTTTAAATTAATTTTAATAAAAATTTTAAAATTTTCAAAAATTAAGATTTTAAATTGAGATTTTTAAATTGGTGGGTTATAGAACATGTATCCGAATGAACTAAATGAAAAGGAGCGGATGCACGAGATTGAGAAATGGGAAACGGTAGTGAGTGTCATTTACTTAAATTGCAAGAGTTACATACAGTATTAAGATGAGAGACAGAAGGCAAAGAAAGCTGAGAGAGAACACGCTTGAGTGATTGTAGATGAGGATGACCCAGCCTGAGATGCCAAAGTTGAGACGAGGTCGTCAGAGCGGAGGTTTGAAAAACAGCAGGCAACTTTGAGGGAGAGGATGACACCGAGTAGAGACCATCTTCGACTTTACCTTGGAAGAGAGTCAAATCGGAATGTTGTTGTCAGAACAGAGACAAGAATTCAAGGTGGTGCGTGGCACCTGAATCCAAAAGCCACGTGGAGGGCCTGATGACTGCCTGTTTCCTGCCCGATATTAGGTGTCACACCCCTAAATTACCGGAGGTGGGAGCGCTATGTCAATTAGTCAAGATAGCTTATTTGACCGAGGTAAAACAAGTCACTATGCGAGTGTAGTGATCGACATGGATGAGGAGCCGTGCTAAGAGCTTGGGCGAGATATCAAGCTAATGGTTGCAAAGCAAGGCAAACGGGGCGATATGGGGCGCCCAAGGCAAGTTGGCCACACCACGAGTCCTAGACGTGGGGCAAGGTGGTGCGACAAGATCAACAAAGTCATGTGTGGCAATGTCAAGTCAACCATGGTGCATAAAGACACGGGCCAAGGGCCCAAGGAAGGAGGGGCGAGGCATCCTCCTTAGGCGTGCTAAAATATTCTAAGTGTTGGTGGGCACTCGAAGCACGCGGGCTGGATCACTTGGAGTGGGGCAGTCCAAATCTGGGCGCTGGCCCAGGCGCATATGGCGTTGGGCCGAGCGCTGGGCCAATGGGGCAGGCCCACGCGGGAAAGCAAAATGGCATTTATGTTAGTGCTTCATTTATGTTAGTGCTTCATTTATGTTAGTGCTCTCATTTATGTTAGTGCTCTCATTTATGTTAGTGCTCTCATTCATGCTAGTGCTCTCATTTATGTTAGTGCTTGCACTTATGAGCATTCATGTACCATTTGTGTATAAATAGGGCCATGAGCAACCAAGCCAAGACACGAACCTCGAGTGGGAGAGTGTCTTGAGCATTGTGGTGAGCCGTGGAGATTTTTGTGCCTAGTTCTCATATTTGGAATACAAGAAGGGTTGGGATCGAGTTTCCCGTACTTGTGGTGTTATTTTATTCTCTTTCATCTCGCGTGTTTTCATTCGATCTTGATCCATTCATTTGTAGTGAGTTGGCTGAGCCAAGTGCGAGTGCTTGGTTGCCATCACGGGGTGGAAAATTTTGGGAACAAAGTTTGACCCATGACAATTTGGTATCAGAGCGTGTTTTTTCGTGGAGCAAGATTGGTAAAAAGACGAGGATGAACGATTTAAAGGAGAGGGTGCTTCGGTTGGAAAATGTGGTGGGTGAGTCTCATGAGGGGGCGGAGAGCTTATTCATGTTTGCCGGGCATCATGCCGTGTTAGTCGAGGAACTCACAACCCAACTTGCTGGTATGTCGGCCATTATGGAGGAACGTTATACTAGCATCACGAAAGATTTTGGTGCTTTGATGGAATCGGTAAAGGAGAGCCTTGACGAGTTTCATGAAGCGATGACATGGGCAAAGACGGAGGTTAACTTGATCAAGAGAGCGATGGATAGTCCCAATGAGCGTGGGAGTACTCATCGGATCAAGGTGCCCGAACCCAAAACTTTTGATGGTGTCCGATCGGCCAAAGAAGTTGAGAACTTTCTTTGGGATATGGAGCAGTATTTTCGTGCAAGTCATGTGGCGGAAGAAGACAAGGTGTGGGTTACCAGTATGTATCTAAATGGAGACGCAAAGCTTTGGTGGAGGACGGGAGTGTCCGAGGACCACATTGCAGGGAGGCCACAAATCGAGTCATGGGAGGTGCTTCGAAGGGAACTAAAGGATCAATTCCTACCTTGCAACATAGGGTGGTTGGCAAGGCAATCCCTCAAGAACCTAAGACACACTACAACCATTAGAGCCTATGTGTCCGAGTTCTCATCTTTAATGTTGGATATCCAAGGTATGTCGGAGGAAGACAAACTGTTTAACTTCGTTTCGGGGCTACAACCATGGGCGCAAACCGAGATGCGTAGGCATGGAGTTACGGAGGTATCTTCTGCCATGGCTGCCGCTGAAAGATTGGTAGACATTGTGGGATCATCCAAGGGAAGAGGGCCCGAAAACAAAGAGGAGAAGGCACATAATGGCAAATCGAGCAAACCTTTTTAGGGCAAGGCGGTGGTGGAAGCAAACACATCAAAGAGAGGTGATGTGGTGAGGAAGGGTCTTATGGGGGGATGCTTCATTTGCAAGGGACCACACCGTGCGAGAGATTGCCCTACCAAACAAAGGTTGAATGCCCTTTTTGAGAAAAGGAATGAGAGGGGCAAGTGAAAGACGCTTACGAGGGAGATGGAGCATAGTGCGGTGTTCTCCTCTCCAATCCATTGAGAACTAATTTGGCGCAACACCCCGTCGACGCAGCCTGAGCGAGTCGGATTTGCTGCAGCACTTAGACTCGGCATCGACGAAGGGGCCAATTAGGCGTGCATGGAGAAGGGTGCACGAGCGAGGGACAACTTTCGGAAATGTACTTAGAGAAGTATTCAGGAAGCTTTTATGAGTGATGTCGACGAGGACGTCGAATCAATTAAGTGGGGGAGGATTGTCACACCCCTAAATTACTGGAGGCGGGAGCGCCGTGTCAATTAGTCAAGATAGCTTATTGACCGACGTAAAACAAGTCACTATGCGAGTGTAGTGATCGGCATGGATGAGGAGCCGTGATAAGACTTGGGCAAGATATCAAGCTAATGGTTGCAAGGCAAGGCAAAACGAGGCAATATGGGGCGCCTAAGGCAGTTGGCCACACCACGAGTCCTAGACGGGTTCATTTATGTTAGTGCTTCATTTATGTTAGTGCTTCATTTATGTTAGTGCTCTCATTTATGTTAGTGCTCTCATTTATGTTAGTGCTTCATTTATGTTAGTGCTCTCATTTATGTTAGTGCTTCATTTATGTTAGTGCTCTCATTTATGTTAGTGCTTCATTTATGTTAGTGCTCTCATTTATGTTAGTGCTTCATTTATGTTAGTGCTCTCATTTATGTTAGTGCTCTCATTTATGTTAGTGCTCTCATTTATGTTAGTGCTTCATTTATGTTAGTGCTTCATTTATGTTAGTGCTCTCATTTATGTTAGTGCTCTCATTTATGTTAGTGCTTCATTTATGTTAGTGCTTCATTTATGTTAGTGCTTCATTTATGTTAGTGCTTCATTTATGTTAGTGCTTCATTTATGTTAGTGCTTCATTTATGTTAGTGCTCTCATTTATGTTAGTGCTCTCATTTATGTTAGTGCTTCATTTATGTTAGTGCTTCATTTATGTTAGTGCTCTCATTTATGTTAGTGCTCTCATTTATGTTAGTGCTCTCATTTATGTTAGTGCTTCATTTATGTTAGTGCTTCATTTATGTTAGTGCTCTCATTTATGTTAGTGCTCTCATTTATGTTAGTGCTCTCATTTATGTTAGTGCTTCATTTATGTTAGTGCTTCATTTATGTTAGTGCTTCATTTATGTTAGTGCTCTCATTTATGTTAGTGCTTCATTTATGTTAGTGCTTCATTTATGTTAGTGCTCTCATTTATGTTAGTGCTTCATTTATGTTAGTGCTCTCATTTATGTTAGTGCTTCATTTATGTTAGTGCTTCATTTATGTTAGTGCTCTCATTTATGTTAGTGCTTCATTTATGTTAGTGCTTCATTTATGTTAGTGCTCTCATTTATGTTAGTGCTTCATTTATGTTAGTGCTTCATTTATGTTAGTGCTTCATTTATGTTAGTGCTTCATTTATGTTAGTGCTCTCATTTATGTTAGTGCTTCATTTATGTTAGTGCTCTCATTTATGTTAGTGCTCTCATTTATGTTAGTGCTTCATTTATGTTAGTGCTTCATTTATGTTAGTGCTCTCATTTATGTTAGTGCTTCATTTATGTTAGTGCTTCATTTATGTTAGTGCTTCATTTATGTTAGTGCTCTCATTTATGTTAGTGCTCTCATTTATGTTAGTGCTTCATTTATGTTAGTGCTTCATTTATGTTAGTGCTCTCATTTATGTTAGTGCTCTCATTTATGTTAGTGCTCTCATTTATGTTAGTGCTTCATTTATGTTAGTGCTCTCATTTATGTTAGTGCTTCATTTATGTTAGTGCTTCATTTATGTTAGTGCTCTCATTTATGTTAGTGCTTCATTTATGTTAGTGCTTCATTTATGTTAGTGCTTCATTTATGTTAGTGCTCTCATTTATGTTAGTGCTCTCATTTATGTTAGTGCTCTCATTTATGTTAGTGCTTCATTTATGTTAGTGCTCTCATTTATGTTAGTGCTTCATTTATGTTAGTGCTCTCATTTATGTTAGTGCTTCATTTATGTTAGTGCTTCATTTATGTTAGTGCTTCATTTATGTTAGTGCTCTCATTTATGTTAGTGCTTCATTTATGTTAGTGCTCTCATTTATGTTAGTGCTCTCATTTATGTTAGTGCTCTCATTTATGTTAGTGCTTCATTTATGTTAGTGCTTCATTTATGTTAGTGCTTCATTTATGTTAGTGCTCTCATTTATGTTAGTGCTTCATTTATGTTAGTGCTCTCATTTATGTTAGTGCTTCATTTATGTTAGTGCTCTCATTTATGTTAGTGCTTCATTTATGTTAGTGCTTCATTTATGTTAGTGCTTCATTTATGTTAGTGCTTGCAAGAACCTAAGACACACTACAACCATTAGAGCCTATGTGTCCGAGTTCTCATCTTTAATGTTGGATATCCAAGGTATGTCGGAGGAAGACAAACTGTTTAACTTCGTTTCGGGGCTACAACCATGGGCGCAAACCGAGATGCGTAGGCATGGAGTTACGGAGGTATCTTCTGCCATGGCTGCCGCTGAAAGATTGGTAGACATTGTGGGATCATCCAAGGGAAGAGGGCCCGAAAACAAAGAGGAGAAGGCACATAATGGCAAATCGAGCAAACCTTTTTAGGGCAAGGCGGTGGTGGAAGCAAACACATCAAAGAGAGGTGATGTGGTGAGGAAGGGTCTTATGGGGGGATGCTTCATTTGCAAGGGACCACACCGTGCGGAGAGATTGCCCTACCAAACAAAGGTTGAATGCCCTTTTTGAGAAAAAGGAAGTGAGGAGCAAGTGAAAGACGCTTACGAGGGAGATGGGAGCATAGTGCGGTGTTCTCCTCTCCAATCCATTGAGAACTAATTTGGCGCAACACCCCGTCGACGCAGCCTGAGCGAGTCGGATTTGCTGCAGCACTTAGACTCGGCATCGACGAAGGGGCCAATTAGGCGTGCATGGAGAAGGGTGCACGAGCGAGGGACAACTTTCGGAAATGTACTTAGAGAAGTATTCAGGAAGCTGTTATGAGTGATGTCGACGAGGACGTCGAATCAATTAAGTGGGGGAGGATTGTCACACCCCTAAATTACTGGAGGCGGGAGCGCCGTGTCAATTAGTCAAGATAGCTTATTTGACCGACGTAAAACAAGTCACTATGCGAGTGTAGTGATCGGCATGGATGAGGAGCCGTGATAAGAGCTTGGGCAAGATATCAAGCTAATGGTTGCAAGGCAAGGCAAACGAGGCGATATGGGGCGCCTAAGGCAAGTTGGCCACACCACGAGTCCTAGACGTGGGGCAAGGTGGTGCGACAAGATCAACAAAGTCGTGTGTGGCAATGTCAAGTCAACCATGGTGCATAAAGACACGGGCCAAGGGCCCAAGGAAGGAGGGGCGAGGCATCCTCCTTAGGCGTGCTAAAATATTCTAAGTGTTGGTGGGCACTCGAAGCACGCGGGCTGGATCACTTGAAGTGGGGCAGTCCAAATCTGGGCGCTGGCCCAGGCGCATATGGTGTTGGGCCGAGCGCTAGGCCAATGGGGCAGGCCCATGCGGGAAAGCAAAATGACATTTATGTTAGTGCTTCATTTATGTTAGTGCTATCATTCATGTTAGTGCTTCATTTATGTTAGTGCTTCATTTATGTTAGTGCTTCATTTATGTTAGTGCTTCATTTATGTTAGTGCTTCATTTATGTTAGTGCTTCATTTATGTTAGTGCTTCATTTATGTTAGTGCTTCATTTATGTTAGTGCTTCATTTATGTTAGTGCTTCATTTATGTTAGTGCTTCATTTATGTTAGTGCTTCATTTATGTTAGTGCTTCATTTATGTTAGTGCTTCATTTATGTTAGTGCTTCATTTATGTTAGTGCTTCATTTATGTTAGTGCTTCATTTATGTTAGTGCTTCATTTATGTTAGTGCTTCATTTATGTTAGTGCTTCATTTATGTTAGTGCTTCATTTATGTTAGTGCTTCATTTATGTTAGTGCTTCATTTATGTTAGTGCTTCATTTATGTTAGTGCTTCATTTATGTTAGTGCTTCATTTATGTTAGTGCTTCATTTATGTTAGTGCTTCATTTATGTTAGTGCTTCATTTATGTTAGTGCTTCATTTATGTTAGTGCTTCATTTATGTTAGTGCTTCATTTATGTTAGTGCTTCATTTATGTTAGTGCTTCATTTATGTTAGTGCTTCATTTATGTTAGTGCTTCATTTATGTTAGTGCTTCATTTATGTTAGTGCTTCATTTATGTTAGTGCTTCATTTATGTTAGTGCTTCATTTATGTTAGTGCTTCATTTATGTTAGTGCTTCATTTATGTTAGTGCTTCATTTATGTTAGTGCTTCATTTATGTTAGTGCTTCATTTATGTTAGTGCTTCATTTATGTTAGTGCTTCATTTATGTTAGTGCTTCATTTATGTTAGTGCTTCATTTATGTTAGTGCTTCATTTATGTTAGTGCTTCATTTATGTTAGTGCTTCATTTATGTTAGTGCTTCATTTATGTTAGTGCTTCATTTATGTTAGTGCTTCATTTATGTTAGTGCTTCATTTATGTTAGTGCTTCATTTATGTTAGTGCTTCATTTATGTTAGTGCTTCATTTATGTTAGTGCTTCATTTATGTTAGTGCTTCATTTATGTTAGTGCTTCATTTATGTTAGTGCTTCATTTATGTTAGTGCTTCATTTATGTTAGTGCTTCATTTATGTTAGTGCTTCATTTATGTTAGTGCTTCATTTATGTTAGTGCTTCATTTATGTTAGTGCTTCATTTATGTTAGTGCTTCATTTATGTTAGTGCTTCATTTATGTTAGTGCTTCATTTATGTTAGTGCTTCATTTATGTTAGTGCTTCATTTATGTTAGTGCTTCATTTATGTTAGTGCTTCATTTATGTTAGTGCTTCATTTATGTTAGTGCTTCATTTATGTTAGTGCTTCATTTATGTTAGTGCTTCATTTATGTTAGTGCTTCATTTATGTTAGTGCTTCATTTATGTTAGTGCTTCATTTATGTTAGTGCTTCATTTATGTTAGTGCTTCATTTATGTTAGTGCTTCATTTATGTTAGTGCTTCATTTATGTTAGTGCTTCATTTATGTTAGTGCTTCATTTATGTTAGTGCTTCATTTATGTTAGTGCTTCATTTATGTTAGTGCTTCATTTATGTTAGTGCTTCATTTATGTTAGTGCTTCATTTATGTTAGTGCTTCATTTATGTTAGTGCTTCATTTATGTTAGTGCTTCATTTATGTTAGTGCTTCATTTATGTTAGTGCTTCATTTATGTTAGTGCTTCATTTATGTTAGTGCTTCATTTATGTTAGTGCTTCATTTATGTTAGTGCTTCATTTATGTTAGTGCTTCATTTATGTTAGTGCTTCATTTATGTTAGTGCTTCATTTATGTTAGTGCTTCATTTATGTTAGTGCTTCATTTATGTTAGTGCTTCATTTATGTTAGTGCTTCATTTATGTTAGTGCTTCATTTATGTTAGTGCTTCATTTATGTTAGTGCTTCATTTATGTTAGTGCTTCATTTATGTTAGTGCTTCATTTATGTTAGTGCTTCATTTATGTTAGTGCTTCATTTATGTTAGTGCTTCATTTATGTTAGTGCTTCATTTATGTTAGTGCTTCATTTATGTTAGTGCTTCATTTATGTTAGTGCTTCATTTATGTTAGTGCTTCATTTATGTTAGTGCTTCATTTATGTTAGTGCTTCATTTATGTTAGTGCTTCATTTATGTTAGTGCTTCATTTATGTTAGTGCTTCATTTATGTTAGTGCTTCATTTATGCGTAGGTGGTGAGCCAGTTGTGCGTAGGTGGTGAGTTTGGTGAGGTTGTGGGTCTTTTGTGCGTAGGTGGTGAGCCAGTTGTGCGTAGGTGGTGAGTTTGGTGAGGTTGTGGGTCTTTTGTGCGTAGGTGGTGAGTTTGGTGAGGTTGTGGGTCTTTTGTGCGTAGGTGGTGAGCCTTGTGAGGGTTGACTAGGTGGTGAGCCTTGTGAGGATTGTAGGATAGTCATAAGTAGGTGGTAAGCCATGTGAGGGTTGTAGGACAGTCGTAGGTAGGAGGTGAGCCATGCGAGGGTTGTGGGACAGTCGTAGGTAGGTGATGAGCCTTGTGAGGGTTGTGAGACAGTCGTACGCATGTGGTGAGTCTTGTGTAGATTGTGGGCTAGTTAAGTGTAGGTGGGATATTGTGCAGGCTGTGGGTGAGTTGTACATAGATTGTGAGTCTTGTGCAGGTAGTGGTCAGTTGTGCGTAGGTGGTGAGTTTGGTGAGGTTGTGGGTCATTTATGCGTAGGTGGTGAGTTTGGTGAGGTTGTGGGTCTTTTGTGCGTAGGTGGTGAGTTTGGTGAGGTTGTGGGTCTTTTGTGCGTAGGTGGTGAGTTTGGTGAGGTTGTGGGTCATTTATGCGTAGGTGGTGAGTTTGGTGAGGTTGTGGGTCATTTATGCGTAGGTGGTGAGTTTGGTGAGGTTGTGGGTCTTTTGTGCGTAGGTGGTGAGTTTGGTGAGGTTGTGGGTCATTTATGCGTAGGTGGTGAGTTTGGTGAGGTTGTGGGTCTTTTGTGCGTAGGTGGTGAGTTTGGTGAGGTTGTGGGTCATTTATGCGTAGGTGGTGAGTTTGGTGAGGTTGTGGGTCATTTATGCGTAGGTGGTGAGTTTGGTGAGGTTGTGGGTCATTTATGCGTAGGTGGTGAGTTTGGTGAGGTTGTGGGTCTTTTGTGCGTAGGTGGTGAGTTTGGTGAGGTTGTGGGTCATTTATGCGTAGGTGGTGAGTTTGGTGAGGTTGTGGGTCATTTATGCGTAGGTGGTGAGTTTGGTGAGGTTGTGGGTCATTTATGCGTAGGTGGTGAGTTTGGTGAGGTTGTGGGTCATTTATGCGTAGGTGGTGAGTTTGGTGAGGTTGTGGGTCTTTTGTGCGTAGGTGGTGAGTTTGGTGAGGTTGTGGGTCATTTATGCGTAGGTGGTGAGTTTGGTGAGGTTGTGGGTCATTTATGCGTAGGTGGTGAGTTTGGTGAGGTTGTGGGTCTTTTGTGCGTAGGTGGTGAGTTTGGTGAGGTTGTGGGTCATTTATGCGTAGGTGGTGAGTTTGGTGAGGTTGTGGGTCATTTATGCGTAGGTGGTGAGTTTGGTGAGGTTGTGGGTCATTTATGCGTAGGTGGTGAGTTTGGTGAGGTTGTGGGTCATTTATGCGTAGGTGGTGAGTTTGGTGAGGTTGTGGGTCATTTATGCGTAGGTGGTGAGTTTGGTGAGGTTGTGGGTCATTTATGCGTAGGTGGTGAGTTTGGTGAGGTTGTGGGTCATTTATGCGTAGGTGGTGAGTTTGGTGAGGTTGTGGGTCTTTTGTGCGTAGGTGGTGAGTTTGGTGAGGTTGTGGGTCTTTTGTGCGTAGGTGGTGAGTTTGGTGAGGTTGTGGGTCATTTATGCGTAGGTGGTGAGTTTGGTGAGGTTGTGGGTCTTTTGTGCGTAGGTGGTGAGTTTGGTGAGGTTGTGGGTCTTTTGTGCGTAGGTGGTGAGTTTGGTGAGGTTGTGGGTCATTTATGCGTAGGTGGTGAGTTTGGTGAGGTTGTGGGTCTTTTGTGCGTAGGTGGTGAGTTTGGTGAGGTTGTGGGTCTTTTGTGCGTAGGTGGTGAGTTTGGTGAGGTTGTGGGTCATTTATGCGTAGGTGGTGAGTTTGGTGAGGTTGTGGGTCTTTTGTGCGTAGGTGGTGAGTTTGGTGAGGTTGTGGGTCATTTATGCGTAGGTGGTGAGTTTGGTGAGGTTGTGGGTCATTTATGCGTAGGTGGTGAGTTTGGTGAGGTTGTGGGTCATTTATGCGTAGGTGGTGAGTTTGGTGAGGTTGTGGGTCATTTATGCGTAGGTGGTGAGTTTGGTGAGGTTGTGGGTCATTTATGCGTAGGTGGTGAGTTTGGTGAGGTTGTGGGTCATTTATGCGTAGGTGGTGAGTTTGGTGAGGTTGTGGGTCATTTATGCGTAGGTGGTGAGTTTGGTGAGGTTGTGGGTCTTTTGTGCGTAGGTGGTGAGTTTGGTGAGGTTGTGGGTCATTTATGCGTAGGTGGTGAGTTTGGTGAGGTTGTGGGTCATTTATGCGTAGGTGGTGAGTTTGGTGAGGTTGTGGGTCTTTTGTGCGTAGGTGGTGAGTTTGGTGAGGTTGTGGGTCTTTTGTGCGTAGGTGGTGAGTTTGGTGAGGTTGTGGGTCATTTATGCGTAGGTGGTGAGTTTGGTGAGGTTGTGGGTCATTTATGCGTAGGTGGTGAGTTTGGTGAGGTTGTGGGTCATTTATGCGTAGGTGGTGAGCTTTGAGCTTACGGTGTGTTCTGTGGTGTAGGTACTGCTGACTGGTGGGTGTGTACTTAGAATCTGACTAGGAGTAGGTGGCAGTTGGTGGCGTGCGACCAGGGCCCGGTGATGACAGTGTTATGGCGACCCGACATAGGATGAGCCGTAGCATGGTGTTGTTGGGAGTAGGACTTTTGTCCTTTTGTGGGGGTGTTTGTATTTGTTGTATATAGTCATAGTTAAGGGTGATATGTCACCCTATACTGTGGACTTTCTTCATTTTGGTCGATAGCATTTTTCGTCCTGTTATGATGATTGTTTGGAGATTTCGTATACTAGATAGTCGTGTAGGAGTATTCTGGATTGTTTGGGATTTATTCGTTTGCAGGCACTTAGCATTTTGGGGGAGCCATTTTCAGGCGTTACTCTGCCGAAATTTTCGGGGAGGACGCCGTGGTGCTTATTGGTTAGGATTAAGGAAGATTAACGAGTCGTTTAGCTCAGAGTAGTCCCTGTGGCGAACCGTGAATCCGGGTGGGTTTTCGGGGCGTTACAGTTATGGTATCAGAGCGATGGGGTCAGCATCGTTCAGTGGATTACCTAACACCGTCAGCCGCTGCCTCGGAGCGCTTCGCCAACTGTAAGTATTTCTTAGAACCCTTGTGTTTTTTTTTTAGACTTACGATAGTGTTAAATGGTTCAAGGATAGAGAGATATGTCGAGGGAATTTAGGGGACATGGAGTGACAGTTTCTTGAGTCATTTGGTACGTAAATTTTGGGGACAAAATTCTTATAAGGTGGGGGGGGGGGGGGATGTAATAACCCAGAAATTTTATTGAATAAATTAAAGTTTTGTTAGGATTTCGTGAGAGATTTTAACGGGTTAAATAGCTTATTAAAATTTGGGATTTTATTATTGCAAAAAAAAAGTGGACGAGATTTAACGAAAGTCGAAATGGTCGGATACACGGAAGGGCGAAACGGTAAATGAGGATTAATTAACAGTTAGTTTTATTATTATATTATTATTAAAAATAAAAAATAAAAACAAAACGACAGAATCGCCGAAACCATTCTGTCGTCGGGCAGCGAGGGTAGAGGAGAACAGGGGAGAGGGGGAGGCGACGCGAGGGGGAGTTCGACGCCGTTCACCGGCGTTTTCTGATGTTTTCCGGCCAGATAACGTCGACGGTGCTAGAGCTGCGACTTCCAGCCGTCTTCGCGCAGGACCGACCAGGTAAGCTTGATTTCTCCTCCCTGTTTCGGTTTTGTTCAAGGCCGACGGTGACGAGCCAAAATTGGCTCTGATCACTGGCCATTTTTGGTAGATTTTGGCCTGAGATTGTCGGGTAGTGGGCTGACAATAATCGTCTGGCAGTGAGGAGCCCAATTTGGGCGAAAAACAGTGAAGCCGATTTAGGGCATTTCGGGTTTTGTGTGTGCAGTTCGTGATTTTGGGTTAGTTTATGCTAATTAGGTATGTGAGAGATCGATTGGTGAGGAATTGGGTGGAATTTGATGGAAAACCGAAATGGGGAAATTTTATGGGTGAAGGGCAGTTCGGGTTTTCTGATAATTGACCTAGCTAGGGTCGTTTGTTTTCAAATTCCTTTTGGCAGGTTAAAATAGGTTATTAGAGGAGTACGTGGCCGCTGGAATCGTTCGATTCCGATATCCGACGCGAGAGTTATGCACGTTTGAAGTTTCGGGTCGGTTTTTACCGAACCCAAATTAGTGGCCGTTTAGTTAGATTTTTGTTGGATTAGACTCGAAATAGTAGTTTGAGAGTAATTGGTGAATGTAAGTTGATTTTGATGAAGTTTGAATTTTTGTCGTAGGTCGAGCCGTAGGTGGACAAGAAACCGAACATCCTCAGCAAGCTAGGACGCCAGGTAAGTAGTAGTGTGGTTAAGAATGTTTAAGAGTCGCCCAGAAGGGCCTACACAACAGTTGTTTGCATGTTGTGAGTCATGTGTATGTCGTGAATAGTCAGTATGTGAGGTGGATGTGAAATCGTTATGAGTTGGTCATGGTATGCAAGTTATGAGTCGTAGGTACGTGTGTGATGTAATGAGGATGTGTAGTCATTGTTAGTGGTATGTTGTGAGTCCTGTGCGAGCTGTGGGCCAGTTTTGCTTAGGTTGTGAGTTTTGTACGAGTTGTGGGTCAGTTGTACGTAGATCGGAGTCTAGTGGTGATGGTCGTTGTAAGTATGTTGTGAGTGTTGTGCGGGTTTGTGGACATTGTAGATATGTTGGGAGTTTTGTGCAGGTTGTAGGTTAGTTTGTAAGCATGATGTGAGTCTGTGTGTGTTGTGGGCCATAGGTACATATGTATCAGTGTAGCCGTCGTTAGAGGTATTTGTGAGTCTTGTCCAGGTTAAGGTGTCAGCCGTGCATAGGTTTGCGAGTCTGTGAGGTTGTGGGTCATTTATGCGTAGTTGGTGAGTCAGTTGTGCGTAGGTGGTGAGGTTTGGTGAGGTTTGTGGGTCATTATGCGTAGGTGGTGAGCCAGTTGTGCGTAGGTGGTGAGTTTGGTGAGGTTGTGGGTCTTTGTGCGTAGTTGGTGATTAGTTGCGCGTAGGTGGTGAGCCTTTGAGGGTGTGGGACTAGGTGGGAGCCTTGTGAGGATTGTAGGATAGTCATAAGTAGGTGGTAAGCCATGTGAGGGTTGTAGGACAGTCGTAGGTAGGTGGTGAGCCATGTGAGGGTTGTGGGACAGTCGTAGGTAGGTGATGAGCCTTGTGAGGGTTGTGAGACAGTCGTACGTATGTGGTGAGTCTTGTGTAGATTGTGGGCTAGTTATGTGTAGGCTGTGGGTATTGTGCAGGCTGTGGGTGAGTTGTACATAGATTGTGAGTCTTGTGCAGGTAGTGGGTCAGTCGTGCGTAGGAGGTGAGTCTGGTGAGATCCTGAGGTTATGAGTCTTGCGTACGTGGTGGGTTGTAGGTACGGATGTGGATGTGAAGTCGTTATTAGTTGGTATGGTTAGTATACAGCATGTTTTAAGCACTAGGGAGTAGAGGAGATGAGGAAAGGGGCCACCTGACTATGTGGGACGGCGGGACGTAACGCCACGTGGTCGAGGTTAAAACCGAGGGACGGCGATACGTGACGCCTCGGGGTCCGTTAGAAAGGTTAGATTAAGGGGCCACCTGACTACGTGGGACGGCGGGACGTAACGCCACGTGGTCGAGGTTAAAACCGGGGGACGGCGATACGTTACGCCCCGGGGATCGTTGTAGACCGGGGGACGGCGATACGTTACGCCTCGGGGATCGTTGTAGACCGGGGGACCGCGATACGTTACGCCTCGGGGATCGTTGTAGACCGGGGGACGGCGATACGTTACGCCTCGGGGATCGTTGTAGACCGGGGGACGGCGATACGTTACTCCCCGAGGATCGTTGTAGACCGGGGGACGGCGATACGTTACGCCTCGGGGATCGTGGGATCGTTGTAGACCGGGGGACGGCGATACGTTACGCCTCGGGGATCGTTGTAGACCGGGGGACGGCGATACGTTACGCCTCGGGGATCGTTGTAGACCGGGGGACGGCGATACGTTACGCCTCGGGGATCGTTGTAGACCGGGGGACGGCGATACGTTACGCCTCGGGGATCGTTGTAGACCGGGGGACGGCGATACGTTACGCCTCGGGGATCGTTGTAGACCGGGGGACGGCGATACGTTACGCCTCGGGGATCGTTGTAGACCGGGGGACGGCGATACGTTACGCCTCGGGGATCGTTGTAGACCGGGGGACGGCGATACGTTACGCCTCGGGGATCGTTGTAGACCGGGGGACGGCGATACGTTACGCCTCGGGGATCGTTGTAGACCGGGGGACGGCGATACGTTACGCCTCGGGGATCGTTGTAGACCGGGGGACCGCGATACGTTACGCCTCGGGGATCGTTGTAGACCGGGGGACGGCGATACGTTACGCTAGATCCGGGGACGCGATACGTTACGCCCCGGGAGATGCGATGCGGCAAGGGAATGACAACGTGTGTAGAGACGTGCATGTGTTAGGATTGCATAAACAGTTTTCATGCTTTACGTTTATTTTTCAGCACTATACTTGCTACGCTTTGAGCTTACGGTGTGTTCTGTGGTGTAGGTACTGCTGAGCTGGTGGGTGTGTACTGAGAATCTGACTAGGAGTAGGTGGCAGTTGGTGGCGTGCGACCAGGGCCCTGGTTGATGACAGTGTTGGGGCGACCCGACCCAGGATGAGCCGTAGCATGGTGTTATTGGGAGTAGGACTTTTGTCCTTTTGTGGGGGTGTTTGTATTTGTTGTATATAGTCATAGTTAAGGGTGATATGTCACCCTATACTGTGGACTTTCTTCATTTTGGTCGATAGCATTTTTCGTCCTGTTATGATGATTGTTTGGAGATTTCGTATACTAGATAGTCGTGTAGGAGTATTCTGGATTGTTTGGGATTTATTCGTTTGCAGGCACTTAGCATTTTGGGGGTGCCATTTTCAGGCGTTACTCTGCCGAAATTTTCGGGGAGGACGCCGTGTTGCTTATTGGTTAGGATTAAGGAAGATTAGCGAGTCGTTTAGCTCAGAGTAGTCCCTGTGGCGAACCATGAATCCGGGTGGGTTTTCGGGGCGTTACAGCTCTAATTCATGCTAGTGCTCTCATTTATGTTAGTGCTTGCACTTATGAGCATTCATGTATCATTTGTGTATAAATAGGGCCATGACCAACCAAGCCAAGACACGAACCTCGAGTGGGAGAGTGTCTTGAGCATTGTGGTGAGCCGTGGAGATTTTTGTGCCTAGTTCTCGTATTTGGAATACAAGAAGGGTTGGGATCGAGTTTCCCGTACTTGTGGTGTTATTTTATTCTCTTTCATCTCGCGTGTTTTCATTCGATCTTGATCCATTCATTTGTAGTGAGTTGGCTGAGCCAAGTGCGAGTGCTTGGTTGCCATCACCGGGTGGAAAATTTTGGGAGGAAAGTTTGACCCGTGACATTAGGGCTCGGTGTTGGGGTGCGAAGACATGGTAGTTTCTTGGCGCTGGTCGGAAGGAGGTGTTGAGGCGGTGATAGCAGGATGAGGCGGTGTGACCCAATTTCTGATAAATCTGACAGCGAGGTTTGTTTTTACCAGGGCGCCAGGTCGATTGTGCTTGGTGCGGTTTACCGAGTATTCCTCTGAACTGAGGAGACTGCGGAGGAAAAGATCGAGCAGCAGATTGGTTTACTGGAGATCTCGGTGAAGGGTTCATGCTCATGGTTGCAATATTTGCTTGAACAGACGAGATTGTGGCGGCGGGTCTGTTCTCCAGGCGCGAATCAAAACTTAACAGAAGACTGTGGACATCCTCGAGCGAAGGAAGCTCTGCTCGGCTGGTGATCGATGTTACAAGTGGGTTGTACTCCACTCTAAGTCCACTAAAAATGTAAAAAATATGGTCCTTCGGAGAGAGTTTCCCCAATGGCCTGAAGAGTATGACAGATAGACGTAATTTTCTGAATATAGTCTATGGCTGTTGATCCGTCTTTAGAAACATTATATAGTTGTCCACGAAGCTCCGATAGACGAGCAAAGGAATTGGAGGAGTAAGAGCATTCCAGACATTGGCAGCAGTAGAATAGCACACTATCTGGGGCAGTAGAGTCTCCGAAAGAGATGCATACATCCAGCTAAGTAGTAGAGCTTGTCATATCTCTGCCAAAGTGAGAATGCAGGATTGGGTTGGAGACAAGCCGAGTCGAGAAATGGTGAGGGAGGGGAGTTGATCCATCAAGGAAGGATTCAAGGCCATTTGCAATCAATATGTTTAGCAATTGATTCTTCCATACTAAATAGTTTGAAGAATCCAACTTAACAGAGAGTGGTTGTTGTGTTGCAGGCAGAGGGGGCAAGGTTGAAGGAGGGGGAATAGTTGTGCTGCTCGATGAGCCCATTTCATAACTTCTTCTTCACCCATATCCACTTCCCCTTGATGTGTTGCGTCTTGTTTAGATTTCCACTTGCTCTCAATTCATATAAGGCTTTACCCAAACTTTGGTCTCCGATAGTGTACGTTATATTAATGCTCCGAAGATCTTTCAACTTAGATGTCACGTATCTCAGGGTCTGCTCCTATAATAAATGGTAAGTTGATGTTTGAAACTAAAAGTTATTTGCTAAAATTTGTCATAAAACTAATTGTGGGTGATAAATACAAAATCATTTTCACATTGTAGACAGATGGTCGTTACAGAAAAAACAATTCATCCATCTGTCTTGAATGCCACCACTAATCAAATCTCTTGGTTATTTGAAGGATGAGATAATTGAAAACAAGTAAAATTTGAAACACACGAGACAAGGACCTAGTCCTTTTGTCATCAACAGCAACAACATTCTACGTTATCATCAAACGGCTCAACACTTTGCTCTTCCCCTTCTTTTTCCTCGTCTTCTTCTTCACCCGAATCCCTACAATTATAAAGCATGGCCACCACTATGTACAGTACAAGATTGACAGCACTCATGGCAGCGAGAGTCCAGTAGTATTTATCCAAGCGACTTCTGCTTAGGGTGTCCTGAAACCAGTTTAACCTCCCTCCTCTTTCACTAATCTTCCCTACAACATAGACTGTAACGACACTACCCATTGTCCCTAAACCAATAATTCCAAAGGTGAAGAAATAAAGATAGTTTCTCATGGATGCTGGGGCCTGAGATTCAAAGAAAAATGTGACCGAGACTTGGAAAATGCCATCAAGTGCTCCAAGAAGCATAAATTGAGGGACTAACCAAAACAGAGTCATCGGGATTCTTTCATCTGGCTTATCGAGCAGCTCATGCTCCATAATCACATTTAGCCGACGACCCTCTACTTTAGCTGCAGTAATGCAGCACAGTACAGAAAAAACCATCGCCACTGCTATTCCAATAATGCTGACGAACTTTCTTGGCCCTCCAATCAGACATTTGGCAAAGTTTGATTTTGCCCCATCATAGAACATCAAGAGGATTGTTAGAGGGACCTTTAGTTTTCCCACTTTAGGATTCATTTTGTTTGCTTGCTCAAGAAAGTAAGTGTTTCCAATTGAAGAGACCACACCGCACATGATGAAGGTTAACCACATTGGAATCATACGGATAATGGTCTTGGTTTCTTCCACTTCTGTAACACTGCAAAGTCTCCATCTGTTATTTTCTTGTTCTTCTAAAGATTTTTTTGCCAATATAATTGCAGCCTTATCCAAACATCTGCATCCAGATTTGTAAGAATCCCACCAAATTTTTATTAGAGAAAGCGCAAATGAAGTAGAGAGAGAGAGAGAGAGAGAGAGAACCTGAGGCCTTTGGTGTAAGGAACATGATAATCAAGTCGAGTATTCTCATATAGCTGAATGGAATTGGACGGGGAACGGTGAAACAATTTACAAGTTGAAGCAACGAAGACCCTAACAAGAGTAGTGATTGGGCTTCCACTTGGGGCACTATATGTATAGGAGCAAGAACCGCTCAAGAACAAAAGTGTAGCGGCCAATGAACAAATTGCAGGGATTCCAAAGCGAAGGGACCATGGTTTTACGTATGGAAGCGCTATACCACCAACAACAGCAACTAAGACCACACCACATATCCCTGAGGCTTTATTACCCATTCCTTCATCAGCATCTCCTTCTTCAAATTGAGCCGCTAAGAATCGTGGCAGAGATACTATGTGGCCTGACATTCCCACTGCTATCAACGCCAAACCCGTATAGAAGAATACTTTTTGCTTGTCTGTAATGCAATCAGGGCTGTAATCACTACACTTGCCCATGACTGGTGGAGTTGACATCGTTAAGATGCCTAACCCCTGCGATTGACATAAAAGCATTTGAGATTCAGCAAGCAAAAGAGTGGGTCAGATTCATTCTTTTATATTAGCCAAACTTACCACACAGTATGCCAGACTGGAGAGCAGCAACAACGAAAAATCACCCATGAAAGTGTCAGCAATGAAGGCCATGGCTATAGGCATAATCATTGTCGCGCCCCAAAAGATATTTAGAATTGTAGCAGCGGGAGTGAGATCTAATTTCCAAACGTCGGTTAAATATGTCATCATCACCCATAAGGCATATACCGCCAGTACATCGGCCCATGTTAGGGCTGCCAATCCAAGAAAACAGACTATTAGTCGGTAGGCACATGAAGTACAAGTTATAAGGCAACAAGAAATGAAGAAGATAGATAAAGCACAGCTGCAACAACATATTAGTGTTGGTGCTTATACGCACTCTTCTTGAAAAAAGTAGCTTATATGAATGATGAGTTAAATTACCCATAATTCTGACGAAGGATGCCATAACAGACCACCCCGGCTTTCCTTTCTCTGTGCAAGCAAGTCTCTGGAGAAAAGATTTATGAAATTCTAACAGGTTGAACAACGAGCAAAGGACACTAGAAACAACAAAGAATAAGGAAAGGGAAATCTGTAAACGTTCTGGAGAAGAATAGACAATCTCATCACTTCTCAGAAACAGCATAAAGTTGGTCCGACGATTTTCAAGAGAAATGGCTCATCTTTATAGGAATGCAAAAACAGGATTTCAAAGAAGAAGAAACCGCGTTCAGAGTCACACGCGATGATTCCTAGTCTCCGAGGAACACTCGTTGAAATTCAGGTGAGGTTGACTTTTTAAATTTGATGCTTCTTCTCTACTACGTTGTTTTAGGCAACTTGCAGAGCTCTCAATAAAAAATACAACTTTGGAATCGAACGTAGACTTTTGTTGCTTGGGAACATAGTAATAATGAAAGTCCATAAAAGCCATCGAATTCCCCTAATTTCCTATTCTTCTACTACTAACTGAGTTTTATTACTCATTCATACTGAAGTCCACCAATCTTTTTGAGTCATTTTTTATACTATCTATAAGGCCTCGGACAAATGCGATGTCTTCTTTCCAATGAGCATATTTTTTAATGTTATAATTAAAAGAGTAAACAAACGTGATATTTTAGAGCTATTATCACTACCCAGAGACAGATTGAGATGACAACGCTAGGTAAAGTAGTCTGATCCACTAATTGAATCTGACTGTCCAATCCAAATCTTAGTTTACAATTTGGTGTGGAAGATTTAAAACTATAAATTTAAATGTCATAGATCTACCTCAGTGATTATGTAAAATCCAGCAAATTAAATGGTAATTTATAAAGGAAATTTTTTCTTTCTTATTTTAAAGATCGCTTTCCCTCAAAAAGAGTTTTCTCTTGGACCTTGTCATAACTGGCATAAAATTTAAAAGATGAAACTTTCATTTTTTTTTTAAATTTTTTCTTCAAGTATGAGAAATTAACTTGAATTGATGGCTGAATAATCCCTTTTTAGGTAGGCTAGCAACTTAATCAGTAATCCAAATTTCTCTTTTGGTCAATGAGAGAGAGTAGAAATGATCGTGAGAGGGAAGCTTGTCAAAGAACGAGCCACATTTGTACTTTCTCTATAGAATATTAGTAAGTGAATGAATTTCTACTCCGTGTCATATTCCTCCATATAAATTCAGATTTCTTTTAGCTGGATTTTCGATTCGGTTTCAAATATTAAGTGAAACTAAAGAAACTGAGAGTTTTGCCTTATTTCTGTCGAATCATAGTAGGATTCTAAAAATTACATTGTAATCATCGAGGGCAAGTCAACCTACATAATCTTTTTTCCTCTATTTCATTTGAAATTCAAAACTTAAACTTAAACTTGGGGTTAGATTAGAGATTCCTTGTATCATCGTTGAAACAAAATTTTCGCACATAAATTCGAAAGGAAAACCAACGGAATCACAAGCTGGATTTTCCTATTCTTCTTTCCAATAAGCATAATTTTTAATGTTATAATCAAAACCGTAGACTAACATATTTTAGAGCTATTGTCAAGATCTAGACACAGGTTAAAACGGAAACGTTGGATAAAACAGTTTGACCTACTAATTCAATTTGACTCCCCAACCCAAATCTTAGTTTAAAGTTTGTTGTGGAAGATTTAAAACTATAAATTTAAATATGTCACAAGTCGATATAAGTGAACATGTAAAATCCATCGAATTAAATCATAATTTATAAAGGAATTTATTTCTTTACTATTTTAAAATAATAGAAATCTCTTCTCTTTTCCTCAAAAAGAGTTTCCCCTCGAACTTTGTCATGACTAACATAAAATTTAAAGGTGAAGGTATAAAATTTTATTTTCTTTTTAGTTCTTTCCTTAAGTGTGAGAAATTAACTTGAATTGATGGCTGATTAATCCCTTTTTAGGTAAGTTAGCAACTGAATCATTAAAAAAAAAAATTATCTTTTGGTCAACGAGAGAGAGCGAGAGACAACGAGGAATTTTTCAAAGAACAAGCCACCTATGGAACTGCAATGAATCATTAATTCAAACTTGTTAGTTATTAGTTCAACGTTTTGGTTCGGTTTAGTTCAATAGTTTTTTTGAATTAGATTTGTAATTACATTTGTGGTTATTTTATCCTTGTTCAAATTTGTATTAATCTATTTCAAATCGATTAGTTAGAGGGTTGATAGGGAGATAAAAAATACAAGAGAGAGAATCACATTTGGAGTGGCGTGATTAGAGTCAGAGAGAAAATAAGCGAGAGAGAAAATGGTTAGGGGAATTTTTTGGGAAACTTTAATTTTCTTGTGATCTCGGAGTAATGTTGCGAGCGATGCTGTAGCATTACAAAAATATTTTTTTTCTAGATTCTCTATAAAATTTGCTGCTGGAGTTTTGTGTCGTGGGCGTTGGTCGATTTGATCTGAACCACGTAAATACTTGTGTCTCTATTTTTTCTTCACTTTTATAATTAATTATTGATTGATTTTCACGGTATGATTGATTTTATCACTACAATTTGTGCAGTGAACATTGATTGTTTTCTTTTGACTTTCATGGCAAAATTTGAGGTTGACAAATTCACAGACGAGAATAATTCAGTCTGTGGCGAGTCAAGATGAAGGCTTTCTTGGTTTTCTATTGTTATTGATCCCGAGACATTCAAGAAGCTTCAATCGTATGACAAAGATAGAGCTTCTGAGATGGAGTTCAAAATGCATAGTGCTATTTTGTTGAGTTTGGAGGACGAGGTACTAAGGGAAGTCACTAAGAAGGTTTGACGATTTTAATATGATCAAAGCTTCAAGATTTACACATGAAAAGGTTATTGGCCAACTGTTTTTCCTTGAAAAAGAAGTTGTACAGAATCGCAATGGAGGAATCCAAGAAGATGCAGAAACATGTTGATGGATTGAACAAAATAATCTTCAAATTGAATAGCATCAGCGTGAAGATAGAAGAAAAAAATCAATCTATTATCCTGTTGAGTTTTCTAACGAAGCAGTATGAGCATTTCGTTAACACTATGCTCTATGAGAAGCAAACCCTAACTATGGCAGAGGTAAAGATTGTGCTTAATTCGAAGTAGCTCCAACGGAAAAATGGACTTAGGGAAGCTTCAAATGGTTAGGGGTTTTCCGTTCGGGGAAGATCTCCAACTCGCGATAAGAAGAAATCAAAGAATAAAGCACGATCAAAATCCAGGAAAAGCAAGAAGTGCTTCTTTTACAACAAAGAAGGACACTTCAGGAAGGATTGCTATGAACTCAAGCAAAGGATGGTCGAGAAAAATACCGAGACTGTTGATACCTGGGTGGTCTTAGATAGTTTTGACTCTTCAGGCATTCTTGTTGCATCAGTGAAAAACTCTAGTGATCAATGGGTCCTTGATTTGACGTGTTCTTTTCATATGACTCAGAAGAAGGAGTGACTTTAAGATTTCCAGCCATGTAAAGGTGGAAAAGTGCTACTCAGTAACAATAAATCGTGCACTATACAAGACACTAGTTTTGTGTAGATTATGTCGTTATATAGATACATTCAGAAAATTCAGCACATGAGGTATGTTCCCTTAGCTTAGATGTACCTTCTATCAATCAGCATGTTAAATGATTCTGGTTGTATGATGAAAGTTGAAAAAAGGTGCGTGAAAATCATTAAAGGGTCAATGGTTGTGATGAAGGGTGTAACGACCCCATTTCTCAGCAAGTTATTGTCCGCTCTAGGGATTGGGCCGTAGCACAATATCCTCCCCTCACAGCTTTGTTTGGCGAGAATTTCCCGGAAGGTCACCCAACCTGGAATTGCTCTCGCCAAAGCACTTTTAACTTCGGAGTTCTTATTGGATCCGTTGTCAATTGAGCTCCAAAACGCGTCTTACTATATTGGGAGGGATCTCTTACATATGTTTCATTTCTACATACTTTCCCAAGTGATGTGGGATTGTGACGACCCCCTCTTTACAACCTATCACCTTCCGGTTCGCCCGCGCAGACGTATCGCAATCCGGGTTCCGGTTCGTGCAGCCATCGTACCATACGTGCACATTCAGGTCATTACAATCACCCCCTCTCGGGGGCCCAACGTCCTCGTTGGCCACATTTCCAGTTGGGTACAGGCTCTGATACCATTTGTAACAATCCCTTTTCCCAGCAAGATATTGTCCGCTCTGGGGATTGGGCTGCAGCCCAATATCCTCCCCTCACGGCTTTGTTTGGCGAGAACTTTTTGGAAGGTCACCCAACCTGGAATTGCTCTCGCCGAAGCACTTTTAACTTCTGAGTTCTTATGGGATCCGTTGTCAATTGTGCTCCAAAATGCATCTTACTATATTGGGAGGGATCTCTTACATATGTTTCATTTCCACATACTTCCCAAGCGATGCGGGATTGTGACGACCCCCTCTTTACGACCTGTCACCTTCCGGTAAACCCGCGCGGACGTACCGCCATCCAGGTTCCGGTTCGTGCAGCCATCGTACCATACGTGCACATTCGGGTCATCACAAAGAGGGTTGAGGGAAACAACTTATATTATCTAAAAATTACAAGGAGGAAATTGTTAATTATCGGTTTAACATTTTGATTTAGTTTGGTTCAAAAGTTTTTAGAATTAGATTTGCAATTAAATTTGCAGTTATTTTATCACTGTTCAAATTTGTATTAATCTATTTCAAGTAGATTAGTTAGAGGGTTGATAGGGGAATAAGAAAAACAAGAGAGAGATTAAGATGTGGAGTGGCATGATCAGAGTTAGAGAGAAAATAAGCTAGAAAGAAAATGGCGAGAGAGATTTTTCGGAAAACGTTACTTTTCTTATAATCTCGGGGTGATGCTACAAGCAATGTTGTAACATTATGAAAATATTTGTTTTTTGGATTCACTAATATTACTCATTGCTCAAGTTTTGTGTCATGGACGTAGGACGATTTAGTTCGAACCACGTAAATACTTCTATATCTATTTCTTCTTCACTCTTCTAATTAATTCTTCATCGATTCTCGATGTGTGATTGGTTTGATCACAACAAAAATCAAAATATTTGGACTTTCTCTATAGAATATTGGTAAGTGAATGAACTTTTCCTCCATTTCGTGTTCTTTCATATAAATTTTGATTTCTTTTAGCTAGATTTTTTTTTTTTCAGTTTAAAAAATTAGGTGAAACTAAAGAAACGTGAATGTTGCTAGATTTTTGTCGAATTATCATAGGATTTTAGAAAATACATTGTAATCGTCAAGGGTTAGTCAACCTACATAATCATTCAAAAGATTAGAGATTCCTCAGATCAGTCGTTGAAACAAAATTTTTGGTACGTAAATTCGAAAGGAAAATCAAGGGAATCACGAGTTTTGATTGAGTCAAAATTTCATTCAGATTTCTTATTGTTTATGTTAACAAATTTGAACTCTTACTCTTTTGATTTATGTTAAATTTTAGAATTTCTTTGTAACATATTTGGATCATCTCAATTTATCGACCCAACCTAAATCAGATAGGACGGGATCGAACCGACCCTAGCAAAGTGACCCGACTTGAATTGGACCATACCATACCTAACCGGAATGAAACGGGTTGGAAAATATTTTTATAAGTTTCTTAAAGTTGTACATATCACCTGATGTTGGTTTATGGTAGATTTTGAGGCTTAACATTTATTTGTACTTTCTGAGTTTTGACCTTAACGGTTTAGTGATATTTATCAGTTGATGTAGAAATTTATTTATTACGTTCACCTATGCATATCATTATTTTATAAAATTATTTTGAGAAATATCTCATATTTATTTATAACATGTCTTACTTTTGACATGTCAATTTTACTTAGATATTTATGTTTTCACAATCACGTTTATTTTGAACATGCATATTTATTTTTCTTCAATTTTGTAAAAACTTGTATCTTTAATTTAATTAAATTCCACGTATTAATTTTTCGTGCTAAAGATGGAGAACATGTAATGGGTTGACCCGTGTGGTCGTGTTGGGGGCCAGGTTGGATTTGTCTATCAATTGGTTAAAATCGGTAATTTAAAAAAGGGTAATTATCAATTTGAACCCTGTACTATACACTGTTTTTCAATTCACCCCCTGTAGCGTCAAACTGAACCCTGTACTTTGATTCTGTTATCAGTTTAGACCTTCTATCAACAATTTCATTAATCTCTCATTTAAAAAACTACCAAACGATCTTGGATTCAATTAAAA
This sequence comes from Begonia masoniana, assembly GCA_022432975.1. Taxonomy (NCBI): domain Eukaryota; kingdom Viridiplantae; phylum Streptophyta; class Magnoliopsida; order Cucurbitales; family Begoniaceae; genus Begonia; species Begonia masoniana. The sequence goes on along the minus strand of CM039502.1, from coordinate 64,741,065 downwards.
TTTTTACCACATGCTTGCTACTTAATGAGAAGATAATCTGAAACTTTTTGTAATTTTTTAACATATATACAATTTATTGTAATTGTATTTTAGTATTTGATAAAAATATTATAATAAATCATAAAAGTTTTAAAAAATTACGAAATTTTTTCTATTATCTACCCATAATGTGGTAAACACGTGAAAAAAGTTACAAATAAATTCAATATCTTTTGATATTTGTTTTAAATTAATATCAGTTTCCTCTTTATTTTATAAATTAATTTTTAAAAAAATATCAAACGATATTTGATTTATTTGAAACATTTTCCACATGTTCACCCTATCATGGCTAGTTAATATAAATATTTTCCTGATTTTCTAAAATTTGTATGATTTATTATAATATTTTTATCAAATACTAAAATAAAATTATAATAAATCGTACATATGTTATAAAATCACAATAATTTCAGATTATCTTTTCATTACGTAGTGAACATGTGGTAAAAATTTCAACTGAATCCAAGATTGTTTGGTAGTTTTTTAAATGAAGATTTAATAAAATTATTGATAGAAGGTCAAAACTGATAACAAAATCAAAGTACAAGGTTCGGTTTGCTAGTTTGTTTAGTACATGGGGTGAATTGAAAAACAGTGTATAGTACAGGGTTCAAATTGATAATTTCTCTTTAAAAAATTACCGTGTGGTTAAATTTGAGGAGATTAAAATTCTTTGTAAGTTTGAGCATGCATTCTTCTACACGGCCACAAGACAAGAGTGAGAGAGAGAGAGAGAGAGAGAGAGAGAGAGAGAGAGAGAGAGAGAGAGAGAGAGAGAGAGAGAGAGAGAGAGAGAGAGAGAGAGAGAGAGAGAGAGAGAGAGAGAGAGAGAGAGAGAGAGAGAGAGAGAGAGAGAGAGAGAGAGAGAGAGAGAGAGAGAGAGAGAGAGAGAGAGAGAGAGAGAGAGAGAGAGAGAGAGAGAGAGAGAGAGAGAGAGAGAGAGAGAGAGAGAGAGAGAGAGAGAGAGAGAGAGAGAGAGAGAGAGAGAGAGAGAGAGAGAGAGAGAGAGAGAGAGAGAGAGAGAGAGAGAGAGAGAGAGAGAGAGAGAGAGAGAGAGAGAGAGAGAGAGAGAGAGAGAGAGAGAGAGAGAGAGAGAGAGAGAGAGAGAGAGAGAGAGAGAGAGAGAGAGAGAGAGAGAGAGAGAGAGAGAGAGAGAGAGAGAGAGAGAGAGAGAGAGAGAGAGAGAGAGAGAGAGAGAGAGAGAGAGAGAGAGAGAGAGAGAGAGAGAGAGAGAGGTGTGCTACTTTGCTAACCAAAACCGTGTTTAAAACGACGTTTAAAATAATTTTTGATAAAATTTTGACTCGATTTTTGGGTTTTTTGAACCCTCGAAAAATATTGAAAAACGTGCATAAAATACGTCGGAAAAGGTTGGATCAAAACATGTTGGAAATAGGCAAAATAAAAAAAAAAAAAAAACAAAAAACAAATGTGTGATGGGCGCCGCGCGCCACCCTACGCGCGCCCAGGCGCAGAACATTCGGCACCTTCTCGGGTGCCAGCGCGCCTTGCGCGCCTCATTTCAACTTTTTCCCGCTTTTCTTCATTTTTTGTTGAGCCAAACACCTCCAAATCACCTAAAAATTTACCCACACATTCCCGACACTCCTGACTCCGTGCCCCATAAAAATCTCGGAAAACCGACTTGAAACGATTAACGAAAATAGAGAAGTAAATCCTGATGTTATTTACTTTAAAACAAAAACGAGTGGCATAACGCCTAAAATTACCAAAACTCAAAGACCTGAAATTTAAATCTCAAAACACTAATATTCACATACAAACCATCCATCAAAACATCCCCTAACTATAATCCCCCAAAATAAAAATATCTACAATACAAAATACCAAAGTCTCCCACCAGACTACCCGAGAAACGTGGCTGAGACGCCCCGACATATGCTCGCACCGGTATGCTCCATGCTTCCTCGACCGCTGCCTATTCCTGAGCTCTCTCATCTAGCTCACCTGAATAAAGGTCGTCACCTACACCATAGAACACGAAAAGTAAGTCTAATGCTTAATAAGTAGGGAATAACGAATGCACATAACACGCAATGACACTCAATCCTATCACATGTAGTTTCTAACTCTCAGTTGTGCTCTTTACATGTTCGTTGCATTAGTCTTATCATAAGCTGGGTGGATCAAGTAGGCACATATCTCATAACTGTCTAAGATGGCCACGCCTTGATTTAACCAAATAAAACCGGTTAGCACACATCCTATAACTGTCTAGGACGGCCAAGCACGATTTGCCTTACCCACATCGATTGTAGAACCCTATGACTGTCTAGGAGTTTATACTCACGATGACTTAATCTTTTAGCCAAACTGCTCTCTCGTAAAATCTCTTCAGGGTGCTACACTCCAACACTTATTCCAGACAAGGCCAATTTACTCGAGATCAGTTTTTACAATTCTTATTATTTTTTTACAATTCACACTCGCACAACACAGTGCACAAAACTAAAACATGATGCATGCCAGAAAAATACGTAACACAACACAACACGAAACAAGACCGTTTACCCTACCGTTCCATGGTGTAGGCCTAAGGCAACAAAAAGAATTCCTCTACTTACCTGACTGCTCGGCACTTGCTTGCTCACTTCGTCCCGTAAAATTATTCGCTTGACAACCTAACAAATATAAGGAAATAGCTTAGAAAGCCACTAATAAATTCTAAAGGATTTTCTAACCCAAAACTAAACAACACTTAAGACAATTTACCCTCTAAGCTCTAAAACCCGATTTTTACCCACAATTTTCAGCGTCCAACTTCAAACGGCCATAACTTACTCATTTTTCAACGGATTTCGACGTGCCACCCCAATCCGTAAACCTATACACGTCTACTATCGATTGAAACACTCAAATTAACCAACCAAATAACTTGGCCGAACAGAAATGCCAAAAACAGAATCGGTACTTTAAGTGTACAAAACCCAACTCATCCTAAAACTCAATTCTCTCCCCAAAAATAACCTAAACTAATCCATCTAATCTTTAAAACACTAAAATTAGGAAGGGAACTAGCTTAGACATGTAATTTTCAGACTTCATGGTTAGGGTTTTCCAAACCCTAACCAAATCCCTCAAAAACAACTTAAAAACATCAACAAACTTCACTTTTATGTACTAACAACAAAACCCATTAAAAACCTACCTTAATCCTTGAAAAATTGAAGCCCACAAGATGGAAGAACTCAGCAATGGAGGGTGAGGGTTTCGTAGAAGAGAAGAAGAAAAGGAGGCCAAATTTTGACTTTCAACCTCCACTTTTCCACCTTTTATAAAAACACTTTTCCACCTTTTGATTTTTACCACAAAAATTCACCTAATTCCAAAACAACCCCCCAACCCTCAATTGTCATGTAATCCCACGTGAAGACCTCTCCTTTTATACCCTTTTATTCACTTTTGTTTTATTTAAATTTAACAAAATTTCTAACATAATAAAATTCTAAAATTTTCTCTCAAATTCCACTTCTCATATCACTCTTTCATGTCTAAACTTAGCATCACCCTCAATTGAATTTAATCTCTCCTACATCCTCTAAACTAGGCTACGTACGTTTTAGGAAATTTTGCGGGTGTTACAGAGGTTGTATTCGCGGGTCATCGTGCAATGTCCTTTGTGAAGGAGTTTCGATTGTTGGTAAGTTTTCCTCTCCGTATTAAGATTTGAAAGTTAGGGATTTATTGGATTCAGTTTCTAGCTTGGAAACTTGAATCCATGAGTGATTTTTTGATTATCTGAGTAGGTTTAGTTTTATTTAGGTTTGTTAATTGAGTGGAAGTGAGAAACAACGAGGAAAGGCAATTTTCACGAATTTCCGTCGCTAAAAAGGCAATTTTTTTGACTTCCCATCACTAAAAATTGTATCAATTGTCGACACATTTCGATAAAGTGTCGACCATAGCCAACCCGAGAGGTATGAAGTGTCGATCGCTAGGTGAAAGTGTCGACCACAGAACAAACCTTGATGTTCTAAGTGTCGACCGGTGGGTCGACCACTACTTGTAAGTGTTGACTGGTACCTCTAAAGTGTCGATCGAACATAATTGTTTATAGTGTTGTCGAATTGGGTTCCTAGTTCCGGTATAGGATCCATCAATGTTTTCCCTTATAGTTGAGTGGCATATTAATAACTTTTACTTTTGTTTAGTCATAGATGAATTTGTGGACTACGAGCCAGTACCTGAAGTAGTCGCTCCAGTGCGTAGGAAGGGTGGTTCACGTCAAGGTAGGGTGATGTGCCAAGGGGAGCGATCACAAAATCACGAGCCAAAGAGTTATCTAACTTGTTTGCTCATTTTATAGGGGTTACGTTTCATGGTCAATTGGAGGAAGAACCTAGTGCGCAAGATAGAGAGAAACCACTACACTTGGTGACATGGGAGCATAACACTATGGTCGAACCACTTTTGGAGGAAGCAACAATTCTATCTCATGGAGAGAATTAATGTAACTGTACCAAATGAACTTGTGTTGGCCGAGCTATGTGGACTTGAGAGTCGATTTAGTTACTTTATTTTGTAATACTTATGTAGCTGCACTTAATTGTAAAAAGGTAGTCAAAAGGTGTCTTTTTGGAGAGAGAAAAGACCTTTGCCAAAATTGGCAAAACACTAGGTACTCGGCCATTGTGTCTAGCCGAGTCTCCCCCTTACTTGTTTTGCTATCTTCTTTTGCTTGTTTTGTAAGCCCTAAATTTTTTGTTAAGGCATGGTATTTAAACCATCTTTAAGTCCTCTTTGAGGGCATTGAATGTATGCAGTAGATTTTCTGTTCAAACTTGGTGTTAACTTCCAAGTGTTACCTCCCTTCTTCGGTGTGTTATATTCGTGAGAGAGAGTGTGAGTGTTTATGTGATTTCACCTTTTGTGAGCACAAGTGGTCTTTGCATCCTTGCTACAATCTTCCTCCCTCCTTTGTGGCATGGAGATCCACAGAGAGATTGTAGAAACTTTCTAAGAATCATCCAAGAAGTTGCCTCACCTGCTAGTTAGTGTGAAGAAAGGGTCTCCTCTCCACTCATTAAGGGTGGATCTGTCAAAAAATTAGCCCTAATTTGGTCCCTAGCTCGAGTTGTGCTTGTCAGAAGATAACCCTTGTGCGGCCAAGTTTCCCTTACCTAGCTGAGAAGCTTCAAGCTTGTGCTTTACCATTTGGAAGCACATGATGACGCACTCATTTAGTTTCAAATCCCTAAACGTAATCAATGTACGTTTTTTTACTTTGAATTATGGGTAGTATCGCCGCTGATTGGTTCGCCGACTACCCAGATAACATTGATGGATCTTCAAATCGTCGTTACTTTCCACTTTCTTCTTAGCTCATGAGGTATTGATGGATCTTCAGATCACCACCTTTCTATGTTAGTGTTCTGGAGGGTTCCGTGAATGACCCTTCTTTTTTAGTGATGTGATTTTTATTATGGAAGTACGATGATGACATATTTTTATATAGTTGTATATGTGTACGACAGTGTTTGACTTATTGCCTCATCAATGCCTTGTAGAGCCTTTCTTCTTAAAACGATGGAAATGTTTAAATGTTTAGTTTAAACAGATACATTTCCTTTATTTCTTGTTTGAATGTTTAGTTATTCCTAGTAAGGACTTATCTTACATTTGGTCTGTATATGATTAATTGTTTTGATTTAAATTTTTAGAATTTTGTAACGCCCCGAGTTTTCTGAACTCAGTTTGTTACTCATAAACTCGAACTTGACTAAGAAACTTTGTACCAAATTTAAAATTTCACACGAAAGTCTAAATTTGACATTTTTCCAAAACCTCAAAACATTTTGAGACTTGCAGCGGAAATTATTTGAACAAAAACAGAGTTAAACAAAACTATAGAATAATGTTTGAATGATCAGTTGAGACGTTAGGGAACTTTCGGCCAAAAGAAATGAGGTTCGTCTGCCACTGAACAAAGTTAACAAGAGGGCAGAGATAAAACTGAAGGATCTCTACCGATGACGTCAGCCGAAGGATCATTCTTCCAGCTTTAGCCGATCGTAAAACGACAAGTTTCGCTACTACATCTACTGATGACGTCAGCCGGATGATTCATTCATCCAGCCTCTGCCGACCATAAGACGACAAAAGACTTTACTCATAAAACAAAACAAACAGAATACATTGACCGGTTACTAAACGACAAAAGTCTTCCCGCATCTTCCGATAGACATAATACACAATGTCCACCGATCACTAAACAACAACATCATTTCCTACATCTTCCGATAACTATAGCACTTGACATCCACCGATCACTAAACGACAAAAGTCTAAACTTTCTACCGATAAAATAAACTACACCATCCGACAGATTTAACACACTACTCCTACCGGTAGAAAACAACCATCTTCTACCGATAGAAAACGATGTCTTCTACCGATAGACTACCACTACCGGTAGAAAACAGAGCAATTTTTCCACAATTCATACTCTATACAAAAACAACTCTACTACGAAGGGACTTATTCACTTCAGTGAAACCTTTCGGAAACGACTCCAATCTTTACATTACTTAAATCCAATAAAAACCAATGCTAAATCAGCAAGGTACTATTATCAGAAGATTTCAAAATGTGTTTCAAAACATTGAAAACTATTACTGTCATAAGACTCAACATACTTAAGTGAAAACATTGTCGACTGAACCAGAGAGTTTTCAAACCTAAGATCAGGACATTAAAAGTTGATTCTGTCAACGAAACTCAAACATAACTCAGCTATCCAGTTTTTCACTACAATGCACATGTACAAAACACTGGTTAAACCGCCTCATCAGTTTACCAAGTTGTGGCCTGAATGCGCTCCTCCAACATCATCTATGCGTTTGTGAACTCAGGGAAATCACCTGCAGTAACCTCAACACCTACATCACAAAACTCATCTATTAGCCTAATGCTAAGCAAGCAAAGCAATAATGAAATGATATGCTGAAACATAAAACCTAAACATGCAGTTTCTACTTTCTCATCTCAGTTGTACATTCGCTCGTTTACTGATCTGATCCCTCGGTTCCCTTGCGAGTGGGATCAGTTCTCCCAATGTTATACATCCTCTACTCGATTAAGGGGCGGATGAATTCCCTTAATAGCTATTCTGATCCCTCAGTTCCCTTGGGAGTGAGATCAATTCTCCCAATGTTATACATCCTCTACTCGATTAAGGGGCGGATGAATTCCCTTAATAGCTATTCTGTCACATTCGGTTCATGTCTTACCATTCTTTACATGAAAATTCATTTTTCGTAATCTTTCATAAAAACATGATGCATGTCATACAAACTCATTCGTACAATGCATAATCCTAATGTTTTGTGATGTAGGCCCGAAGGCACATGCATACTTTACTTACCTGGATTCCTGGAAATTGTTTTGTTGCTTACCACCTCGGGTTTGCTCAAACCTAAAACCGTAGACAGTGTATTAGTTATACTTCATTCTAAACTATCCAGGAGTCTAGGGAAATTAATTTGGAAGCTCAGATCTTCGTGCATTCCTGATTCTGCACTAAACCCGAAACTACACACATTCACAACACTCCCAAAAACACATACATTGCACTCCCTCTTCTATTTAACAGTCGAGTCATAAAGAAAATGGAGAAACTCACCTAAGTCGGAGAAATCACTTGAGAAGTTAGAGGGAAAATCGGCTGGAGCTCTGATGAGTTTGAGCTGAATATCGAGAAAGGAAAAATGAGGGGACAGTGGCGGCTAAACCTCATTAAACCCTCCCTTAAATACGTTATCCACAATAAATTACAATTTACCACTTTGTCCTTACTCATTCACTTATTAACCTAATCACTAAATCACCCAAATTTAAATTTTAAAGCATTCTCAAAAAAAGGTAAATCGGTTAATAGAAACTGGGTGTTACAATCTACCCTCCTTAAAAGAATTTTGTCTCAAAATTCAGTACCTGAATAATTCTGGATGTTGGTCCATCATGTCTTGCTGGCGCTCCCAAGTTGTCTCCTCAATATTCTGGTTATGCCACAATACCTTCACCAATGGAACTTCCTTGTTGCGCAATACCTTCACTGCATAATCTAAGATATTTTCTGGTTTCTCTTCATAGGCAAGGGTAGGATGAATCTCAAAGTCTTGCTGTTCCATGACTTGGTTTGGATCCCTTATACACTTTTTCAATATAGAAACGTGGAAATACATCATGTATCCCTTCCATAAAAGTTGGTAGTTGTAACTGGTAAGCTGTTCTCCCAATCCTCTTCAGAATCGTGAACGGTCCAATGAACCTGGGGTTCAACTTGCCTCTCTTTCCAAATCTCACAACTCCTTTAAATGGTGATATCTTAAGAAAAACTTCATCACCTAATTCAAACTCTAATTCTCTATGCCTCTTGTCGGCATAGCTCTTCTGTCGGCTTTGAGCTATTAAGATCCTCTGGCGGATGAGGGCAATTTTCTCCACTGTCTGCTGCACAATGTCAGGACCAATCAATCGTGCTTCTCCAACTTCATCCCAATACAATGGAGATCTGTACTTTCGTCCATACAATGTCTCGTATGGTGCCATGCCTATTGTTGTCTGAAAACTATTGTTATAAGAAAATTCAACTAAGGACAAGTGTTTGCTCCATGAACCTTGAAAGTCTAATACACATGCACGGAGCATATCCTCTAATGTTTGAATAGTCCTTTCGGATTGTCCATCAGTTTGAGGGTGGAAAGCTGTACTGAAATTAAGCTGCGTCCCCATAGCCTTGTGCAAACTCTTCCAAAACTTAGATGTAAATCTAGAGTCTCGGTCTGAAACTATAGTGCTTGGAACTCCATGCAGTCTAACAACTTCATGCACATACAACTCAGCAAGTTGATCCATCGAGTACGTCATCTTTATCTGTAGAAAGTGGGCAGATTTGGTTAAACGATCAACTATCACCCAGATTGCATCATGTCCCTTTGCTGTTCTAGGCAATCCCACAACAAAATCCATCGTTATTTGTTCCCATTTCCATTCAGGGACTGGTAGAGGTTGCAATGTTCCTGAGGGTCTCTGATGCTCAGCTTTAATCTGCAGACAACACAAACATGATCCTACATACTCTGCCACACTCCTTTTCATACATGGCCACTAATAATGCTGTTTAAGATCCTTGTACATCTTTGTACTTCCGGGGTGAACAGAAAATCGAGAAGAATGTGCTTCAGAAAGAATCTCATCTCGAAGTTCCTTAATGGCAGGAACAAACCATCTATTTCTAAACCTAAGGATTCCATCAGCGAAATAGTTAAAATCCGACTTGTCTGTAGAGTCCATGCAGGACTTATTCTTATTGCATTCAGTGTCGTTCCTTTGAGCTTCCTTTATTTTCTCCAAAATAGTAGGCCTCAAGGATATGGCCGAAAGCATAGCTGATACACTGGATACTGCTTCTAGATTAAACTTTTGGAATTCAGACTCTAAAGCTAGTGGCATGTCTAAAATCATGGCTGAAGCTGATGTTGTCCCTCTACTCAAGGCATCTGCCACAACATTTGCTTTGCCGGGGTTGTACTTAATCTCGAAATCATAATCCTTTACAAATTCCAACCATCGACGTTGCCTCATATTTAATTCCTTCTGTGTGAAGATATACTTCAGGCTCTTATGATCTGAAAATATCTCACAAGATTGTCCATACAAATAGTGTCTCCAAATCTTTAGAGCAAAAACCACAGTAGCTAACTCTAAGTCATGTATAGGGTAATTCTTCTCATGTGTTTTCAACTGTCTAGAGGAATAAGCTATTACTTTTCCATCTTGCATTAGAACACAACCAAGACCAATTTTTAAAGCGTCACAGTAAATGCTAAACTTACCATCTTCAACTAAAAGGGTTAAAATTGGAGCATCGGTCAGTTTCTGTTTCAAGATCTAAAAACTATGCTCACATTCGTCAGTCCATATATACTTCACATTTTTCCTTGTTAACCTAGTAAGAGGGGTAGCAATCTTCGAGAATCCTTCAATGAACTTTCTATAATATCCTGCTAGTCCAAGAAAACTCATAATATCTGTAGCACTCTTCGATTGGGGCCATTCCTTAACTGCTTGAACCTTAGCTGGATCGACAGATATACCATACCCAGAGATAACATGTCCTAGAAAGTGAACTTGGTCCAACCAAAATTCACACTTAAAAAACTTGGCGTATAGTTGGTGCTGTTTTAATACTTCCAACACCAAGGTCAGGTGTCTAGCATGCTCATCCTTAGTACGCGAATAGATTAAAATGTCATCTATGAATACTATGACAAACTTATCCAAATACTCATGAAACACTCTATTCATGAGATCCATAAAGGCTGCTGGTGCATTTGTCAATCCAAAGGACATGACCAAAAACTGATAATGTCCATACCTTGTGCGAAAGGCAGTCTTAGGAATATCCTCAGATTTGACTTTTAATTGGTAATAACCGGACCTAAGGTCAATCTTAGAGAAAACACGTGCACCATTAAGCTGGTCAAATAAATCATCAATCCTTGGCAATGGATACTTGTTCTTGACGGTTAACTTATTTAATTCCCTATAATCAATGCACATTCGCATCGACCCATCTTTCTTTTTGACAAAAAGGACAGGTGCACCCCACGGTGAAAAGCTTGGGCGTATGAACCCTTTCTCCAACAGATCCTCCAACTGCTTCTTTAATTCCTTAAGTTCTGTTGGTGCTAGCCTATATGGATTTTTAGACACAGGCTCAGCGCCGGGGTAAACATCTACAACGAATTCGATTTCCCTATCTGGTGGTAAACCAGGAAGGTCATCTAAAAACACTTCAGGGAAGTCTTGGACAATTAAGACATTTTGGGGTGTTGCTTTTCCTACGAATTGTGTATCTAGAACACTGGCCAAGAAGCATAGGTACTCTCTGCATGGTGAGGGTCTACAATTTATCGAAGTCATAACAAACATTTCCTCACTCTTCTTTAAAGCTTGGAAGGTATGATCTAAACAGTCAGGGGTTGGAACCTAACTACTCCAGTCCTACAGTCGATTGTGGCATAATGTTTAAATAGCCAATCCATTCCTAGGATTACATCAAATCCCATTATATCCATAATAATGAGATCAGCAGGTAGACTCACACTTCCTACTAACACATCACTGTCAAGCATCACCTGGTTTGAGTGCATGCGTTCACCAGAGGGTAAAGCAACACTAAACACATGCATAGAAGGTAAATTGTGCATCTAACTTAACAGCAAATGTAGATGCTATGAATGAATGTGTTGCACCAGAATCTATCAATGTAAAAGCAGGTATAGAGTTGACCAATATAGTACCTGACACAACAGTAGGCTGCTCATCATCGCCCGACTCCATCATGGAGAATATCCTCAGCTTAATCATAGCAGGGCCATTCTTAGGAGCTGGACAGTCCCTAATGACGTGGCCAACCTTGTTACAGTTGAAGCATCGGGTGACTCTGGGCTTCGGGCAATCCCTGAATGTGTGTCCAATTTCCTCGCAATTGAAACACTTTCCCGAACCAAACCTGCATTCACCCAGGTGACTCTTCGAACATTTCGGGCACAAGGGGAAACTTCCTAGCATCCGGCACTTTCTTTCTCGTTCCTTGGCTATACTGGCCTTCACTAGGCCTCTTCATTCCCCTTTGATGATGTGGCTAGGACCGGCTTTTGTGGGACCTCTTTTGGTCCAACACACTTCCTTTCAGCTTCTTCCACTTCCAGAGCAGTGGACACAACCTCGCTGAATGTCAAGCCTTTAATACCGCAAAATTTAACCCCTCAGTAGATTTCTGGCTTCAGTCCATACACAAATTTGAATACCTTGTCCTCGTCCCTGTGAGCAAAATGTCCAGCAAACCTGGACAGGGACTTGAACTGCCTATTGTACTCGGCTACAGACCTTGTCTGGTTCAAGTTTAGAAATTCCAACTTCTTTGCAGTTTGGACAGTACTGTTGAAGTACTTCTCGTAGAAAATGTCATTGAATTGCGACCAAGGCATCACCAAGACATCAGTGGTGGTCTCTATTGTTTCCCACCAGAGTTGAGCTTCACCAACCAAGTGAAATGTCGCCAACGTTACCTTGTCTCCTTCTCCTATGTTGGCACACCTAAACATACTTTCAATCTTCCTAAGCCACCCTTCAGCAATAACTAGATCAGATGACTGACCATCAAACGTGGGTGGTCGTAATCTCCTGAATCTATCTCCAGAATGTTCATTGCTAGAACCCAAGTTGGCACTTCCTTGTACCTCTCGGTTAAACAGTACTCCTAGTTGATTAGACTGCTGGCGCACTAAATCGGTTTGCTGACGCACCAACTCTGTCAGCTGCCTAATCACACTAGGCTCCTCTCCACCACTCAGGTTTGACATTTTCCTTGGAATTCTAGGTCTCCCTGGGCGTCGAGCCATTATACTAAAGTCCTGTACAGGGTTAATTACACTCTTAAATATCTATTAGCTAATGTTAACATAAACACTTACAGTTGTTGAAGCACTTCCATGCAACGATTGGCACTGATGAGTAATCTTTTGAACGGTTTAACCGAATGTCTCTGATACCATACTGTAACGCCCCGAGTTTTCTGAACCCAGTTTGTTACTCATAAACTCGAACTTGACTAAGAAACTTTTGGACCAAATTTAAAATTTCACACGAAAGTCTAAATTTGACATTTTTCCAAAACCTCAAAACGTTTTGAGACTTGCAGCGGAAATCATTTGAACAAAAACAGAGTTAAACAAAACTATAGAACAATGTTTGAATGATCAGTTGAGACGTTAGGGAACTTTCGGCTTAAAGAAATGAGGTTTAAATCGCGAAATACTTTGAAAGTTGCCAAAGTCAAACTCGTCTGTCGCTGAACAAAGTCAACAAGAGGGCAGAGATAAAACTGAAGGATCTCTACCGATGACGTCAGTCGAAGGATCATTCTTCCAGCTTCAGCCGATCGCAAAACGACAAGTTTCGCTACTACATCTACCGATGACGTCAGCCGGATGATTCATTCATCCAGCCTCTGCCGACCATAAGACGACAAAAGACTTTACTCACAAAACAAAACAAACAGAATACATTGACCGGTTACTAAACGACAAAAGTCTTCCCGCATCTTTCGATAGACATAATACACAATGTCCACCGATCACTAAACGATAAAATCATTTCCTACATCTTCCGATAACTATAGCACTCGACATCCACCGATCACTAAACGACAAAAGTCTAAACTTTCTACCGATAAAATAAACTACACCATCCGATAGATTTAACACACTACTCCTACCGGTAGAAAACAACCATCTTCTACCGATAGAAAACGATGTCTTCTACCGATAGACTACCACTGCTGGTAGAAAACATAGCAATTTTTCCACAATTCATACTCTATACAAAAACAACTCTACTACGAAGGGACTTATTCACTTCAGTGAAACCTTTTGGAAACGACTCCATTCCCTACATTACTCAAATCCAATAAAAACCAATGCTAAATCAGCAAGGTACTATTATCAGAAGATTTCAAAATGTGTTTCAAAACATCGAAAACTATTACTATCATAAGACTCAACATACTTAAGTGAAAACATTGTCGACTAAACCAGAGAGTTTTCAAACCTAAGGTCAGGACATTAAAAGTTGATTCTGTCAACGAAACTCAAACACAACTCAGCTATCCAGTTTTTCACTACAATGCACATGTACAAAACACTGGTTAAACCGCCTCATACGTTTACCAAGTCGTGGCTTGAATGCGCTCCTCCAACATCATCTATGCGTTTGTGAACTCAGGAAAATCACCTGCAGTAACCTCAACACCTACATCACAAAACTCATCTATTAGCCTAATGCTAAGCAAGCAAAGCAATAATAAAATGATATGCTGAAACATAAAACCTAAACATGCAGTTTCTACTTTCTCATCTCAGTTGTACATTCGCTCGTTTACTGATCTGATCCCTCGGTTCCCTTGCGAGTGGGATCAGTTCTCCCAATGTTATACATCCTCTACTCGATTAAGGGGCGGATGAATTCCCTTAATAGCTATTCTGATCCCTCAGTTCCCTTGGGAGTGAGATCAATTCTCCCAATGTTATACATCCTCTACTCGATTAAGGGGCGGATGAATTCCCTTAATAGCTATTCTGTAACATTCGGTTCATGCCTTACCATTCTTTACATGAAAATTCATTTTTCGTAATCTTTCATAAAAACATGATGCATGTCATACAAACTCATTCGCACAATGCATAATCCTAATGTTTTTTAATGTAAGCCCGAAGGCACATGCATACTTTACTTACCTGGATTCCTGGAAATTGTTTGGTTGCTTACCACCTCGGGTTTGCTCAAACCTAAAACCGTAGACAGTGTATTAGTTATACTTCATTCTAAACTATCCAGTAGTCTAGGAAAATTAATTTGGAAGCTCAGAGCTTCGTGCATTCCCGATTCTGCACTAAACCCGAAATTACACACATTCACAACACTCCCAAAAACACATACATTGCACTCCCTCTGCTATCTAACCGTCGAGTCATAAAGAAAATAGAGGAACTCACCTAAGTCGGAGAAATCACTAGAGAAATCGGAGGGAAAATCGCCTGGAGCTCTGATGAGCTTGAGCTGAATATCGAGAAAGGAAAAATGAGGGGACAGTGGCGGCTAAACCTCATTAAACCCTCCCTTAAATACGTTATTCACAATAAATTATAATTTACCACTTTGTCCTTACTCATTCACTTATTAACCTAATCACTAAATCACCCAAATTTAAATTTTAAAGAATTCTCAAAAAAAAGGTAAATCGGTTAATAGAAACTGGGTGTTACAAATTTATTGTACCATCATTTAATTATTGCACTATTATATTTGTAATCACTATGTAGATTTTTGGATTTTGATAATATGTTCAAGATTTCCGCTGTAAACCAGGCCTTGGGCTGGCAATTGGGTTATTTTGAGGATCGGGTTGTCTAACCATACATTTTGTTAGGCCCTGAATGAGAGTCACAGTTGGTTTTCATCTTCTACAATGGAGGTGTTTTTTTGCTTGAAAATATCATAATGTACAATTGATTGTGTTGTGTCTCTAGGTGCGGGCAGCTTCCTAAACGTGATCAAGGTTTTTTTTTTTTTTTTTTGATCACCCAATATCGCCTCTGCTTATATGCATCATGACATAGTGTGCTCGGGGTTCGTGCTATAGTAGTGGCATAATTTAATATTTACCACAATACAGTGGATGTTTTCATGCTTGTTCTACTAACAGTTGAAGGAACCTTTTTAAGGCATGTTTTTACTTCAATTTTTGATGACATAAAGCACTACGTATAACACTCAGATCCCTACTGAAGTTTAATCAATTCACCCTAATTGATTTCCACTTTCATGTACTAGTTAGAGAAGTTTGGAGGAGCCAACACAGGAGGGAACTCAACATATTTATTAGTTTTATCTAGACTTAATCTCGACTAACCTTGTTGGTGGGACTTATTATTTTTAAGTTCATTTCCTATTTGGAGTTAGTATTTCATATCATGGTATAATTTTATTACTGCACAAACGTTTATATTTTATACTATACTACTATTACTCTATCTAATGTCCACTCTTTGACATGGTTTTAAACTAATGTTACCTGCGCTTGTCTCTAAGTTTATATTTGACCATTTAACTATTCAGTTGCAAATTTATAAAATGTTAGATTGAGGGCCCAATTGTTCGATCCTTTCTCGAGTCAGATCATTTTTTGTTTCCATCATGGGCCATTTCTGCGTCGTCACAGTTACTATGACTAGTAAATGAATGAACATACTTTATGCATGTGTAAAACCATTGTACATACATCTTAAAAACTAATATGTTGTAGGACATGACATGTTATGTTTTGCGTCATACATCACAAATTAAAGTTTTGAAAATCATGAATATATAATGAAATGTAATAAAAGAAAACCCTACCTCAGTAGGGTTGTTGTCACGACCCCATCCCCAATCCCCTCATAACTGGGATAGTAATAAAGATTCTCAAAAGCGTTTGTCTTAAAGTCAGCAGCCCCTACTACTTCCATTTTTATTTTGAACTAGGATCACATAAAGAAGTAAAAAATTTTCTCCATGTCTAATATGTAGTTCCATTCAGAATAGTCCTGTCCCATTTTATTTTTATCATTGTCACCATTTCAAGTTTATGGAGTCTTATTTTCTTTGGCCGGTTATCTTAATAGTATGGCTTGACATTTGCTCCATAAGTTCCACTTGAGGAATTGTAATGTGAAGGCGCTTTTATTCATCTAGAAATTTACTAGGTTGTTTATCTTGATGTTGTCTTTGAAGCTTTTGAGGGAATGGTGGAGGTGAACTCTCATGTTAAATTCAAATAACTATGTGTTGTAACGTCGCTGTAGCATCGAAATTTATAGCAACTTTTTTATCTTCATGCATTCTCAACTTATCTTTAATTCTCTTTTCTTCCGCAATTTATGGACTCTTTTTCTTTGAATTTTCTGTTCTTCTATTTCTTTAATCTCTCTCCCATTTGTCAGCACGATTGATTGGCAAGGCTGCTTTTTCTCTCTTATAAGAATCTTAGTATCACTCGGTAATGCTTCTAGGCATTGATTATTTAGTGATTTGGCTTTCCCACTTGTTTCTGAAGTTTACGAAGTAATGAAAGTTGGCTTTGAATCACTTTCTTAGTCTTTGCTATGCTATCCCTTAACAACTGCTCTACAGACAGTTGTTCAATCTTATGCAGCTGATTTTTTTTATGCATTACTTATTGTGGAAAAATTTGCATTTGTTGAGAAAATTCTTGTGGATATGAGGATCCATTCAGTGAAGTAGTGAAGTTGATCGATATTCATGATATGTCTAAAAATTCAACTGAAAAATAGAATGTTGCTTCCATCCTTGATGGTAAGATATAGAATATGAATCATTGTTTAGATGAAAACACTCGTAATAAAATGATTTTGATTTGATGGACAATAGTCATAAGTATGTGTTTTCCCATAATATGTACACGAGTATGATGTCGCTTTATTTCCCAATGCCATACTCATCAATTTTATTGGACTTGTGAAAGATGAAATTTGATTAATTAATTTTATCATCACTTCTAGCTCGAGAACTCCAAATATATGTTGATTTAAGTTTTATCTTTCGAATAATCATTGATTATTATTGTATGTCATTATTGTTTCCCTTCCAGGTACATGAAAAGGAAACAATGAAGAACAACAATTTTTTTTAATATTTCACAAACATAAAAATTGCTAAAATTATACTCGGCAATCGTGCCAAAAACTTGTTATCCAAAAACTACATACTACGCAAGTGCACATGTTTCAATCAAGTAATATATGTAAGTAGAACATTGATCCCACGAGGACAAAGTTATTAAAATTTTGATCGCAGCTAAAAAAAAATTAATTAAAAGTAGAAATCGATAAAGTAAGATGAATCAAGTAACAATTACATAACTAAATTAGAATACAAACAAATAAAAAAAAAAGTCAAGAGATAGAACCATTGCTTAGATTCGATTTCCCTTATATAAAATTTTACAACAAATGTTATGAAGATGATACAGTAAACAAGATGATGACATAGAATTTTCATTTTTATAAAGTTTCGCTTGATCAAACCATAAAAATATTTTCTCTCATAGATATTATGTATAATTCAATTAAACACGATCTAAATATTCATGTTAATCAAATAAAATGATATGTAAATGTTTGATTCAACAACATAATGCTTATAAGTTAATATTTCAAACAATTTAATATTGATCTTAATTCTTATTTACAGCTAAGTATAGCAAGAATCCAAATATATATTCATACTTTCGAACATTGAATAAAATAGTCATCATATACATATTGAATTATTCAACTTATTCAAGCAACAAAATCTCAACAAAAATAGAAGTTTCACATAGTCGAGTGTCTCTCCTCCTAGTCCCTCAAAAAAGTTAACCGATAAGAGTAGAAAATGTAATAATATTGATCAAAGACATTATTTATTAAAAAAACCAGAAAAATATGATCTCTCTTTGGAGTAATGCTGCACAACAATGTTGCAACAATGCTGCCAAGCCTGATGTTATTCTTCTTGTGTTGTAGACTTTCCCTCTTGGATATCTTCATTCTTCAATACTCTTATTTTCTTCTGTTTTGGTCTCTCGATCTCTCCTGGGCTCCACCCATTAACGGCTCCATAACTTTTTAAAAACATGCTTCTCTCTCTACTACTTTAAATTCTTATGCCATCACATACAGATTGATTTTCCATATCTGTATAAATTAGTTAAAATTCTACATAAAATCAATTAAAACAAATTTTGTTTAGGAAACCCAAATACTAAATGCTGGGATATTTTATGGAAAAATTATATTTTTATTTATTAAATTACTGACTTGGAGCCAACACAAAATATACCTATGTAATAACCTTTTCTCAAGATTTATCAGTGATATTCACAAAAAGAATGTACATCTCAAACATATCCTCACGAGTGCAAGAGATTTGAAATCCAAGGAGGATTGATAGTCATTCTCCTTTAATTTTTTGAAATTTAAATATGTCACAACATACATATATAGTCAGTGAGATATATTGGCATTGGATGTCACCAATAATATCTCCTTCAATACTGCTTGTACATAAAAATCTATCATGGTGCATGAGTTGAGCATTCATTGAAAGCATAATATATACTAATAATGCAAGTAATGTGAACAACGTAAATTCTTATTAATTAACATGCAAAATGATGAATGAATCATGGATATACATCTATCTAGAAATTCTCTAATTACCTTTCACATTTCACAGGAAAACGAACAAGAAAATCTCCCAAAAATCACATTTTAGTTCTAATGTTGTCACAACCCGGAGGTGACCCTAGATAGAAACGCTGGGTTGAACAACCTGGTCATTGGAGAGAACACAACTCACTAGTCAAGGCTAGGTTTTACGATGGAAGACTTTACAACAAATTGAGCTCTGATTCACAAAAAATGAGTCAAAGTCCATGTAGCAATCACATAAAAATAAGATAGATCAAAACTTTGTGGAGGTGTGTGATACTTTCAAGTTTCATAATATTTCAGATGATGTTGTAAGGCTATGGTTATTTCCATTCTCATTAAGAGACCGAGCGAAAAGTTGGTTGAATTTTTGCCGGCTGATTCCATCACAACATGGGCTGAGCTATGTCAAAAGTTTATATCTAAATTCTTCCCTTTTGAGAAGACTGCAAAGTACAGTAATGAGATTGTTAATTTTAGCCAATTCGATGAGGAGACGCTATATGAATCAAGGGCTCGTTTTAAGGAATTATTACGGAAATGCCCACAACATGGTTTGCCACGTTTGATGTAAATTCAAACGTTCTTCATTGATTTATCAGCTTCTACGAGAACTCTTGTTAACGCAGCTGCAGGTGGATCACTTCTCCAAAAGACAGAAGTGGAAACATTTACTCTATTGGAAAATTTAGGATTGAATAACGACCAATGTTCGGTTGAGCGGCAGATTCTAAAAAAACAACCAAGCACTCCGGAGATGGACGCAGTAAAGGCCTTGACTGTTCAAATTGCATCTCTAACCATGCATTTGCAGAATAACCAAACTCGGTCAATTCGATCAATTCTCCAATAGGAGCAGGCCAATGGTGTCAAGAATCACATGCAAGTGATGAATGTCAAGAAGGTAATCCAATGGCAAATAACTCTTCCGAGCAAACAAACTTCGTTGGGAACTACAATAGATTGAATTTTCAAAATTCGAATAATTACTACACTGGAGCGCGCAATAATCACCCGAACTTCTTATGGAAGAATCAGAATAATGTTGTGCAAATGTCGCAATCCTCTTAACAAGTTCCACCATTTCAAGAGAGAAAATCCAATATTGATGAGATAGTTTCTAAAATGGATGAACACACTAATAAGTTCATGGCAAATACTCTAACTACCTTGCAAAATCAATTGGCTCAAATCCGAAGTTTGGAGACTCAATTGGGCCAAATCACTAATGTACTCAATGGGCGACTTCAAGGTGCATTGCCTAGTTCCACGGAAGTAAGAAGGTAGCTGAACATGACAGTCAAGAATCATCTATAATGCCCCGAACCAACCCCAGCTCGGTACGCTACTTTCCTTACTAACCCGACGTTTAAAACGTAATTTAAAATAATTTTTGATAAAATTTTGACTCGATTTTTCGGTTTTCCGAACCCTCAAAAATGGTTGGAAAGCGTGCATAAAATATGTGCCAAACGTGTTGAAAAAAATTGGGTTAAAACATATTTGAAAAACTGAGATTTTAAAAAAAAAAAACCGGGCTGGCCATCATGGGCGCTACGCGCATCGCGCTCGCAGCAGCGTACCGCGCGCGCCACAACGCACGCGTAGGTGCCGATCGATTGGCACCCTCTCGGGTGCCTGACCAACCCTTGCCGATCGATCGGCGCTGGGTGCCCAGCAGCGCGCACTGTATGCCTGCTACGTGCGCCACGCCCCACTCTGCGCGCACCACTTCGACCACCGGCTGCCCTTCTTCCATTTTTTTCATTTTTTCTTCAAACCACTCAAATCCAAATCACCCAAAACTTACCCCATATATTCCCGACATTCCCGACTCCTTGACACGTAAAAATCATGGAATTATGACTCTAAATTATCAACAAAAATGTGAAAATTGTTAAAAATTGACGTCGTTTGGTTTACTAAAAACCGAGCAGCATAACGACTAAATTTTCTAAAAATCAAATCCTGTAAACCAAACTTTTATATCAGAGTTCCAAAACAATATTCATAGGAATTTTAAACCACTATCATTTACATACAACAAATCCAACAAAATGACCAAATATTTCAAACATCCAAACTAGTTAGAAAACTACACACAACCCAAAATACCGATTCCCCACACATCCCCGGAAGACCATGGCCGAGACGCCCCAACAACTGCCTACACCGGCGTGCCCCATGTGTCGCCGACTGCCATCTAATCCCGTGCTCCCTCATCTAGCTCACCTAAATATACTTCGTCACCTACACCATAGAACACAAAAAGTAAGCCTAATGCTTAGCAAGTAGGGAATAATGAATGCAAATAACACCCAATACAAACCAATCCTATCACATGCAGTTTCTAACTCTCAGTTGTGCTCATTTCATATTCGTTGCATTAATCTTTTCATAAGCCGTGTGGATCAAGTAGGCTCACATCCTATAACCGTCTAGGACGGCCACACTCAGAACCACCAGAGCAAGACCATATAGCAATCATCCCATAACCGTCTAGGATGGCTATACAAAATCTCCCTCCACATCGATCGTAGAACCTTATAACCGTCTAGGAGTTCATACTCATAACTCATTACGTATTTTAGCCATACATCTTTCATAGAGGTCCCCTCGTGGTGCTACACCCCAGCACTTATTCCCGACAAATCAGCAAGTAGGAAATAATGAATGCCAATAACACGCAATGTAATAACCAAAAAAAAAAAATTCATCTTACACCTTATTACTCGTGCATAGTGTTTTATGATTTAAAACTTCTCAATTTTAGAAATAAAGAGAAGCAATGGAATATTGAATAGTCAACAAGTATTAGACCAATAGCAATTAACTTTAACATCTAAAGAAGAATGATGAACCAATTGAAGAGAGTTTCAAAGTCAAAAGAAAATAAGGACCAATAGGAATGAAGAATAGTGTTGAGTTTGAATAGTTAACAATTAAGAACCAATGGAGGGGAGGTATGAAGGAGTCAAACTTTCAAAAGACAAAGGGAGAAGGAAACCATGCTGGAAATCAAAGGAAGAAGTGAAGAGAGAAAAGGAGGATAAACATGAAGAAAAGTCAAAATTTCTCCTTTAAACCTCAAAATGACATCTCACCTCCTACTCATCTTCATTCTATGTAAAGTAACTCTTAGTATGACCAAGAGCCACGAAATTTCTCCTTCATTTTCAGAGCTCTTCCTTCTCTCAAAGCTCGGACTTTTGTAAGAAGAATCAAGGTAAGTTAGATTTTAGGTTATGTTCATGTAAAATACTAGTTATAGGTTGATAAAATTGGAGTTTTCTTGAGATTATGGAGAAGTTGATAAACCCTAGATGGCTGCACGAAAATTTGGTTTTCCCTCCTTAATTTCTTGATGTTTTAGGGTTTGAATGAATTGTGATGGTTGCTTATGGTTGAAAATGAAGGAAAAACATCAAGTAATGCATGAATAGTTGAAAATAGTAAAATACAGGGCAGATTGGAAATCTGTAATTTCGATACATTTAGCTAGTTTATCTTGATAAATTGACTTTACTATGTTAAAGTAGACTCCTTAAGGATTCCATAGCCTCAAGAATTATCGAATTTGGTTATGTATAGCAAAAGTTATGAGATTTTGAAATTTGTTGTTTATTTGAAGGGAATTCCGAAAATTATGTTGTTAAGTGAATTTTTATGAATCTTGTTGATTGACATGCTTTAGGTATACATGTCAAGAAGGAACTTGAGCACATTAACGAAACCAAACTCAAGAGACGAGGTAAGTGTATGTATGCATGCGTTTTGGCCGATTGGCCTACACCACAAAAGATTATGAGATTGAGGATTTGGTGATTGTAGTTTTGAGAGTTGGTTGGGTAGAACTTTTAGGTTGTGAGTGAGTTAATTATGCTAGTTGTTTGTTTAATGAATGATTTGCTTATTAGTTATATTATGTTATAGAATTGAAGGATGTGTGTGCAACATGTAATCATGCATCATGGTTTTCCTAGAGCATAGAAAATGGTTTTTATACATAGTTTTCATGTAAACAAGAGTAACAGAATATAGAACAGTAAAATACATACTAGTTGTTGTGGGTAGGGAACTGAGTTTTGTAGTTCTGAGGAACTGGTTCCGTCAGAGGGACTTGCATATATGCCATCCCACTTCCCCTAGAGCGAGTTGGTCGTCCCGCCAGGTGGACAATCAGTTAGGCCATCTCTTCTCTAGAAGCAGTACCCCCAATAACTCATGTCATGCAAGAAAAATAAAGAAGACTCAGTACATGCTTTTACGAACAGCATAGCATAATCATGAGCATGCATTTTATTTTACTCTACATCACTTACTGAGCATTAGGCTCATTAGTTTATTTTGTGGTGTAGGTGAATTTGATACAGGTAAGGGCCTTGATCCTCAAGAAGGTTGATGGAACAGTTGGTGGAGGACGTCCATTGGGTGTGCTTGTAGCCGCTAGGGCGATTTTGACCTATGGGCGAATGCTTAGGTAATTTTGGGATAGTGTATGGACAAAAGGTTTTGAAGTTGCAGATTTGTCTGTAAATGACAAGTTTAGTTGTCTTTAAACGGTAGTGTCTATTTTGATGTATGAATATATTTTGAAAATTATATTAGAAATCTAGTTTCACATTGCAGGTTTTGGTTTTATAGTTTTAAACGTTATATTGTTGTTTTTTTTAACGATAGTGAATGTAAAGCAAGATTTCATTCTCTTATTTTATTTAGATCAAAGATTTTATAATGAGTCTTCTATAAAGTAATCTTTTCTTTCCGCTGCAAACATTTAATGTTTTAACGATGTCGTTTTAAACGATGGGAAAAATTTTAAATTTTTATGGATTTTCGAGTACGGGTAGACACATGAACAGCAAATGTGACGAACCGGGTTCAGATAACTCGGGGTGCCACACGCAATGCAAACCAATCCTATCACATGCAGTTTCTAACTCTCAGTTGTACTCATTTCATATTCGTTGCATTAATTTTTTCATAAGCCGTGTGGATGAAGTAGGCTCACATCCTATAACCGTCTAGGACGGCCACACTCAGAACCACCAGAGCAAGACCAGATAGCAATCATCCCATAACCGTCTAGGATGGCTATTCAAAATCTCCCTCCACATCGATCGTAGGACCCTATAACCATCTAGGAGTTCATACTCATGAATCATTACGTATTTTAGCTATACATATTTCATAGAAGTCCCCTTAGGGTGCTACACCCCAGCACTTATTCCCGACAAGGCAACTCTACTGAAGACTAATTTGCAATTCTTTTATCTGATTACATTTCACGCTCACCATTCAAAACAATGCAAAAAATCGTATGTGGCGTAATGTAAAACCGTGGTGCATGTTAAGAAACTATGCAACACAACACAACACTAAACAAAAAACCAACCATTAAACCCTACCGTTCCATGGTGTAGGCCCGAAGGCAACAAGAACGTTCCTCTACTTACCTGATTGCTCGGCACGTGTTTGTTCACTTCGTCCAGCTAAATTACTCGCTCGACAACCTAACAAATAGGGAAAATAGCTTAGCAACACTCTCATGAATTCTAAAAAATTATCTAACTTAAAACTAACCACAATTGAACCACTTAGAGTTTACAATCCTAAAACTCGATTTTTCCTTCAATTTTAGTGTCTAAACTTCAATCGGCCATAACTTACTCAGTTTTTCAACAGATTTGGACGTGCCACCCATTCCGTAAACCTCTACACGTCTATTATATATTGAAACCATCAAATTCAACATCCAAACACCATGGCCAACTCGAAATCACTGAAACAGAATTGGCTACCAAATTTCCAAAAATCAGTTTTTACACAACTCTCACCAATTTGCTAATCTAACTTCAAAATAACCTAAACCAACCTATCTAAGAGTTAAACCATCCAAATTGGAAGAAAAACCAGCAAATGAAAGAGGAAAATCAAACTCCTTATTTTGGGTTTCCCAAACCCTAATCAAACTCAACAAAAACACCACAAAAAAAACAAAAACCTTCACCTAAATGCATTACCAACAAAACCCATTAAAACTCACCTTTAAAACCTTGCAAAACTTGATGGAAAAGTGGAGGAGAAGCTCTTCTTGTTGCTGGAATTTTTTGTGGAGAAGGAGAAGGGAAGAAAGCTATTTTGACTTTCAACCTTCACTTTACCAAAATTTATAAACACAAATTCTTTTCCTTTTTGATTTTTCCACCAATTTTTCTCATTTTATAAAATTGCCTCTCCTTCCCTTTTACTTGTCTTCAACGTGAAATGTACCATATCTAATCCCCCTTTTTACTTAATTTTCTCCTTTATAATAACTTCCAACACCACACACCCCCTAAATTTTAGAGTTTTCTCTCAAAATCTACTTACAATATCACTTTCCTCATTAATTTATTAGGATGACTCTAGAACTAATGTTAACGCTCATAACATACCCTAAACTAAGGTTATGTGCGTTATGGAAAATTTCTAGGTGTGACATCATCACTCCCGATTGAAAGTGAAGCCCAGAAGCCACAAAGAGTTCCATCACAAGGTCTGATAGAGGTAACACCATGGGTTCCTTTTCCTTAATGTTTAAAGAACGTAAAGACATATAAGCAATTTGGAATTTTTTTGGAATTTTCCAAGCAATTACACATCAACATTCCATTCACCGAGGCTCTTGAGCAAATGCCTAGCTATGCAAAGTTCTTGAAGGATATATTGACTCACAAGTGCAAGATAGAAGAATGTCAAACGATTGCTTTAACTGAGGAATGTAGTGCTATTATTCAACAAAATCTTCCACAAAAGCTGAAAGATTCGGGAAGTTTTACTGTCCCATGTAAAATTAGGGAGTATATTTTTAAGCGTGCGCTGTGTGATTTAGGTGCTAGTATCAACTTAATGTCACTGTCCATATTTCAGAAGCTTGGTCTTGGTGAAACAAAGCCCACGAGAGTGATTCTACAAATGACTGATCGATCTATCAAGCATTCGCATGGGGTGATTAAGGATGTACTTGTCAAAGTCGACAAGTTTATTTTTCCTGCTGACTTCGTGGTCCTTGATATGGTCGAATATTGTGACATCCCTATTATTTTAGGCCGACCGTTCTTAGCGACAGGAGGAGCGTTAATTGATGTTCAAAGAGGTGAGCTTAAATTGCGATTACAGATGAAGAGTTGACATTTAATGTGTTCAATTCAATGAAGTACCCAAAAGCAAGTGATGATGTGTTTTGGGTGGAAGTCCTTGACATTGTAATAGGGGAAGCCTCACTTCAACCACGTGTCTCTCTTGAGATAAGTCTACTAAATCATGATCTTTCTTTTGATGATAACTCGGATACAAAAGAGTATGATTTGTGAATGGATTCATTTGAGTGAAATCGGAGGAATTATTTTGAAAGTTTGGGGGAATCGCCATTACGGGTTCTACCATCGATTGAGAGCCCCCCCATCCTTGAGTTTAAGCATCTACCTTCGCACATTCGTTATGCATTCATTGGAGAAAATGCTACTCTTCCAGTTATTATTTCAGCTGAATTATCCTCAACGGAAGAAGAAAAAATTGTAACGAGTACTTCGGATTTACAAGGTTGCTATTAAGTGGACCCTATCAGACATAAAAGATAATACCTCCTCATTTTGTGTTCATCAAATTTTAATGGAGGAAGATCATCGACCATCAGTTGAGCACCAATGACGTTTGAATCCAGCAATGAAATAAGTAGTGCAAAAAGAGATTTTGAAGTGGTTAGATGCTTGGGTTATTTATCCGATCTCCGATAGCTTATTGGTAAGCCGAGTGCATTGTGTGCCAAAAAAGAGTGGAATGATGATCATTAAAAATGACAACAAAGAGCTCATACCATCTCGACTTGTCACTGGATGGAGGATTTGCATGGACTACTAGAAATTGAATAAAGCTACGTGAAAGGATCACTTTCCTTTACCGTTCATTGACCAAATGCTTGATAGACTCTCTGGACACACCTACTATTGTTTCCTCGATGGTTATTCAGTTTATAACCAAATCATCACTACCCAAGAGGATCAAGAAAATACAACTTTCACATGTCTGTACAGTACATTTGCTTTTCGTCGAATGCCTTTTGGTTTATGTAATGCACTGGTAACCTTTCCACGGTGCTGATGGAAATTTTTTTGGATATGGTAGAGTGTTATATGGAAGTCTTTATGGATGATTTTTTGGTGTTCGGATCATCATTTGATTATTTCTTAGAAAATTTATCCACGGTGCTAGCTTGATGTGTAGAAACTAATTTGGTGCTAAATTAGGAAAAATGCCACCTCATGGTAAAAGAAGGCATTGTGGTTGGTCATCAGATTTCATCACAAGGAATCGAGGTTGACTAGGCAAAGATAGTTGCAATTGAGAAATTACCACCACCCGCCACTGTTAAAAGAGTACGAAGCTTTCTTGGACATGTAGGTTTATACCGACGTTTTAAAAGATTTTTCTAAGATCACTAAGCCGCTGTGTAACTTACTTGAAAAATGAGCCTCATTTGTGTTCGTGGCAGAGTGTTTAGAAGCTTTTAATGTTCTAAAAGAGAAGCTTGTGACGGCACCAATTATTGTTGTACCTGATTAGGAGTTACCTTTTGAGATTATGAGCAACGCTAGTGACATTGCAGTAGGAGCAGTTTTAGGTCAAAGGAAAGATAAAGTTTTTCAAACAATCTACTATGCAAGTTGCACTCTTAACAATGCTCAACTCAACTACACGACCATTAAGCAAGAATTACTTGCCGGCGCTTTCGCACTTGACAAGTTCAGACCTTACGTCATTGGTAACAAAGTTGTTGTCTTCACCAATCATTCAGCCATAAAGTATCTTATGGAGAAGAAAGATGCAAAACCAACCACCTTATTCATTGGGTGTTGCTGTTGCAAGAGTTTGTTCTTGTGATAAAGAATAAGAAGGGAACGGAAAACCTTGTGGCTGATGTGCAAGATAGCAATAAGCCAATAGATGATGAATTTCTAGACGAAAAGCTCCGTGCGGTTCATGAGTTGCCATGGTATGCAGATTATGTAAACTTTTTCACTTGTCAGATTATACCACCCGAATTGTCGTCACACCAAAGAAAGAAATTTTTCTCCGATGTGAAGTGATATTACTAGAAAGAGCCAATTTTATATCGACATTGTGCTGACCAAGTGATAAGGCGCTGTATTCCAGAAGATGAAATGATATCGGTTTTGAAGCATTGCAACACTTTTGAATCGTGGTCACTTTGGAGGAAATCGAACAACGTCAAAAGTGCTTCAATGTGGTTTCTATTGGACAACCCTATTTAAGGATGCACATTCCTTTGTCACAGCATGTGATCGATGTCAACGTACGGGTAATATATCCCATCGTAATGAGATGCCCTTGACAAACATTCCTCGAAGTTGAGCTTTTCGATATATGGGGCATTGATTTTATGGGGCCGTATCTGCTCTCATTTAACAACAAATACATTCTTCTCGCTATAGATTATGTCTCAAAATAGATTAAAGCAGTAACTACACCAACCAATGACGGCAAAGTGGTGCTAAATTTCCTGTAAAAGAACATATTCACCCGTTTCGACATGCCGCGTGCCATCATTAGTGATTAAGGTTCACATTTATGTAACAAGCAATTTGAGTTGCTACTTCTGAAATGTGGTGTTAAGCATCGAAAGGCATTAGGGTATCACCCTCAATCAAATAGTCAGGCGGAAGTCTCCAATCGAGAAGTCAAACTTATTCTTGAGAAGACAGTAAGTAATTCACGTAAAGATTGGGCACGCAAGTTAGATGATGCACTATGGGCTTATCAACTGCTTTTAAAACTCCTCTGGGAATGTCACCATATCGGCTGGTATTTGGTAAAGTGTGTCACCTACCCGTCGAACTTGAGCACCGTGCTTGGTGGGCCATGAAACAGCTAAATTTTGACTTGCCAGCCACCGGCCATAATCGTTTCCTCCAATTAAATGAACTCGATGAATTTCGTACCAGTGCTTTTGAAAATTCCAAGATTCACAAGGAGAAAACAAAAGCGGGGCATGATAAGCATATCATGAAGAAAGAATTAACACCGGGTCAACATGTGTTATTATTTAATTCGCGGTTGAAGCTCTTTCTGGGTAAATTAAAGTTAAGATGGTCAGTTCTATTTACAGTACTTCAAGTGTTTCCTCATGGTGTCGTCGAGCTACGAGGAACAGACAATGAAACATTCAAGGTAAATAGTCCAATAGTAAAATTGTATTTCAGTAGTGTAATTGAGAATGATACGACTGTCACTAACCTTTCAACCAACGCGTAAAGTTTGTCAGACGTCAAGCTGATGACGTTAATACAAGCACTTGGTGGGAGGTAACCCATTTATTTTATTTTAGTCATTTTGCTTAGTAATATTAGTTTTCATTATTATTTATTCTATAATATTTTGGTATGTTTAATGTTTAAGTTCAGCTTAAAATATGTATATATATATATATATATATATATATATATATATATAAGTAAAAGAATGAATAATTAATAAAAAAGAAAGAAAAAGGAAATGATAGTGAAAAAAAGCTGTTTTAGCAAACTCCTTCAACAGAGTGAAGCTCCTTCAGCAACGCAGCTTTGCATCCAGAAATGCCGTCCTCCTTCATAGCTCCGATCACCAGGTTATATTCTCTCCCTTGCGAAGTTTGGGTATTAATGTCATTGCAAATTTTGGTGGTCTTTGCTGCTTTAAGTTGATTCTGTTTCAGTAAGATTCTAAATGTTAAGTTTGTGAGGTCGATTATAACAATGACACTAGGTGTGAGGGTTGTTTGGGGTGTAGATTCATTGTGAGTTGTATGTTTCATAGTTGTGCTCACCATGTGTTTGATTTATTGCTTGAGAGTTCAAATTCTAAGTGTGAGGCTTATCTACTTAGTGAGTTTTGTGTTTTTCTCACGTGAATAGGTACTTGTGTGCACGTGATCTTGGTAGGGTGTTTGGTTATTTTTGTGTGCAGGGATAAAATCTAGCGGCACATATTGAATATTAATGATGCCGCCTAAATGAAAGCAAGCTACTGCAAACTCAGCCTTGTTTAGTCCAATCAGTCACTCATTCCTCAACTCCACGGCGGAAGGCTAGTTTAAAGTCTTCATGACAAAAGACAAAGCCATCAAATGTGAAGTTCAATTCCAACCTGGAGAGACTGATGGTAACATTTTAGCCATGCTTGAGCAAATAAGATGGGGTTCAGTCGCTAGTTTGGTAGGCGAGGCAAACGCGAGTATTATTCGAGAATTCTACGCCAACCATAAGACATCAAATCCAGGTGGAATCATCAAAGTACACAACAAAGTCATTAACTACTCAGCTGAGGCTATTAATGCCAAGCTTGGCTTGGAGAATCTAATTGTTGATGACTACAACACAATGATAGACGAGGGACCCGATTATGAATTGATCTTACGAGAGATGGGCCATCAGGTTTCAAAATGGGTCTATTCAACTTTAAATCTAGCTTAACCACTACATTTGTTGACAAATTGCCTGAATCGCTATGCTCAGGCATGGTGTATGCTCATAAGGGAAAATTTGATGCCAACATCTCAGAAAATCAAGTTCACCAAAGAGTAGGCAACACTTCTTTACTGCATTTTGACGAAAAGATCTATCAATGTCGGGCGTATCATCCACAAAAATATCCTTACGTATTGTAAGGGTTCCAACACCAGTGGTCATACACACCCAGTGCTTCTCACTCATCTATGCGCTTCGGTGAATGTCCCCATGAACTCAACTGACGAACCATGGATACAACAAGCTGTGTATGGCTCCTCAAACATTGTCAAAATAGCCAATTGGCCCTATGACATATCTCGGGATAATGGACTTGGATTCATCGAGCAAGACACCGATGCTGACATTCCCCCTCAACCAATGCCTAGGCCTCGTATCAGGAGCAAGACTTTGCCTGGTAGGGCCACAGATTATTCATACCAAGGCCGCACTGATTCTTGTCTTCAATGGCGTTATGAAGGTCAATCATCTACACCATACACCCAAGGCACATCTTCTTCATCTACCATGCCAACCCGATCATATAAAAATGATGATTTAGGGCGAATGTTGAAAAATCATACTGTTCAACAATCACACATGGAACACCGATTAAGGCATCTCTACAGACGCAAACTTGAGCTTGCATCCTTCACGGCACAATATGGAAGCTTTTAATTCTCACCATAGCTATTCGGAGCACTCTAACCCACCTTTTTCCGTCTTCCCAGAGCAATTACTGCAACCATATAACCCATCGCGGGAGGATGCGAAGGGTGATTGGCTCAGCACATCATGAGGTACGCTACTTTTCCCTTATCATTCGTATTTTTACATTGAAGACAATGTTTATTTTAAGTTTGGGGGTGATTTTATTTTAACTTGTTGTATGTCTGTTGTGATGCTTTGTAATATTATGCCTTGGTTGTGGTGTCTGTTATTGAAATTTAAAAAAAAAATCTTGTTTTGACCCCTAGACAAACTCTAAGTAAATGTGGCTTTTATTAGTTAGCATTGATTTGAGCTTACAAAGTTAAACTCGATATTTTAATGCACGAGTTCATTATTGTTTAGCTTGATATGTTGGTGTCATGCTCGTTTAACCTATATACAATGAGCGTGACTATTGAAGTCCAAACACAGTAAGGGAGTGTGATGTGCCCCGGGTCCGTGATTCGATCTCAAGAGAGGTGCGTTTCCTATCCAACTTTATAGCCTAATTTGTTTGCTAATGATATGGGTGACAACCCATAAGTTGAAGAGGGAATTTTTCTTCCCTTAGAAAAATTCATGTACTAGCTTTCTTTTGTTCAAGTTTAGGAAACTTAATCTTTGTGATTTTTGACAAAATTTTAGCCTTGCTTTTCTTTAGTTTTGGATGTTTGTAATAGTCTTTAGGAAGGTTAGGATGGATCCAAGGCTTGGAGCAAAAGAAAGCATTGAAGATCAAGTTGGAGCCTCTTTGGGGCATTTCGTCGAATAGCTGGCGTGCATCGGCAAACAAGCAGCAGAGCACGCGCACAAGACAAGGCAACGAGCGCACAGGATGGGCGCATAACAGCGAGGAGATGTGCGCACTAGACAATGCCAATGCCTGTGCGCACCAGCCAGAGGCAGGGTGCACCACTCAGCGCCAGCGCTCACACCCGACAGCGTCGTGTGGGCCCACGACAGCGCCATCGCGCGCGCCAGACAACCAGCTCGTGCCCCTACGAGCCGTGCGTGCCTAGGGGCCACCAGCACCCATTTTTTGGTTCACCCAACCTGGTTTGGTTCACGGCCTTGTTCAAAGTCCAACAGCAATAAACGAGCAGATTTGCAGCCCTCTTTCAGTTTTCTTCTTCCTTCTCTCTTCTGATTGTTCTTCTTCTTTTATTTCAGCTTCCCTCCTCCATTGTAATGAGTTTAGTCAATCGAATGGAAACATAAGAGTGTTCTTTAATCGTTGGAGTTTCTCCATGCAGAGAGTGTTCTCTCTCAGCTTAGCCTATGCCAGCCACCTGAATGACTTTGTCCCAGCATTTCTCAAGCTCAAGGTTGCTTGCAAAAATCCTTAGTTTTCTTTTGTCAGCTCCCACACGAGCTCGACTGAAGGAGGATGGTGAAACCTTCATTCCCAGCTGCTGTGAACACTTCACCCGCAAAGGTTCATCTGTCTGAAGTGCCAATGGCCTTGGACTAGCTATGGGTCATCGACCCTCATCCCTTCAGCCTCTTCTGAGGACGAAGCCTCGCTTGCAAGGCCTTTTCCATATGCTGGAGTGCTTCCCTGATCAATGGCGGAGTTCTTTCCTGAAGGTGCAGTTGGTAACCTTTCGGCCAGTGATGGCTCCCTTAGCATTCCATCTCCCACACGACATTCCTTTCAGTCCCTCGCAGCCCTCGGAGGAGTTAGCGAACGTGCCCACTTCTCGGTATTCATTTCTTCCCTTCGCCTCCCCTGTTCTTTCTTCCTCTGTTATTCTTTTTTTTTTTGCCTTGTTTGAGTCTGTCTTTGGGGTGTTCACTAAGCATCGATCGTTGTTTACACTTTAAGTCTTCCGCACGCCTATTTCCTCCTCATTTGTAGGCTCGTAGTCTAACATTTGGTATCAGAGCCTCACTGCTCTGTGTTTGCAAATTCAGGCTCTGTTTTAAGCCCATGTTCTTGGTTTTCTGTCGAATGCTTGTTTTTGAATTCTTGCTTCTGTTTAAGTGTTCCATATTCACCAATGTTGCACCCATAGTAAACAACTTCAAGTCATGTTTTCTGTCTGTACTGGGTAGTGTCATCGTCAATATGTTTTAGTGATTTTCTTTTGCTGTTTCTTTGTGTTTGTTTTTTTTTCTGTTTTTGTCATTGCATGTTGTCCAGAATGTTCACGATGCATGAGCTATTATTCAACTTACATAATCAGCATGCATGAATATTTCTTGTTGAGTTTTTACTATTTAGTTAGTGAATTGAATTTTTGGAAGATAGAAGTTCTTCTGAAGGAGTTTCCTTCGTGGGTGCAAAGCACTGATTGCTCGGTGAACCTCACCGAGGAGTTGAGCCTCCGTTGTTCCTCTGAGTTTATGGGTCTTGGTCGAGCTTCCTTCTCCACCTTCACTCAGAGACTCTGAGCCGAAGGCGGATCAAAACCCGATCCCGGCACTGTTGTTCTTTCTGTCGAAGGAACATAACTGAAAGCTCATCAATGCTTATCGGTGCAGCCATGGGTCATTGCCCTCCATCCCACCGGCATTCTATGAGGTTTTTGCCAGCTTGCCCACCTCATGGTTGTTCGGTATCACCCTCGTCATTATTTCTCTGTTTTCTTTTTCGTCACTGTTTCTGTGCGTTTTCTTTCTCTTTGTTTAGCTTATGCGTGAGTTGAGTGTCATGGTTGGCGCCCCAGCCCCCATCATCTGGTGCTCACTATTTTGTGCTCACTGTTTTGTTATTTTTTTTGTTGGTTTATTTTGTGGTTTGTTTCTTGTTTTAGGAGCATGTTTAGGTGTCTTGTTTGCTGTTCAAATTGCTAGGAGGTTTAGCATTTGAACGTTGCATTATTGTTTACTTCTAGGTTGCTGTTTTTACATATCTTACAATCTGTTTTGTGTGTATTTTTCATAACACTTGCTGTGCAGCTTTTGTACCCATCTCCCAAGGTAAGAGACCTCCTTAATTAGCAATTTTGGAGCTATTAATTGCTCTTAAGAGGTACTTTCCTGTCCACTTTTACTTTGCATTTTCTGTTGAGAGACTCTTCAGAATTGTTGACCGAGAGCATTTGTTTGTGATTTTTTTTTGTGTTATGTGTATTGTGTTTTTTGTGCTGGAATTTGCTGTTTCTTTGGAAGCACATTGCTATGATATTATCTTATATGAATTTCATCATTTTAACCTCATGTTTCTGATTAGCTAGCATGAATCAACCATGGTCGTATCTGTTTAATTTTCAGAATGTTTTCTTAAAAAGCAAGTTCATTTTATGTTTGTGATTTGTTAGAAGCTATTTTCAGCATGTTGTGTATGTTTTGGAATTTGCTGTTTTTTTTAGGATTCCAATTCTGCTATGAACCGATATAATTTTTTTCATCTTAACCTCATGTTTCTGATTAGCTAGCATGATTTAACCATGACCCGTATCTGTTTAATTTTCAGATTGATATTCAAAGGATAATTGCATTTCTATTTTTAGTGATTTGTTGTTTTTATGTTTTGAAGTTACATGTTATGTTTAGATGATCTAGGTTGTTCATGTTATGGAGCATTCTTTGTTGAATTTGTGGTTAAGTTTAGGACAAATTGTCACGACCCGTACCCGTGACGTCACATTTTTTTTTTTTAAAAAAAAAAACTTTTACTCTAACTGTACGTAAGGCGGGATCTAAATCGACATCGAAAACGGAATTGAAATCGAAGTTCGTTCAATAACTCATTTAAAACAAACCCTTAAAACAATTTAAAACTTAAACAAATAAAACATATAAAAACAATTAACTATTTAATTTAAATTATTTTTTTTCTTTTTTTATATATGTCATGGAAATCAATAGCCCCAAAAGTGGCTACTGATCGCCCATTCCATACAAGGGTATGGCGATCAATAGCCACTTTTGTGGCTATTGATCACCATATGGGCGACTAGCAACAGGCGACTAGTCGCCTGTTGCTTAGTCGCCAGTGGCGACTATTCGCCAGGCGATTACTCGCCTCCCAGAGGCGAATAATCGCCAGGCTCTCTGGATTTCTCCAGAGAGCCGACCCTTCTCTTTCTCTTCTCTTCGCCAATCCACTCCTTGCACTTCACGGTTAAACCCAAAATACACAACACTAATTTCTCTTCACACAATCATCACCTACTTCTTGCTTCATACTTCCACACTAAATTTACCCAAAACTCCACATACCTCCATAAATACCCACCAAACACAACATTTACACCAACATCCAAAAACGACACAATACCCTTTAAATACTATCAAATTTCATAAAAACGAACCGCGTGGTTCCGTTTAAACATTTAACAATCCTACCTGTTTTAAAAACATCAAAATCATCCCAAAACACTATACAATCATCAAACGCCCTAAAACGTATCAAATCATACCAAACTTCATACTTATCACCATAAATCCCAAAACATCCAAACACTATAGACTTAATATATTAACTATCCAGTCACAAAACGTACCAAACCATCTAAAAATTCCACAATGAGCCTATCTATTCGCCATTTACCCAACATCACCCAAAACTCTCAAAAACCATCTAACCATGAGTCTTCATGCCGAGCCAAAACACATGTCGCCGCCTCGAGCCCCGCCCATCGACCGCTACACGTGATCATCGTAAGGTGGTTCCTCACCTTCGTTCTCGTCACCTACATCATACAATAACTACATTAAGCCTAATGCTTAGTAAGGAACGTGCTAACATACTTTACATATATATGCATGACATTTGTAAAACAGTTTCGTTTCGTAAAACCTTTTTCCTGTTCATGAAAAACATTCGTGAAAACATTCATATAGTCCCGTGAAAACATTCATATAGTCCCGTGAAAACATTCATATAGTCCCGTGAAAACATCCATATAGTCCCGTGAAAACATCCATATAGTCCCGTGAAAACATCCATATAGTCCCGTGAAAACATTCATATAGTCCCGTGAAAACATTCATATAGTCCCGTGAAAACATTCATATAGTCCCGTGAAAACATCCATATAGTCCCGTGAAAACATCCATATAGTCCCGTGAAAACATCCATATAGTCCCGTGAAAACATTCATATAGTCCCGTGAAAACATTCATATAGTCCCGTGAAAACATCCATATAGTCCCGTGAAAACATTCATATAGTCCCGTGAAAACATCCATATAGTCCCGTGAAAACATCCATATAGTCCCGTGAAAACATCCATATAGTCCCGTGAAAACATTCATATAGTCCCGTGAAAACATCCATATAGTCCCGTGAAAACATTCATATAGTCCCGTGAAAACATCCATATAGTCCCGTGAAAACATCCATATAGTCCCGTGAAAACATCCATATAGTCCCGTGAAAACATCCATATAGTCCCGTGAAAACATTCATATAGTCCCGTGAAAACATCCATATAGTCCCGTGAAAACATTCATATAGTCCCGTGAAAACATCCATATAGTCCCGTGAAAACATTCATATAGTCCCGTGAAAACATTCATATAGTCCCGTGAAAACATTCATATAGTCCCGTGAAAACATCCATATAGTCCCGTGAAAACATCCATATAGTCCCGTGAAAACATTCATATAGTCCCGTGAAAACATTCATATAGTCCCGTGAAAACATTCATATAGTCCCGTGAAAACATTCATATAGTCCCGTGAAAACATTCATATAGTCCCGTGAAAACATCCATATAGTCCCGTGAAAACATCCATATAGTCCCGTGAAAACATCCATATAGTCCCGTGAAAACATCCATATAGTCCCGTGAAAACATCCATATAGTCCCGTGAAAACATTCATATAGTCCCGTGAAAACATTCATATAGTCCCGTGAAAACATTCATATAGTCCCGTGAAAACATCCATATAGTCCCGTGAAAACATTCATATAGTCCCGTGAAAACATTCATATAGTCCCGTGAAAACATCCATATAGTCCCGTGAAAACATTCATATAGTCCCGTGAAAACATTCATATAGTCCCGTGAAAACATTCATATAGTCCCGTGAAAACATTCATATAGTCCCGTGAAAACATTCATATAGTCCCGTGAAAACATTCATATAGTCCCGTGAAAACATCCATATAGTCCCGTGAAAACATCCATATAGTCCCGTGAAAACATTCATATAGTCCCGTGAAAACATCCATATAGTCCCGTGAAAACATTCATATAGTCCCGTGAAAACATCCATATAGTCCCGTGAAAACATCCATATAGTCCCGTGAAAACATTCATATAGTCCCGTGAAAACATCCATATAGTCCCGTGAAAACATCCATATAGTCCCGTGAAAACATTCATATAGTCCCGTGAAAACATTCATATAGTCCCGTGAAAACATCCATATAGTCCCGTGAAAACATTCATATAGTCCCGTGAAAACATTCATATAGTCCCGTGAAAACATCCATATAGTCCCGTGAAAACATTCATATAGTCCCGTGAAAACATTCATATAGTCCCGTGAAAACATTCATATAGTCCCGTGAAAACATTCATATAGTCCCGTGAAAACATTCATATAGTCCCGTGAAAACATTCATATAGTCCCGTGAAAACATCCATATAGTCCCGTGAAAACATTCATATAGTCCCGTGAAAACATTCATATAGTCCCGTGAAAACATTCATATAGTCCCGTGAAAACATTCATATAGTCCCGTGAAAACATTCATATAGTCCCGTGAAAACATTCATATAGTCCCGTGAAAACATTCATATAGTCCCGTGAAAACATTCATATAGTCCCGTGAAAACATTCATATAGTCCCGTGAAAACATTCATATAGTCCCGTGAAAACATCCATATAGTCCCGTGAAAACATTCATATAGTCCCGTGAAAACATTCATATAGTCCCGTGAAAACATTCATATAGTCCCGTGAAAACATCCATATAGTCCCGTGAAAACATCCATATAGTCCCGTGAAAACATTCATATAGTCCCGTGAAAACATCCATATAGTCCCGTGAAAACATTCATATAGTCCCGTGAAAACATCCATATAGTCCCGTGAAAACATTCATATAGTCCCGTGAAAACATCCATATAGTCCCGTGAAAACATTCATATAGTCCCGTGAAAACATCCATATAGTCCCGTGAAAACATCCATATAGTCCCGTGAAAACATTCATATAGTCCCGTGAAAACATTCATATAGTCCCGTGAAAACATCCATATAGTCCCGTGAAAACATCCATATAGTCCCGTGAAAACATTCATATAGTCCCGTGAAAACATCCATATAGTCCCGTGAAAACATTCATATAGTCCCGTGAAAACATCCATCTACCTGGAATCCTGGCAATGCCGAGCACCGTCCTTTGAGCTTGGGTCACCTAGGGCATTTAACAACAAACCCTTAATATTGACTCTCGTACATCAAATCCAACAAATTGTCCTAACGGGCTAGAACAAATTCTTCTAAACCCTCTATTTCACTTCACCTAGGCATTTCCTCAAACACTTGGTGTTCATTGACTTCAAAGACCCCATTAATGTCCTTCAACCACCTTTCCAACAACTTAGATCTCACATAACATCATCAAACATCGTTACTCTACTCTAATAACTTCAAAAACCATAAATACATCATCAATGAGTAACAATCAACAACCTAACTATTTCTAACAAAAACTCTAATTTTTCTTTACAACCTAACTCGAAAATCACTTCAAACCACAAACAAACTTAACTAAAACGTAGAGCTTACCTAAGAGATCGATTTGGGAAGAAACTTGGAGGAAGAAAACGTTGGAAGTCGAAGGAGAGAGCAAGCCGTGGAGATGGCGATGGAGAAAAGAGAAAATTGCCTAAGGAGAGGAAATCGTGCGTGGAGGAGAAAAAATGAGGGAGAGAGAGAGAGAGTGCTTTGATTTTAATAAAATCTTGACTTTGACAATTACCTAAACGCCCTTTTTGTATTTCCTTAGCTTAAATCTTTATTTCTTCTATCCGTTTAATTTCTCCAAAATTCCCTTATTCCTCCAAATATTCATATTTATTCTTAGGGCTCTAACGAAACTTCCCTTTTGTCATTTGAACTTAATTTAATATTTCTACGCAATAGAAACTCTAAAATGCTTAAAAATATTAATTTAGAAACTTAAGGTTCGTAATTCCTAAAACGAATTTCTTGGGTGTTACATCCTACCCTCCTTATTTAAAATTTTGTCCCCAAAATTTCGTACCTGAACAATTCTGGATATCTGTCCATCATGTCTTGTTGTTGCTCCCACGTTGCTTCCTCTATGTTTTGATTTCTCCATAATACTTTAACAAGAGGGATTGACTTATTATGCAGGACTTTAACTGACGATTCCAAAATCTGAACCGGCCTCTCTTCATAGGTCAATGTTGGCTGTATCTCAAGATTCACTGGTTCTACCACGTGCGTAGGATCCCGTATACACTTCCTCAACATCGACACGTGGAAGACATTATGTACGCCCTCCATAGACAACGGTAATTGAAGCCTATACGCTGTAGCTCCAATCCTTTCTGTAATCTGAAACGGTCCAACGAACCGTGGATTTAACTTCCCTCTTTTACCAAATCGAACCACGCCCTTAAATGGCGAAACCTTTAAAAACACTTCGTCACCAATCGCAAACTCCAAATCTCGTCTTCTTCGATCTGCGTAACTTTTCTGGCGACTCTGTGCGGTCTCCATTCTCTGTCTAATCAAGGCAACCTTTTCGGACAATTGTTGTAAAATTTCAGGGCCGATCAATCTAGCTTCGCCCACTTCATCCCAATACAGCGGCGATCTACATTTTCTGCCATAAAGCGCTTCGTATGGAGCCATTCCAATCGTGGACTGATAACTGTTATTATAAGCAAACTCAATCAAAGGTAAATATCGGCTCCATGACGACTGAAACTCTAACACGCATGCCCTTAACATATCTTCGAGTATCTGAATTGTTCTCTCAGATTGTCCATCGGTCTGTGGGTGGAATGCTGTGCTAAAAGTCAACTTGGTACCCATAGCGCTTTGCAAACTCTCCCAAAATCTTGAAGTAAATCTGGGATCCCGATCTGAAACAATCGACATAGGGACCCCGTGCAATCTAATAATCTCCTGGATATAGAGTTCTGCAAACTGATTCATCGTATATGTCATCTTTACAGGCAAGAAATGAGCCGCTTTCGTTAGTCTATCAACTACGACCCATATACTGTCGTGCCCTTTTACTGTTCTTGGTAATCCAACAACGAAGTCCATCGCTATCTAGTCCCACTTCCACTCGGGAATCGGTAGTGGTTGCAACATTCCACCTGGTCTTTGGTGCTCTGCTTTAACTTGCTGGCAGACAAGGCAAGCTTGCACGTAATTGGCCACATCACGCTTCATGTTCGGCCACCAATAGTGCACTTTCAAATCTCGGTACATCTTGGTATTACCTGGATGTACTGAAGACAACGATGAATGTGCTTCCGACAAAATCAACTTTCTCAACTCTTCATCATTTGGAACATATAAACGGTCTCGAAATCTCAGAAGACCGTCCATAGAATAGCTGAAATCTGAAGGCACAACTGACAACTTTGCTACAATAGCCTTCTTCTCCTCTGTATCTAACTGTTGAGCCTCTATTATCTTGTCCAATAGAGTGGGCCGTATTGTCAAATCAGCAAGTAGGGCTGAAAGTTCTGAAACGAATTCCAGTTTAAACCCCTGCATCTCTTTTATTAACGAAGCTGACATACTGAAAGCAACTGACTCCTCGGTTCTAGGCATTCTGCTCAAAGCATCTGCCACTGTATTTGCTTTACCGGGGTGATACTTGATTTCGAAGTCGTAGTCTTTCACGAATTCGAGCCATCTCCTCTGTCTCATATTCAAATCTTTCTGTGTAAACAGGTATTTTAAACTCTTGTGGTCTGAAAACACTTCACACTTCTGTCCATAGAGGTAGTGTCTCCATATTTTTAATGCGAACACAACCGCTGCCAGTTCTAAATCATGCGTGGGGTAGTTTTCTTCATAACTTTTCAATTGCCTCGAAGCATAGGCAATGACCTTTCCTTCTTGCATCAACACGCATCCCAAACCGACTTTGGACGCGTCACAATAAATACAATACACCCCATTCTCCACTGGCAGAGTCAGCAAAGGCGCTGAGGTCAACTTTCGCTTTAAGGTCTGAAAGCTCTCTTCGCATGCCTTAGTCCACTCATATTTCACTTCCTTCTTTGTCAAGTTCGTCAAAGGCTTAGCGATTCTTGAATAAATTTCCGATAATACCCTGCTAGGCCAACGAAACTTCGTACATCACTTGCATTTTTCGGTCGAGGCCAATCCTTTACCACTTGAATCTTGGCCGGATCCACCGAAACGCCTTCTCTTGAAATCACGTGGCCTAAGAAGTTAACTTGACTCAACCAGAATTCGCACTTAGAAAGCTTAGCGTACAACTGGTGTCGCTTCAAAGTAGTCATAACCGCTTTTAAGTGCTCTGCATGTTCTTCATTGTTTCGGGAATACACTAAGATGTCATCAATGAATACTATCACGAACTTATCCAAGAATTCCCGGAATACTATGTTCATGAGATCCATAAATGCGGCCGGAGCATTTGTCAAGCCGAATGACATAACCATAAACTCGTAGTGCCCGTAGCGCGTTCTGAAGGCAGTCTTTGGTACATCCTCAGCCTTAATCTTTAACTGATAGTACCCAGAGCGTAGATCGATCTTAGAGAACACTGTAGCCCCTTGCAACTGGTCAAACAGATCATCTATTCTCGGTAATGGGTACTTGTTCTTTATAGTCAGCTTATTCAATTTGCGGTAATCCACGCACATTCGTAAAGTGCCATCCTTCTTCTTTACAAACAAAACCGGAGCGCCCCAAGGAGAAACGCTCGGTCGGACAAAACCCCTATCTGTTAGCTCCTTTAACTGAACTTGCAACTCCCTAAGTTCAACCGGCGCCATTCTGTAAGGATTCTTGGACACTGGCGCCGAACCAGGAATAATTTCAATGGTGAACTCCATCTCTCGATCCGGAGGCAAGCCAGGCAACTCGTCCAGGAATACCTCCGCAAAGTCTCTTACAACTGGAATGTCACACAACTTCAACTTCCCTTGTACGCTTACCTCCTCCACGTTCGCTATAAACCCAAAGCATCCGTGCTTCATTGAGTTCAAAGCACTTACAGGCAAGTTGGGTAGCTCGTCGAGGAATACTTCAGCACTATCTTTCTCTACTGAAATGTTATTCAACCTTAGTTCTTCTCGTTTCCTCACATCCACAATGCTCGCCACAAAATTGAAACATTGCGGCTTTACTGAGTACCGAGCACTCATGGACATCACTAGAGGCATCTCACTTGATCGGAGGGTCGCTGTAAAATCATAACTTTCCCTGCCTGGAGGCCTAAAACCCACTACTCCCGACCTGCAATTGATTGTGGCGTAGTGCCTGAACAACCAATCTATGCCCAAAATCACATCATATCCTTTCATGCATATAACTATCAGATTCGCATACAACTGCCTACCACCAACAGATATGACTTCACCCTCAATTGCTCGATCCGAGTGAAGATACTCTCCGGAAGGCAACATAACACTATATCTATGATCAGCTGGGACGACACTTAAATTCCACTTAACTGCATAACTCTGTGCTATAAAGGAATGGGTTGCCCCAGTATCAATTAGAACGTGAGCCGTGTTTCCACAAACCAAAATAGTACCTGTAACCACTGAAGGCTGAGCAGCTTCCTCGGCTTCTATCAGAGAAAAGATCCGGGAGGGACCGCCCGGTGGCTGCCTATTTGCCCCTGGGCAATCAACAGCCTTGTGGCCCACTTGGTCACACCGAAAACATCGTCCACTACGAAGTTTGCACTCCCCGTAATGGTTCTTTGAACAAATAGAGCATGTAGGAGCTTGCGACGCCCCTTGTGGACGTTTCCCTTTATCTTGAAGTCTCGGCGTCTCATTGGCTCGTTTGACACCACGTTGTGCTTGTGGCTGCCATCCCTGATTTTGTTGTTGCGGTCGTCCATCTCTAAACCTTCTCGAAGCTTCTCTTTGCCGCTGAAGCTTCATCTCGATATCATCAAGTCCGAGGGCTCTCTCCACAATTTTATGAAACGGCACATCCTCATCATCCACCATCATCACACCTTTCTGAATTTCAAATTTTAAACCCTGCACGAACTGATGAATTTTGTCCTCCTCCTCATGAATCATGTACCCGGCATATCGAGATAATGAATCGAACCTTTGCACATATTCGGCCACCGTCCCCGTCTGACGCAATTGCATGAATTCCACTTTCTTACTTGCCCGAAGGGTGCGGCTGAAATATTTGTTGTAGAATACCGTCTTGAACCTTTCCCATCTCATAACTCCCACATCGGTAGTAGCTTGAACGGTATCCCACCAAAATAGTGCATCTTTCTCCAAATTAAACGATGCAAACATCACTTTGTCGGCTTCCTCCACCTTTGCATAGGCAAGCATGCTTTCGATCTTACGAATCCACTGTTCTGCACTCGAAGGATCCGAAGACTGTCCATCAAAAGCCGGAGGCCTAAGATGTCGGAATCTCTCTCCACTTTGGTCCCGGGAAGAACTCCCTTGTCCACTTTCGTTACCATTTCCTTCCCGATTGAATAGAACTCCAATCTGATCCGACTGTTGTTGTAGTATACCCATAAACTGGTCCATAGGGTTTTCTGGAGGCGGTCTAGGTGCTCTCGGCATTTTCTCGTTCCTAAACATATTAGACAACATGAAACAATATGAATAACTAAGAATCGTACTTAAACTTAAACACTTACAGTCGATGGAGAGTCCCGTACGGCGGTGTGTTTGGCAGGCATATCACAAAATCGCTTTTAAAACTCTATCTCTCTAATACCATAACTGTCACGACCCGTACCCGTGACGTCACATTTTTTTTTTTTAAAAAAAACTTTTACTCTAACTGTACGTAAGGCGGGATCTAAATCGACATCGAAAACGGAATTGAAATCGAAGTTCGTTCAATAACTCATTTAAAACAAACCCTTAAAACAATTTAAAACTTAAACAAATAAAACATATAAAAACAATTAACTATTTAATTTAAATTCTTTTTTTTTTTTTTATATATGTCATGGCAATCAATAGCTACAAAAGTGGCTACTGATCGCCCATTCCATACAAGGGTATGGCGATCAATAGCCACTTTTGTGGCTATTGATCACCATATGGGCGACTAGCAACAGGCGACTAGTCGCCTGTTGCTTAGTCGCCACACTCTCTGATTTTCTCCAGAGAGTGGCGTCTTCATTCGCCCTCGAGGCGATTACTCGCCTCCCAGAGGCGAATAATCGCCAGGCTCTCTGGATTTCTCCAGAGAGCCGACCCTTCTCTTTCTCTTCTCTTCGCCAATCCACTCCCTGCACTTCACGGTTAAACCCAAAATACACAACACTAATTTCTCTTCACACAATCATCACCTACTTCTTGCTTAACACTTCCACACTAAATTTACCCAAAACTCCACATACCTCCATAAATACCCACCAAACACAACATTTACACCAACATCCAAAAACGACACAATACCCTTTAAATACTATCAAATTTCATAAAAACGAACCGCGTGGTTCCGTTTAAACATTTAACAATCCTACCTGTTTTAAAAACATCAAAATCATCCCAAAACACTATACAATCATCAAACGCCCTAAAACGTATCAAATCATACCAAACTTCATACTTATCACCATAAATCCCAAAACATCCAAACACTATAGACTTAATATATTAACTATCCAGTCACAAAACGTACCAAACCATCTAAAATTCCACAATGAGCCTATCTATTCGCCATTTACCC
Organism: Begonia masoniana; assembly: GCA_022432975.1. Lineage (NCBI taxonomy): Eukaryota > Viridiplantae > Streptophyta > Magnoliopsida > Cucurbitales > Begoniaceae > Begonia > Begonia masoniana. The sequence goes on along the minus strand of CM039502.1, from coordinate 64,696,098 downwards.
AACATCACCCAAAAACTCTCAAAAACCATCTAACCATGAGTCTTCATGCCGAGCCAAAACACATGCCGCCGCCTCGAGCCCCGCCCATCGACCGCTACACGTGATCATCGTAAGGTGGTTCCTCACCTTCGTTCTCGTCACCTACATCATACAATAACTACATTAAGCCTAATGCTTAGTAAGGAACGTGCTAACATACTTTACATATATATGCATGACATTTGTAAAACAGTTTCGTTTCGTAAAACCTTTTTCCTGTTCATGAAAAACATTCATTTAGTCCCGTGAAAACATCCATATAGTCCCGTGAAAACATTCATATAGTCCCGTGAAAACATCCATATAGTCCCGTGAAAACATCCATATAGTCCCGTGAAAACATTCATATAGTCCCGTGAAAACATTCATCATTCCTCTAACTTTTCGTAAAAACATGTTCATAAACCATTCGTATGCACTTTAAGAAAACATAATGCATGAGGAGACATACACATAAGGAAAACCTATCACTTGAGCACTACTACATACTAAGGCACTACTTAACTATCTACCTTTCTTAACTACCCGTCTTCCACCAAGCTCTATAATCACTCACATCACAACAATCAACATTATCAACATTGTACGACGTAGGGCCTTAGTGGCCGGAATGCCTAACGCTCACTTACCTGGAATCCTGGCAATGCCGAGCACCGTCTTTTGAGCTTGGGTCACCTAGGGCATTTAACAACAAACCATTAATATTGACTCTCGTACATCAAATCCAACAAATTGTCCTAACGGGCTAGAACAAATTCTTCTAAACCCTCTATTTCACTTCACCTAGGCATTTCCTCAAACACTTGGTGTTCATTGACTTCAAAGACCCCATTAATGTCCTTCAACCACCTTTCCAACAACCTAGATCTCACATTAACATCATCAAACATCGTTACTCTACTCCAATAACTTCAAAAACCATAAATACATCATCAATGAGTAACAATCAAACAACCCTAACTATTTCTAACAAAAACTCTAATTTTTCTTTACAAACCCTAACTCGAAAATCACTTCAAACCACAAACAAACTTAACTAAAACGTAGAGCTTACCTAAGAGATCGATTTGGGAAGAAACTTGGAGGAAGAAAACGTTGGAAGTCGAAGGAGAGAGCAAGCAGTGGAGATGGCGATGGAGAAAAGAGAAAATCGCCTAAGGAGAGGAAATCGTGCGTGGAGGAGAAGAAATGAGGGAGAGAGAGAGAGAGTGCTTTGATTTTAATAAAATCTTGACTTTGACAATTACCTAAACGCCCTTTTTGTATTTCCTTAGCTTAAATCTTTATTTCTTCTATCCGTTTAATTTCTCCAAAATTCCCTTATTCCTCCAAATATTCATATTTATTCTTAGGGCTCTAACGAAACTTCCCTTTTGTCATTTGAACTTAATTTAATATTTCTACGCAATAGAAACTCTAAAATGCTTAAAAATATTAATTTAGAAACTTAAGGTTCGTAATTCCTAAAACGAATTTCTTGGGTGTTACACAAATTGTATTTGGTAATGAAGTAATTTATCTGTGGGCTGTTGGATAAACCTGAGGTTTACCGCTGGTCAAAGATGACCCAGCAGATCGCCGTGTGAGGCAGTCGCCTTTGAAGAATAGTGGCAGAACGCCGTATGAGGCAGTCATATTTAAAGGATGTGGGATGGTGTGGTGATTTCCATGATAGTTCTAGAAAAATGTCTTGATTATCGTATGTGTGAGGTACCTAACCTCCTTCCATAAGTGTGCATGTAGAGTCTCTTATTCATGTCTTTGTTTGCTTTTTTGCTTAGGTTACCATTTGAATCTGCATGTTTGTTGTGTAGAATCTTAGGATGTTTGTTTCCTTTTTGTCATTGGTTTTGTGTTTAGCCTCATTCTTGTTGTGTCTTGCGTTTTGAACTCTTTTGAGTTGTTGTTTGTTTTATTTTTGTATCTTTGACTTTAACAGCATCTAAAATGTTAGGTAAATGTTTTACAATGCTTTATTTGTGTTTTAAACTTTATTGAGGATCGTAGTTAATGACTTGAATTGAACTTAAAGTGAAAAGCATGAAACTAAAGCATGTTTAAAATTTGGATTAGGGAAAATTCTGTTTTCATCCATGTTTAAGTTTCTGTTGATCATTGATACATCTATGTGTGTCTATGTTTTGTTTAGTGTCGAGTCTTTGAGTCCTTGATGCTAAATTAGTTTGAAATGTTAAACATGAACCAATTGCACTTAATGGATGGAGTTAAATAAAAAATTCTGTTCATACCATGTTTAATGTTCTGTTTGAATCTTAGTTTCAAATGCTTCATTTTGTTATGTGTTTTCTGTTTTTGAGTTCTATGTTTGTTTTTGTTTAGGACTAGAGTTTAGGGTCTAGTGCTTGGTCAAGTAATTAATTTTGTTGCTGGCCAAGGTAAAAATAAAATCTAAAAAGAAATTGGTATGTTTTTGAGCAGCAACTTAGATCATTGATAAAGGATTGTTGATAATGTTTTCTACTGTAAATTTTTTTTGTTTGCTGCTAAGATGATAAAATTTTTTTGATTGTGATTCAATTGTCTAAGCATGCTATCTATTTACAACTTGCATTCTATTTTTGGTATATACCCGAGAATGGTTAAATATTGATGGCCTGTTTTGCATGGTAATTGGTTCTATTTAGCAACTTATTAATGTTCTGTTGTAGCATGCAAATTGAGTGTTTGATTTGCTATGAACTGTTGTTGTTGTTTTGAAAATTGTGTCCTTGTCCAAAATATTAGCTTGTTTACTCGTCTGAAAATTGGAAATCTATTTCGATATAATCTTTATTTTCTTCAATATTTGTAACGCCCCCGAACCCACCCTGGCTCGGTGCGCTACTTTGCTAACCAATCCCACGTTAAAACATAATTTAAAATAAAATTGACCCGGTAAAATTAAAGCTAAGTCTCTCAAAACTCTCTTATGTCATACCAAGCTGCCTAGACTCACTAATTCCCTTACTCCTAACCATTAAGCACCACGGCGTCCTTCCCGAAAATTTCGGCAAAATAACGCCTGTAAATGGCGCCTCCAAAATGCTAAATACCTGCACAAAATCCAATCCAGAATATTCCTAATGTCCAACAATCAACCAGAATGAAGAAAATCCACAATACTCCTCATCAACGTATCCAGCATACGAAATCACCAAATGGCAGTAAAGGGGGAACCTAAAATACTAACATCTCTAAATGAAGAAAGTCCATAGTACAGAGCGATACATCACCCTTACCTATGACTATTACAACAAATACACATAGCTATACCACAACTATCAAAAACATCAACCAAAATGAGTTAAGCATTCCTATCATTTCTACATACATACATCTACAACAAAATACTAAAATATAAAGTCCCACATTCTCCCGAAGACCATGGTTGAGGCGCCCCGACAACTGCCTGCACCGGCATACAGCGTACATCAACGACTGCGTCCCAATCCTAGCTTTCCTCGTAGCTCTAACCTGAACTCCTGTTGTCACCTACATCACAGAACACACACACACACGTAAGCTTAAGCTTAGCAAGTAGGGGATAACAAATACAGTTTAAAAACCAAGCACTATGCACAAAAACACATTACGGCCAAACAATGCAACACAACACCACAATGCAACTCAACAACTCGACTCATAGTTGCCCGCACCCCAAAGGTGCCTTACACATTGCCCGCACCGAAGTGCCTTACACTTTGCCCGCACCGAAATGCCTTACACAACGACAAACTCACAACGACAAACTCACAACGACAAACACACAACGACACATTGCCCGCACCGAAGTGCCTTACACAACGACAAACTCACACGACAAACACACAACGACAACACACAACGACAACACACAACGACACATTGCCCGCACCGAATGCCTTACACATTGCCCGCACCGAAGTGCCTTACACATTGCCCGCACCGAAGTGCCTTACACACGACAAACTCACAACGACAAACACACAACGACAACACACAACGACAAACTCACAACGACAACACACAACGACAACACACAACGACAAACTCACAACGACAACACACAACGACACATTGCCCGCACCGAGTGCCTTACACATTGCCCGCACCGAGTGCCTTACACATTGCCCGCACCGAAGTGCCTTACACAACGACAAACTCACAACGACAAACACACAACGACACATTGCCCGCACCGAGTGCCTTACACATTGCCCGCACCGAAGTGCCTTACACTTGCCCGCACCGAATGCCTTACACAACGACAAACTCACAACGACAAACACACAACGACAAACACACAACGACAAACACACAACGACAAACACACAACGACAAACACACAACGACAAACACACAACGACAAACTCACAACGACAAACACACAACGACAAACACACAACGACAAACTCACAACGACAAACACACAACGACACATTGCCCGCACCGAAGTGCCTTACACAACGACAAACACACAACGACACATTGCCCGCACCGAAGTGCCTTACACATTGCCCGCACCGAAGTGCCTTACACATTGCCCGCACCGAAGTGCCTTACACAACGACAAACTCACAACGACAAACACACAACGACACATTGCCCGCACCGAAGTGCCTTACACACGACAAACTCACAACGACAACACACAACGACAAACACACAACGACACATTGCCCGCACCGAAGTGCCTTACACAACGACAAACTCACAACGACAACACACAACGACACATTGCCCGCACCGAAGTGCCTACACATTGCCCGCACCGAAGTGCCTTACACATTGCCCGCACCGAAGTGCCTTACACATTGCCCGCACCGAAGTGCCTTACACAACGACAAACTCACAACGACAAACACACAACGACACATTGCTCGCACCGAAGTGCCTTACACATTGCCCGCACCGAAGTGCCTTACACATTGCCCGCACCGAAGTGCCTACACATTGCCCGCACCGAAGTGCCTACACATTGCCCGCACCGAAGTGCCTTACACATTGCCCGCACCGAAGTGCCTACACATTGCCCGCACCGAAGTGCCTTACACATTGCCCGCACCGAAGTGCCTACACATTGCCCGCACCGAAGTGCCTTACACATTGCCCGCACCGAAGTGCCTTACACATTGCCCGCACCGAAGTGCCTTACACATTGCCCGCACCGAAGTGCCTTACACATTGCCCGCACCGAAGTGCCTACACATTGCCCGCACCGAAGTGCCTACACATTGCCCGCACCGAAGTGCCTTACACATTGCCTGCACCGAAGTGCCTTACGCAACGACAAACTCACAACGACAAACACACAACGACAAACACACAACGACAAACACACAACGACAAACTCAACGCCAAGCGCAACGATAACACAACACTACACGAAGAAAAGAAATAACAAATAAAACCTACCGTTCTATGGTGTAGGCCCGAAGGCGAAAGAACACTACCCACTACTTACCTGTCGTCCTAGCTCGTTGAGGATACTCGGTTACCTGTCCACCTACAGCTCTACCTACGACAAATATTCACACTTCATTAAATCAAGCTAACATTCACCCATTTACTCTCAAACTACTATCTCTAGCATAATTCAACTAAAACCTAACTAAACGGGCCACTAATTTGGGTTCTGTAAAAACCATCCCAAAACTTCCGACATGCATAACTTTTGCGTCGGATATCGGAATCGAACAATTCCAGCGGCCACGTACTCCTCTAATAGTCTATTTTAACATGCCAAAAGGAATTTTAAAACAAACGACCGTAGCTATGGCAAAACCTGAACTGCCCTTTAACCCAGAATTTCCCCTTTTCTAATTTTTCATCAATTCTCATCCAATTCCTCACCAATCAACTACCCTAACCCCCAATTAACACAATTAATAGAATTCCAGGGCTTAAACAGAGAGAACCCGAACCCCACACATTGGGAGTTCACGGTTTTCAGCCCCAATCAGCCCTCTCCCATGCCCGACCATTCACGCCGGTCTAAGCCCAGCCATTTGTTGCCGAGACTAGCCAAAAATGGCCGGTGGTCGGAGCCCAAGCTGGCTCGCCCTTCACGGCCTCAAGCAGAACGAAAACAGGGGAGAGAAGCGAGCACCTGTTTTCGGTCGGGTCTGGCGCGGAGGAAGACGAACCGAGCTCTGGCTTCAGCTCGCCGGCGTCTGCACGTCTGAACGGTGGCCGGAGCTGTGGTCGTCGTCGGGGCATGGAAGTCGCTCGGGCTCTCCCTCCCGTCGGGTGCTCGTGCAGAAGAAACGAAATGGCTTCTTCGCGAAGCCATTCTGTTTTTAGTAAAAATTTTATTTACTTATTTATTTAATTTAATTTTTATTTAACCAATTACTAAATCGCCCTCACATTTTAAAACTAACTAATCCGTTAACATCTATCACCTCACTCTCGGTCTACCTACTCCCGAGAATAATTTACTTAATCCAATAACTAATATAACTTAAATTAATTAAAACAACCTATTTTATTATTATTTTATTTTCTCTCCAATTTTCCTTAAGAAAATCACGGGTGTTACAATATTGGTCATAGATTATATGATTGTGTTTATGATGATTTATTGGACAACTGAAGAATCTATTTTTGGTTTGTTTAAGAAGTGTTTTATGATAAACTTGATAATGCCTATAACCTGTTTGTGAAAATGCCTAGCTGAAATCTGGAAAATTTTGTTAATATAATATGTGTTTTCCTCAATGTTTGTCCTTGAATATGATGTTGTATTTGATGACTTGTTGGACAAGTGATAAATTCTTTGATTATTTTTTGAATTGGCATCATATTCTTGAATTTTGGATTAATGATAGAATCCTATTCTAGGCTTGAAAATTTTTATGGATAAATTTTCTTGAGCTCAAAGTTGATTTGCCCAGTTTAACTTGAGGATGATTATCCTTATATCTTACTCATTAGGTTGGAAATGATGATTCTTTCCTTGAGTTATTTTTATTGTTTACTAGCATGGAAAATTGGATATGTTCATACTTTGTATATAATTTTCTCTCTAATATCATATATGCTTACTTGAAAATTGTAGAAATGAACAATTCAAGTTTTGAAATTTCTTTCAGGACATTGTGGTTGGATAATAGGATTTCTACTCTATGTCATAATGCTTGGTTTTATTTCCATTGCTATTTTAATCTTTTGTGGGTCAAGTAAGGACCAAGGGACTTTAAGCATCTTAATGCTAAGGATGTCACCTAGCAAGAGCAAGCTTTAAGATTTGAGGTCAAATCTTCAAATAACTTAGAGAAGATGATGTGCCCTGATCTCAAGCGAGGTACGTTTCCTATCCAACTTTATGGTCTAATTTGTTTTCTAATGATGTAGGTGACAACCTACAAGTTGAAGAGGGAATTTGTCTTCCCTTAGACAAATTCATGTACTAGCTTTCTTTTGTTCAAGTTTAGGAAACTTAATCTTTGTGATTTTTGGCAAAACTTTAGCCTTGTTTTTCTTTAGTTTTGGATGTTTATAATAGTTTTTAGGAAGGTTAGGATAGATCCAAGGCTTGGAGCAAAAGAAAGCATTGAAGATCAAGTTGGAACCATTTTAGGGCATTTTGTCGAACAGCTAGCGTGCATCAGCAAACAGGCAGCACAGTGCGCGCACAAGACAAGGCAACATGCGCACATGATGTGTGCACAACAGCTAGGAGGCGCGCACAGCAGACAGCGCTAGCGTGCACCAGCCGGCAGTCAGCCCCAGCGTGTGCACCCGACAGCGCGTGCACTAACGAGCCCGGCGCGCCCAGGGGCCACCAGCACCTATTTTTTGGTTCACCTGACCCCGGTTCGGTTCGCAGCCCGATTCAGAGTCCAACGGCTATAAACAGGCAGATTTGCAGCGCTCCTTCAGTTTTCTTCTTCCTTCTCTCTTCTGGTTATTCTTCTTCTTGTATTTAAGTTTCCCTCCTCCATTGTAATGAGTTTAGTCAATCGAATATTTGGAAACATAAGAGTGTTTTTCAATCGTCGGAGTTTCTCCATGGAGAGAGTGTTCTCTCTCGGCTTAGTCGGGGCCAGCCACCTGAATGGCTTTGCCCCAGCATTCCTCGAGCTCAAGGTTGCTCGGAGGAATCCTTAGTCATCTTCTATCAGCTCCCACACGAGCTCGACTAAAGGAGGACCGCAAAACCTTCGTTCCCAGCTACTGTGAACACTTTGCCTGTGAAGGTTCATCTGCTTGAAGCGCCAATGGCCTTGAACCAGCTATGGGTCATCGACCCTCATCCATTCGGCCTCTTCTGAGGATGGAGCCTCGCTTGCAGGGCCTTTTCTAGACGCTGGAGTGCTTCTTTGATCAATGGCAGAGTTCTTTCCCAAAGGTGCAATTGGCAATCTTTCGGCCGATAATGGCTCCCTCGGCATTCCATCTCCCCCACAATGTTCCTTTCAGTCCCTCGCAGCCCTCTGAGGAGTTAGCAGACGTGCCCACTTCTCGGTATCCATCTCTTCCCTTCGTCTCCCCTGTTCTTTCTTCCTCTGTTATTCTTTTTTTTTTTGCCTTGTTTGAGTCTGTCTTTTGGGTGTTCACTGAGCACTGATCATTGTTTTCACTTTAAGTCTTCCGCACGCATGTTTCCTCCCTATTTGCAGGCTTGTAGTCTAACAGAGTGTAACTCTAGACAAATCTAACGAGTGCTAGTGACATAAAATTCTTCTTGGTTTTGCCCAACATCCATGAATGCAAATTAAGATTTTACAAAACTAAAAGAATGACTTAGGCCATCATTGGATCATTTGAACTTTCCTGGCTTATCTTGTTGTGTCATTCATTGACACCCTTAGTCACCCCTTTTCAGCCGAATATTTATCGTTCATTTGTTGCCTAAAATTCAACCTATCCTCATATGTATTTATCTTACCCTATCTAATGAGCACGAGGAAGATTGAATTATTTAAAGGAGAGCCAGAAAATATGGTGATAAAAAAAGAAAGAAAGAAAAAAAGGCAGCAAGTTTCAAAAGTTGAGCCACTATTTTTGGATGTGTTTTGAGTTTATTAATGTTTGTATTGATGTCATTTTGAAATGATAACAAAGGAGTTTACTTGAGTAATGTTGAATGAGATAAGATTGGGGGAGAGTGATTAGAAGAAAGTTTGAGTGAGTGAAATAAGGAGGGAAAAGTAGTGCTCTGAATAATTATTTGTATCCAAAGAACTCCTACCCGTTTAGCCTAGCCTTTCATTACAAGTTTTAAAAGACCTATCGACTCTTGTTGTGTTTAATTGATATTTGTTACTAGTTAGATGGTGGGCAAGACCGTTCAACGATTAGAGTGCTATGGAGTGATACACAAGTGAGTTTTGAATGCATTCTTCCCCATTGGCTACACTAGTTGACCCAAAAGTTAGAGCAAATAAGAATGGACACACACACACACACGAGGATTTCCAATCAAGCAATGATCAATGTGCTAGTATGAGTTAATTTTTTGCATAGTGTTTATCTTGGTGGTTCTGGCATGAATTTTTTTAATCTGAGACAATTACCATCAACTTTGATTATGATTGCATTGTCACAGTTTATTTTATATTGATGAATGGGATTGGGGTTGCAAATTTTTCGATGTGGCTATGTTTAATTTGTTCGCTTGAGGATAAGCTTTTGTTCAAGTTTGGGAGTGTGATAAGTGTGTATTTTTTACACTTAATTGTACTCTTTTATACTTAATTCGATTAGTTTTTTTCAAGTGTTTGAGAGAATTTGACAGTTTTGGTATAAGAACACAGATAAAATGAAACAGAGCAGGTTGGAGTTTCAACAAAGAGAATTGGATGATTATGTTGCATCAAGGGGTTAAAAAAGACAAATTGAGAAGGAAAACCCAAACCAGTGCCAATCGGTCGTCACATTTGAGCGATCGATAGGCTAAAACACCAAAATTTGATGAAAATGGAGACAAAACCAAAAGCTCTGCCGAACGATTGACAAAAATGAGTGATCGATCGGCTAAACATGAGAAAAATTGAAGTTTAAGAGAAACAAGCAAAAGCAGCGCTGATCGGTCGCCATATATTGGCTGATCGATTGGCCAAAGCATTAAAAATTGAGGGTTGAAGATGTTTGAGAAGGAGGAGTGCCGATCGGTCGGCTACTGTGTGCTGATCGGTCGGCTGTCGAGAACTGAAAAAGCTTATTTGTAGATTTTTAATTGAAATAATCTCAGCCGTTATAAGAGGGACATAAACGCATATTCCCGGAATTAGGTTTTAAGAAAGGAGGAGGAGGAGAGTCATCCAAGGGGCTGAAAAGACAAAGACCGGAACAGAGAGAGAGCTTTGGGGAGAAGATTTTGGATCAACAAGCATAGTTTTCTTTCTTTTTCTCTTCTAAAACTATGAATCTTGTTAATTCTTTTAGTTCTCATCACTCTAACATGAACTAACTTTAGGGTTAAGATGTAGCCGAATTATGAATTTTTGGTATTTTCTTCAATTCAGTTTATTGATGTTCTATTTCAATTATGTGTTGAGTAAGTTATTACTGTTCTTATTGCTTGTGATTGCATTATCAACGATAGCATGTTCGTAGGAATTTTTTGAGACTGAGAGGTGAAAAATAATCGTGCACTGGATAATTTACCATGAAAAGAATGTTAGACCAGAGATAGTGTGACGACCTGAAAACCGGACCCGATCGGGATCCAAGAACCGAGCCGTCACTCCGGGACATTTGCAGAAAACGGGGACAACTATTTTTTTTTTCGACTTTTTAAAACTCATGGACATTTAAAATGGATAACATAAAATAAAATCAAAGTAAAATAAATAAACATAAACTGGAAATGAATAAAAACGTGAACAGTGACCGGAAGATGCAAAGTGTGAACAGTAACCGGAAGATGAAATTTATGAACAGTGACCGGAAGATGAAATTTGTGAACAGTGACCGGAAGATGAAATTTGTGAACAGTGACCGGAAGATGAAAAATGTGAACAGTGACCGGAAGATGAAAAATGTGAACAGTGACCGGAAGATGAAATTTGTGAACAGTGACCGGAAGATGAAATTTGTGAACAGTAACCGGAAGATGAAAAATGTGAACAGTGACCGGAAGATGAAATTTGTTAACAGTGACCGGAAGATGAAATTTGTGAACAGTAACCGGAAGATGAAAAATGTGAACAGTGACCGGATTTGTTAAAAATGTAAAAGACAAAACTGGCAACTTTTAACATGATTACATAAAAACAAAAGTTGTGGAAACAGAATGTATGAAAACTTCAAACTTCAGAAAACGATTCAAAACATGATTTTTGAACATATCGGGAAAAACACGACGGAATTTTAAGGAAAAACAAATTACATGGATGGCTCTAACATGACAGAAACTTAAGAAAAATCACACTACATGGATAGCTCTAAAACCAGAAGCTGTCCATGCACAGACTAACAGAAAATATTCCAAACGAATTCCAGAATACTTCAAAACATAGTTCAACTGTCGAATACAGAGGTTTTAACAAGAGAAAGCTTAACCAACAGAATACCTTACATTATCTATATCCAACAGAATTTCCTACAGAGTTTTCAACAACCAAAAATACAGAATCCTAACATAGTTTAAAAAACCAAACACAGAATTCCAGTAGGGTTTACAGACATAGACTTTACTTTAAATACTTAAACCTCGGGACAGGATTTGTCTGGCTGCAGCAACCATCCCGTGAGCTCCTCCCCCAACTACATCAACTCGTCAGTTTGAGGATCAAGCTCCTCATCTGGAAAATCCATACCTACAACAGGAGTTCAACTATGAGCCTAGAGCTCAATAAGAACATGAAATGCAATGCAGTGATGCATGGACTTTTGAAATACGTGAACATTACATTACTTAACATTGCGTTTCACTGGACAGGAAAGGTATAAATGGGAGAAGGAGCTGGCGCAACAGGATGTACATGCCACTTTCAGGACATAACAGGAGTACTTGACAGGATGCCAGTCCTCGTCCACACTTAACCATACATTTTCTTTACAGGATTTTATCTTACTTACTTCAAAACCGGTGCTGAAAACATTTGCATGATTTTACAGGAAACGTGTATGCATGAATAAGTGAAATGCTTAAACTTAACATTCACAGATGACAGAATGAATACAACAGGAAACAGAATATAACGGAAACACGTTTAACTTAAAACATAACCTAAAACCTATCTACCCGAACCAGACCTAGTACCTCCGAGTTGTAGGGCCTTAAGGGCCAACATAGATGCATGAACTTACCTGTGTGCAGCCAAGTAGTATGCTCGAACGTCTCTGGAAAGCTCGGACCTTTGCTGAAGAAAACGGAGAAACGCTGGAGAACAAAGTGTGTAAGTTTTGTTTCAATCGCTTGGAAGAGAGAAAGCCGAGAGAGATCAGGGGAAACAGAGAAGTGAATGAACATTCACGTAGGAGAAAGAACTTAACTTCTTCAACAAGCTGCCACATGTCAATCATCTATTTGTTTTCTCCCACCAACCTTAATTTCTTCCTAATTTGCCCTTTCATTGGTTTTTAACTAAAACATTATTTAGTTTAATCGATACGGTCTCACGAATCACCCTCGCTCGATTAAACACATCGACAATTTTATTAAAAACAATCATTGCATTCATATCGGAGAAATTCTGCTTACATATTCGGGGAATAATTACATAGGCAAAAATATCGGGTGTTACAGATAGCTAATGCGTTTATGTGGTATTTTAATTTCTTGTTTGTAAAGTATTCAATTAATTGTTAGGGTTAAGAGACTGAGAGGTAATAATCCATTAATTGGATAAGTTTATCATTACTCGAGAGAGATTGATAAATATATTTGTGAAATTGCCATTAACACATGTGAATAGATATTAATAAATTGGAATAGGAATATTAAATATGATAAATTTAGGTGAAATCTAAAGCCCTTGAGTTTTCTTATTTTACATTCTACCATTTGATTCAAGTTTATGTTATTTAATTAATTTCTTCTACTTTATTTTAATAAAAAATCATTGAAGTCTCGTTATTCATTTTAAATTAAAATTAAATTCGTTTATTAATTAGCAGAAAATAATTCTCGTGGATTCGACTTGTATTTATACACTTTATTACTTTTGCGACACGTTCACTTGCGTTCATAGTATTTTTTGCAATAATTTATGTGAAAAAAAATTTTCAGGAAAAAATCACGAGCATGGAATAAATTCATTATAAGATAACCAAAATAGATTCACGAGTTTTGCGATTCAAACTTATATGAATTTATATGTTTCAACAAAACCCTAAATACGATTGTATGCATGCCATTTGGCCAGACTTAAAAGAATTTGCCTCCCAAAATTCAATTATCAACATTACGTAAGGGTGGGAGATTAGAATTGTTACCATCTTCTCTTACCAATTTGGTATAGGGCATGGCATAAGCTCATACCTTGTGTTGGCCTGTACATGATTTATAATTTTTATGATGTTAAGATCACTACTACTGGAAAATGTAAATTATTTTACTTTGAAAGTATGACAATAACATGCATCAAAGTTGCATATCCAATATTAATCATATATTCTACATTTTCATCGTAATTCTCAATGCATTATTTATTCTCGACATGTCAACAAATCTCTTTTATATAACACGTCTTGCCATAATAGTGGCATTTGACCTACTTCTTGTTGCAAAATTTTAACTTGCTCAACATTGTTACTCCACTTCTTTTGATCTATCTCTTTAATAAGGTCTTCACCAAATTGTATCTTCGCTCCTGCGACAAAAAGGCAAAAAATGTTTGAAACTAAAAGTTTATGCTAAAATTTGTCATAAAACTAATCGTGGGTGATAAATGCTTAAATTACTGATGTAAAAAGAAAAGGGTACTCGACAATATTATAGCATCATGTGAAATACAAAATCATTTTCACATTGCATTATAAATTATACTTACACAAAATTTCTATAATAGAATATCTATTTATGACAAACTGTTTGCCTCCAAAATCCAAACAGAAAATGAGTGTTTCCAAAAAAAACTTATTATACCTGTTGACAGATAGTCGTTAGAGAAAAGACAACTCATCCATCTATCTTGAATGCCACCACTAATCAAATCTCGTGGTTATTTGAAGGATGGGATAATTGAAAACTGTTGAGAATTAAACTCAAAAAAATAAAAAACAGACAGTTTTTGGGGTGTTTTTTAAGGAGGATTTTCAGGATGAAACGACAACCAAATTAAACGTATGAACTATGGATTTCAATGCCCTAGATGTCTAGTGTTTGATGGTTTAAGTTTCAAGTCGTTTGGAGTTTGTTATAAGAGGTTATGACTATTTTAGTAATGAATGGTTAAGAATAAATGTGATGTTTTGTATTTCGAATTTTAAGTATGTTTTAATTGTATGAATATCAAGAGTCAAACATGATACTATAAATATTGCAAGATGTTTCATTGTCAAACAAGAGGGAAAAGAAATATAAATATGTTTATGAAGCTTTAGAGGAGTGTCCTTCTCCTTCTCATTCTCTCTTCAAACAAATACTCTATTATTCTTATCAAATTGGTATGAGAGCATGACGAATTATAGGAGCACATCGTTAGGACAAATGCCGCTGCCACGACTCACCAAGGCAATGTAACGCCCTGAAAACCCACCCGGATTCCCAGTTCGCTACATGGACTACTCTGAGCTAAACAACTCACTAATTTCTCTTAATCCTAACCATTAAGCACCACAGTGTCCTCCCAAAAAATTTCGGTAGAATAACGCCAGAAAATGGCGCCCCCAAAATGCTAAGTACCTGCAAATGAATAAATCCCAACCAATCCAGAATACTCCTACTTAACTATCCAGCATACGAAATCTCCAAATAGCAGTAAAGAGGGAAACTAAAATACTAACATCCCTAAGTGAAGAAATTTCGCAGTATAGAGCGACATATCACCCTTAACTATGACTATATACAACAAATACAAATACTCCCACAAAAGACCAAAAGTCCTACTCCCTATCAACACCATGCTACGGCTCTTCCTGGGTCGGGTCGCCCTAACACTATCATCAACCGGGGCTCTGGTCGCACGCCACCAACTGCCACCTAATCCTAGTTAGACTCTCGGTACACACCCATAAGCTCAGCAGTACCTACACCACAGAACACACCGTAAGCTCAAAGCTTAGCAAGTAAAGTGCTGAAAAATAAACATGAAGCATGAAAACTGGATATGCAATCCTAACACATGCAGGTCTCTACACACGTTGTCATCATTTCATCGCATCGCATCGCATCTCACCGAGGTTTGGAATGTAACCGCACCGGGTAGTCAGTCCGTACACCGCACTGTTTACCGGCACGTCACTGCCATCCCGGTTCCTCCAGGAACGGGGTCCATAGTTGTAACACTCGACAATCCCGGCCAGGTGATCTTCTTAACAGAATTAACTATCACCTTTCTTTTTGGTCCTTTGATTTGAATTTAATGCCAAGGCTTATTTGATTGCTAATTGTTTGGTGGCAGAATTGTAATTATGAGGGATTGCAATTGGTATAAATAGAAAATGGAAACCTTAAACCTCACTAAAACCTCACTGTAGCCGACACATTCACTCTCGGCGATTTCTCTCTTCTCCAGAGCTCTCTCTCTCAGCCAGCTACAGCTCATTTCGACGACCGATTCTTCAGTCTCCACCCCGACGAATTCACACCCTAGGTAAGACTCGACAATGTAATTGTTAGTTAACCATTTTGAGCTCTGTTTTTTTTTTCAGCTAAGCTCTGTAGTTTCGGATTCTTCAATGGCAGAGTTATTTTAGTGACATTTTAATCCGCATTTAGTAATGACATTTCCGATTCTGTAACGCCCCCGAACCCACCCTGGCTCGGTGCGCTACTTTGCTAACCAGTCCCACGTTAAAACATAATTTTCTTACACCCAAAAACATTAAAACTAAACTGACACAGCTGAATTTAAAACTAAATCTCTCAAAACTCTCTTACGTCATACCTAGCTGCCAAGACTCACTAATTCCCTTATTCCTAACCATTAAGCACCACGGCGTCCTTCCCAAAAATTTCGGCAAAGTAACGCCTGTAAATGGCGCCTCCAAATTCTAGGTACCTGCAAACGAATAAAACCCAACCAAACCAGAACATTCCCACCATCTAACCAACCTACAAAATCCCCAAATAACAGTAAGGAGGGAACTAAAATGCTAACATCCCTAAATGAAGAAAGTCCACCGCACCGAAGTGCCTTACACAACGACAAACTCACAACGACAAACTCACAACGCAAACACACAACGACACGTTGCCCGCACCGAAGTGCCTTACACAACGACAAACTCACAACGCAAACACACAACGACAAACTCACAACGACAAACTCACAACGACAAACACACAACGACACGTTGCCCGCACCGAAGTGCCTTACACATTGCCCGCACCGAAGTGCCTTACACAACGACAAACTCACAACGACAAACTCACAACGACAAACACACAACGACACGTTGCCCGCACCGAAGTGCCTTACACATTGCCCGCACCGAAGTGCCTTAGTTGCCCGCACCGAAGTGCCTTAGTTGCCCGCACCGAAGTGCCTTAGTTGCCCGCACCGAAGTGCCTTAGTTGCCCGCACCGAAGTGCCTTAGTTGCCCGCACCGAAGTGCCTTAGTTGCCCGCACCGAAGTGCCTTACACATTGCCCGCACCGAAGTGCCTTACACAACGACAAACTCACAACGCAAACACACAACGACAAACACACACGACACGTTGCCCGCACCGAAGTGCCTTACACATTGCCCGCACCGAAGTGCCTTACACAACGACAAACTCACAACGACAAACTCACAACGCAAACACACAACGACAAACTCACAACGCAAACACACAACGACAAACTCACAACGCAAACACACAACGACAAACTCACAACGCAAACACACAACGACACGTTGCCCGCACCGAAGTGCCTTAGTTGCCCGCCCCGAAGGGCCTTACACATTGCCCGCACCGAAGTGCCTTACACATTGCCCGCACCGAAGTGCCTTACACAACGACAAACTCACAACGACAAACACACAACGACACGTTGCCCGCACCGAAGTGCCTTAGTTGCCCGCCCCGAAGGGCCTTACACAACGACAAACTCACAACGACAAACACACAACGACACGTTGCCCCCGCACCGAAGTGCCTTACACAACGACAAACACACAACGACAAACTCACAACGCAAACACACAACGACAAACACACAACGACACGTTGCCCGCACCGAAGTGCCTTACACAACGACAAACACACAACGACAAACTCACAACGCAAACACACAACGACAAACACACAACGACACGTTGCCCGCACCGAGTGCCTTACACATTGCCCGCACCGAAGTGCCTTAGTTGCCCGCACCGAAGTGCCTTACACAACGACAAACTCACAACGACAAACACACAACGACACGTTGCCCGCACCGAAGTGCCTTACACAACGACAAACTCACAACGCAAACACACACGACACGTTGCCCGCACCGAAGTGCCTTACACAACGACAAACTCACAACGACAAACACACAACGACACGTTGCCCGCACCGAAGTGCCTTACACATTGCCCGCACCGAAGTGCCTTACACATTGCCCGCACCGAAGTGCCTTACACATTGCCCGCACCGAGTGCCTTACACATTGCCCGCACCGAAGTGCCTTAGTTGCCCGCACCGAAGTGCCTTAGTTGCCCGCACCGAAGTGCTTAGTTGCCCGCACCGAAGTGCCTTAGTTGCCCGCCCCGAAGGGCCTTACACATTGCCCGCACCGAAGTGCCTTAGTTGCCCGCCCCGAAGGGCCTTAGTTGCCCGCACCGAAGTGCCTTAGTTGCCCGCCCCGAAGGGCCTTACACATTGCCCGCACCGAAGTGCCTTACACTTTAACCGACTACCATGCCAACTAATGCAACACCACACAACAACCAACCAATACAACACCACATGACAACAAACCAGTGCAACACCACACGTCAACCAACCAATGCAACACCACACGACAACCAACCATGCAACACCACACGTCAACCAACCAATGCACCCACACGACAACCAACCATGCAACACCACACGACACAACACAACATAACGACGCAACACACGAAACCAAACAACCAACCACCCCAGGAGGCACACTCCCAATGTTAAACAATGCAACGCCTCAACAAAACAGCAACACATCACTAAGCAAAAACAATTAACCATTACGTACCATTCTATGGTGTAGGCCCGAAGGCAAAAAGGATGACAACCACTACTTACCTGAACTCTGGCACCGCACTTACTCACTTTGGCTATGTACATTTCCCCACTCGGTAACCTATCACATTCACAAAATTCACTTAAGCATCACTATTCATTTCTAAAGAATATTTAAACTAACTCTAACTACAACTATTCAAACTTCTTTAAAATTAAGCCTACATACACCAACTTACTCTCAAACTATTATTTCTAGCCTAATCCAACTAAATCCTAACTAAATGGGCCACCAATTTGGGTTCGGTAAAAATCGACCCGAACTTCAAACGCGCGTAACTTTTGCGTCGGATATCGGAATCGAACGATTCCAGCGGCCACGTACTCCTCTCATAACCTATTTTAACCTGTCAAAAGGAATTTTAAAACAACCGACCCTAGCTAGGTCAAAACTCCCAAAACCCGAACTGCCCCTTAACCCGAAAATTTCCCTTTTCCAATTTTCCCTCAATTCTCCCTCATTTCCTCACCAATCAACCTCATATACCCTTAATTAGTATAAACTAACCAAAAATCCCGAGCTACACACACAAAACCCGAAATGCCCTAAATCGGCTTCACTGTTTTTCGCCCAAATCGGGCTCATCACGGCCAGGCGACCAAAGCCGGACCAAGGGTCGGCAAACCCACGCCGGAGGTGACCAAAAACAGTTGGTGATCGGAGCCAAAACCGGCTCATCACCGCCGACCCTGAACAGACCCGAAACAGGGTGAAAACCGAACCAAAACAGGGAAAAACCGAGCCTTACCAGGCGGTTCGTGCGCGAAGAGAGTCGGACCCAGCTCGTCGCCGTCGTCTGGCCGGAGAACGGCGGAAATCGCCGTCGGTTTTGGTCGGAGAGCGTCGCCTCCCGTCGCTCCCCCTCTCCCCTGTTCTTCGCGCTCGTCACTCGAACAGAATGGCTTCGGCCATTCTGTTTTATTATTTATTTATTTTTTAATTTAATTTAATAATAATAATACTAATAATAATAATAAAACTAACTTTTAATTAATCCTCATTTACCGTTCTGCCTTTCTGTGTTTTCGACTATTTCGAATTTCATTAATCTCGTTCTTAAACTATAACTTCCGGCTTAATTTCACTTAAATTAGAAACTTCACTTTTCTTTTAAACTAATTAAAATAACCTATTTATTAAACAATTACCTTATCATTTTATTTTCTCCAATTTTTCCTTCTTAAAAAAAATAATCTCGGGTGTTACAGATTTGAATCTGGACATTAAGATAATCGACTGTGTACAGCTGCTAGGTTGAATCTGATTATTTAGGATCTGGAAACTGAATCCACGCACACAAGGTGCTGACTAGTGAACCTAGAAGTACAAACGTGTTAGATTCTAGGATAACTATTGGTTAGGACTTTTAGGGTTTTGTTTAACTCTGTAATGTGAAATGTTCTAGGTGAAGAAGATTGCAGAGAAGTGCTCCATTTGCTAAGGAAACCAGGTAAGTGAGTGAGTAAGATTTCCGGCCATTAGGGCCCTACATCTCAAGGGTACTAGGTAGAGGTGTTGTTTATGATGATAAATGTACCTGTGCTAATATCTGGTTGGTTATGGTACTCAATTTGATGTTGTGATCTTTAACGAATGAATGACCTACTCTGTAGCCTGATTATTTTAGAATGCTCATTCTCATGCATCACGAATATTTTTCATGCATATGAAAATGTTTTAAAAGCATGATTTTCCCTATGAACAAGAAATGAATATGAAACTTATGTAACAAGGATTAAGAGAGGGTTGGGGGCGGTTTGGCGTATGTCACTGTCCAAAAGGAGGACCATGAATACGACCCGAAAGGGACTATGTACACTCTCACTGTCAACCCCTTTTTCGGCACAAATCCTCCCTTAATCCATATGATGAAAATGATGAATAAGAACATGAAAAGATCATGAACATGTGTTTTCTTTAAGCTGTGCATTCATGCATAAATGTTAGCATTGCACTCCTTACTAAGCATTAGGCTTCTAGTTTAAACCTTATGATGTAGGTGAAGAACAAGCAGGTGAGGATTTCAAATTCTGCGAAGATGGTTAAGACTGGTTGCTGGATGGCACTCATGGTGACAGTGTGTGGCTGGAAAGGCGAACATGATCCCTGGTTGCTACCTTTAAGATATTAGTAAGGTTTATGAATATTGAAGTTTAAGTATGAGGGATTTTTCTTAAAAATGTTGAATTCTAGTAAACTTGTCTGAATGATTTCTGAGTTGTGAATGATCTGTTTTATTTAAGTCTTCCACTATGCATACTCAGAATATGTCTATGGTTTGTGTCAATACAAGTTGTGTTAGTCGTGTTGGGAGTTGTGAAATCAGGATATTCCCTGTAGGTAAATGTCAAGGGTTCATGTCCGTTGATGGATGTTTCTGTCAGTTAAGTCGTTTGATAAGTTAAGGTTTCATGTCGATCGGATGATGTCTTCCATCGGATGTTGTTGTCTATTTTATCGGATGAGTGTATATAAGTTTTGTCGTTTAGCGATCGGATGGAGTCTTAATGTGTCACGCGGGATACGCATATCAATCGGATGATTTTGTTTATTCTATCGGATGAGTGTATATAAGTTTTCAGATGGAGTCTTAATGTGTCACGTGGGATACGCATGTCAATCGGATGATTTTGTTTATTCTATCGGATGAGTGTATATAAGTTTTGTCGTTTAGCGATCGGATGGAGTCTTAATGTGTCACGTGGGATACGCATGTCAATCGGATGATGTTGTTTATTCTATCGGATGAGTGTATATAAGTTTTGTCGTTTAGCGATCGGATGGAGTCTTAATGTGTCACGTGGGATACGCATGTCAATCGGATGATTTTGTTTATTCTATCGGATGAGTGTATATAAGTTTTGTCGTTTAGCGATCGGATGGAGTCTTAATGTGTCACGTGGGATACGCATGTCAATCGGATGATTTTGTTTATTCTATCGGATGAGTGTATATAAGTTTTGTCGTTTAGCGATCGGATGGAGTCTTAATGTGTCACGTGGGATACGCATGTCAATCGGATGATGTTGTTTATTCTATCGGATGAGTGTATATAAGTTTTGTCGTTTAGCGATCGGATGGAGTCTTAATGTGTCACGTGGGATACGCATGTCAATCGGATGATTTTGTTTATTCTATCGGATGAGTGTATATAAGTTTTGTCGTTTAGCGATCGGATGGAGTCTTAATGTGTCACGTGGGATACGCATGTCAATCGGATGATTTTGTTTATTCTATCGGATGAGTGTATATAAGTTTTGTCGTTTAGCGATCGGATGGAGTCTTAATGTGTCACGTGGGATACGCATGTCAATCGGATGATTTTGTTTATTCTATCGGATGAGTGTATATAAGTTTTGTCGTTTAGCGATCGGATGGAGTCTTAATGTGTCACGTGGGATACGCATGTCAATCGGATGATTTTGTTTATTCTATCGGATGAGTGTATATAAGTTTTGTCGTTTAGCGATCGGATGGAGTCTTAATGTGTCACGTGGGATACGCATGTCAATCGGATGATTTTGTTTATTCTATCGGATGAGTGTATATAAGTTTTGTCGTTTAGCGATCGGATGGAGTCATTATGGAACTGATGTCTGAGGCTAGTCGCTCGACTCTGTGACTAGTTATGCCGACAGTTTTATGGATGAGTCGAGTGTTGAAGAGTTAGTTTTGTCAGATATGACAATGGATTAAAGTTCCTTCTGTTAAAAAAAAAAGTGCAGAGAGAATATTAGAGTAAAAGTTCCACGAAAATATGAATTAGTCTCGGCCCTTAACGGGGTCGTGACAATAGTCACACCCAAAACCCTCTATCCCGACTCGAAATGCAAACGCCAGAGACAGTCGGACAATACACCGCACTGCCATCGGCACGTCGCCACCGCTCCAGCTCGTCCCAGAAGTGGGGCCCACAAGTCACATTCCAGCCACTGTCTCGACTCGAAGTGCGACCGCCCGGGGTAGTCGGCCAATACACCGCACTACCACCAGCACGTTGCCACCGCTCCAGCTCGTCCCGGAAGCGGGGCCCACAATCACACCCCAGCCACTGTCTCGACTTGAAATGTAACCGCTAGAGACAGTCAGTCGATACACCGCACTGCCATCGGCACGTCGCCACCTCTCCAGTTCGTCCCGGAAGTGGGGCCTACAGGTCACATTCCAGCCACTGTCTCGACTCGAAGTGCAACCGCCCGGGGTGGTAGGCCAATACACCGCACTACCACCAGCACGTCGCCACCGCTCCAGCTCGTCCCAGAAATAGGGCCCACAGTCACACTCTAGCCCACTGTCACCTGTCCACACCCGTATCTCACCTCCTCTACTCTCCCTCCGTGCTTAAAAAACATGCTCAAAACATTTTGCGTAGCTTTTAAAACATGATGCATGCTGACCATAATCAACTAATGACGACTCTACATACGCACCACAATCAACTAACTACGACTCCACATACGCATCACATCACAAACGTTCCTACAACCCATAACGTGCACAAAACTCACAACTGACATACAACTGACCAACAACTTACACAATACTCACAACCTACGTACAACTCACCCACAGCCTGCACAAGACTCAAAACATACATACCATTAACCCATAACCAGCACAAGACTCATAACGTACGTACACTAACCCAATACCCTGCACAAGACTCATAACATACGTGCCACTAACCAACAACAGGCACAAGACTCATAACATACGTACCACTGACCCAATACCCTGCACAAGACTCACAACCTACACAAAACTAGCCCACAACCTACACACAACTAGCCCATAACCTACACAAGACTCGCAACCTACACAAAACTGGCCCACAGACTGCACAGGACTCACAACCTACCCACAACTAGCCCACAACCTACATAAGACTCACAACCCACACACAACTGGCCCACAACCTACACAAGACTCACAACCTACACAAAACTGGCCCATAGCCTGCACAGGACTCACAACCTACCCACAACCTATACAAGACTCACAACCTACACAAAACATGCCCACAGCCAGCACAAGACTCACAACCCGCACACAACTAGCCCACAACTTACATAAAACTAGACCACAGCCTACACAGGACTCACAAACTACCACTAACGATGACTACACATCCCCATCACATCACACATGTACTTACGACTTATAACCTGCATACCATGACCAACCAACGACGACTTCACATCCACATCACATACCGACTACTCACGACATACACACGACTCACAACATGCAAACAACTGTGATGTAGGCCCTTCTTGGCAACTCTCAAACATTCTCAACCACACTACTACTTACCTGGCGTCCTAGCTCGCTGGGTTTGGCACGTCACGTCACGTCACCTACGACTTCACCTAGCATAAATCAAAATCTTCGTTAGTACCTAGTCTTAAACTTACCAATTCCTTCTAAAACTAACATTTCTAACTTAACCCAACTCACATCTAACTAAAGTGGTCACTCACTTGGTCCGGTTAAAAACCGACCCAAAACTTCGAACGCACATAACTTTCGCGTCGGTTATCAAAATTGAATGATTTTAGCGACCACATACTCCCCTAACAACCTAGTTTAACATACCAAGAAAGAATTTAAAACGAATAAATATAGCTAGGTCAAACCCTCCAAAAATAGAACCGGGTTTTTACTTTAAAACGACCAAAATTTCCACTTCAATCTGATTCCACTAATTTCCTTACCAATCGATCCCTCTCACACTCAATTAGCATAATTTAATGAAATTCCAAGGCTTCACATAGAAAACCCGAACCCCACACATTGGGAGTTCTCGGTTTTCAACTCGAGCTGTGCCCTCCCTTGCCCGATGATTCACACTGGCCTAAGCCCGACCATTTGACACCGAGGCTGGCCAAAAATGGCCGGTGATCGGAGCCTAAATTGGCTTGTCACTCCCGGCCTCAAGCAGAACCAGAACAGGGCAAAACCGAGTCTTACCTGTCGGTTCGTGCGCGGCGACAACTGAAACCCGCTCGCCGCCAACGTCTGGCCGGAGAACGTTGGAAACCGCGGTGGTCATCGGAGGAGGGACGTCGCTCGGGCTCTCTCTTTCTCGTCGGGAGCTCGGGCTGATGAAGAAGCAGAATGGCTTCTTCGCGAAGCCATTCTGTTTCTATAAAAATTTATTTATTATTTTTATTTATTTTCTTTTTAACCAAATTACTAAATTGCCCTCACGTGTTTAAACTAACTAACCCGTTAAAATCTCACACGGAAATTCTAACAAAACTTTTAATTTACTAAGTAAAAATTTTCGGGTTATTACAGGTAAACTACGACAATTGGAGTATTCAAATGCATGCATTGCTTGGTGCACAACATGCGTGGGAAGTTGTCGAAACTGGCTTAACGGAGGTGGAAGCTATTGATTCCTTGACAGCGAATCAATTAAAAGCGTTGAAAGAAACGCAAGTGAAAGACCAGACCGCTCTCTATCTTTTGTTTCAAGCAGTAGAGGAATTGGGTTCTGAGAAGATTGCCGGTGCATCAACTTTGAAGGAAGCATGAGATATTTTGCAAAAGGTGTATAAGGGAATCGACCGAGTTAAACAAGTGTGACTTCAAACTCTTCGAGGTGAGTTGGAGGCTATGAAAATGAAGGAGACAAGAGACATATCAACCTACATAACGCATGTGCAAACAGTGGTGAATCAACTTAAACGCAATGGAGAAACTCTCACGAATGCAAGGGTCGTGGAGAAAACTCTTCAATCATTGACTGAGAATTTTGAGAATGTTATATGCGCAATCGAGGATTCGAACAATTTGGAAGAAATGTGTAACACCCGACATTTCGGCCAGGTGAATTTTTCTGACCATTCTCATTGTTACCCTTTATTTAACCTTTATGATTAAATTTAACGTTGAGGCAAATTCATTACAAGTTGAGTAAAACTAGGTTGAGTGGCAATTTTGTAATAAAGATTGAAGGATTAGGTATAAATAGAAAATGGAAACCTTAAATCTCATTTAAACCTCACTGCAGCCGACATTTCCTCTCGGCGACTCCCTTCTTCTCTGGAGCCTTTTTCCTCCCCAGCAACTGGTTTTTCAACCTCCACTCCGATAACCCGCATTCTAGGTAAGATTTTGACAATGTAGATGCCGGGTAGTCATTTAGAACTCTGTTTTCAGTTGAACTTGTACTTTCGGGCTCTTCAATGGCTGAGTCAGTTGGTTATCGTTCTTTATCTTCATTTGGTAATGCCACCTTTAAATCGATTCTGGACCTTTTATATAACCGACCCCGTTTAATCGATAGCTATATCTAGCTGTTTCGGTTTTGGATTTCAGACTGCACAGAGAACCTTAGCTGTTAGATTCTAGGATGACTTTCGATTAGAACTTTTAGGACTTTATTTTAACTACTGTAATGTGAAATGTGTTAGGTGAAGAAGTTGAAGAGAAGGTGATTCAAGTTGCTAAGGAATCCAGGTAAGTGAATGTATTAAGTTTCCGGCCAATAGGGCCCTACATCAAAGGATTAAGTTAGATTTAGTGAACATTGTCTGCTATATGTTTGATGAAATGTCGATGGATATGGTTCTGTTATTCTCATGTACTCCCCTGTCTTAGTTCGATGATTAAGTGCATTTATGTTATGCATCATGTTTTACTTCTCAAGCATATGAAAATGTTTTGAAATATGTTTTCTCATGAATAAGGTAAGAAGATAAAACTTATGCAACGTGGTTAAGTGAGGGTTGGGGGTGGTTCGGCGTATGTCACAGTCCGCAGTAGGACATATGAATACGACCCGCAGTAGGGACCATGATCAAACTCACTGTCGAACCCCCTTTACCGGCACAAATCCTCCCTTAAACCACATAATGTAATGAAGAATATGAATGATGAAAGGAATGATGAATATGAGCATGTCTACGAATGATGATTATGAACAATGAATACGAGATACGATTATGAATGATGATTAAGATAAGTACATGAAAAGAAAAGACTTATGAGCATGTTTTTCTCCAAGTTATGCATTCATGAACTCATAATAGTTTGCATTCCTTACTAAGCCTTAGGCTTACAGTTACACCTTATGATGTAGGTGAAGAAATATCAGGTGAGGAATTCAAAGTTGATGAAAATGTCTAAGCTAGGTTGCTGGAGGTGATCAGTGTGAAATCTGTGGCTGGATGGCGAATGGGGAATTCTGGTTAAAGCTCGTATAAGTTTTAATGAAGTTGTTAAGAAGCCAAGTCAAGTAGGTTCGGATTATTTAACAATTTGGGATTTTAGAAACTGCCTGTCTTAATTTCAGAGTCCGAAGATATAGCTATAGTTATCAAATGAACTATTTTAATTAAGTCTTCCGCTGTGTGAGTTTGAATGAGTTCATGATTTATTCTGATGAGTTTTGGCCATTAAGATTTAAGTTATGAGGTTTACATTTATCAAGATAGAAGTCTAAAAAAAAGGGGGGATGTCTGATGCCGAGGGATGATGGAGGAAAAGTATTTGTCTTCCGGCTGACGTCATCGGCAGGAGGGTTGTGATGGGAGTCGGGTAAGTTTGACTTCCGGAGGACGTCATCGGAAGAGGAAAAGTATTTGTCTTCCGGCTGACGTCATCGGCAGGAGAGTTGTGATGGGAGTCGGGTAAGTTTGACTTCCGGAGAACGTCATCGGAAGAGGAAGAGTATTTGTCTTCCGGCTGACGTCACCGGCAGATAAGGGGTATTTGCCATCGGCAGATGAGAGCCTCGCTTATGGTTCTCTCATCGGCAGACATGGGACGTATCATCGGCAGATGGTGAGTTAATCTTTCGGAAGATGTAGTTGTCTTAAGCCATCGGCAGATGACGACAATGTCTGTTATCTGGCGATCGGTATGAGTAGTGAGTTAAGTTACCGGAAGATGTGATGCCACGTCATCGGCAGATATAGAGTATTTGCCATCGGCAGATGAGAGCATCGTCTATTGTTCTCTCATCGGCAGATGTAGGTGGCTTCCGTTGTATAATTGAACGGTGTTTTAATTGGTCACACGAGTTGCACGTGACTGTCGGCAGATGCAAATATGTGTGCCTGCCGATAGATGTTTAATGAATCATGTGAGATGCACGTGCTGACCGGTAGAACAACTAGATGTTTGTCGTTTAGCGATCGGCAGGAGTGAAAGCTAAACGCGGTTATTCAGCGAATTTAAGTTAAGATGAGATATGATATAAGTCTGAGAAAAAAAAAGTATACTACGATTACAGAGGTATAAAAGTACGGATAAGTTTAAAGGAAAGTCATGACACGTGACGATCCTCCTCGGGTCGTTACAAAATGACCATCGATGAACTCACAGGCTCTCTTGAGGAACATGAATAAAGGAAGAAGAAGAAAACATAAGAAGTCTTGGAGGAGGCCTTACAAATGAAGGTGACTATCAAGGAGGATAAGGCAATGTACGTGCAACACAATCGAGGAAGAGGACGCAGCCATGATGATCATGATTTTGGTCCGGCAGAAGCTATGGTTGCGGACATAATCATGAAGAGAAGGGCGAGATCAGCCAACAAAATTGGCGTGGACGAGGACGTGGTCGTGGAAGAGGTGGCCGGTCGAATAGTTCAAATATTGAGTGTTACAACTGCAGCAAGTATGGACACTACGCAAAGAAGTGCTATTCCCAAAAAGAAAGAAAGTGGACGAAAACGCGAATTTAGTCGCTGAAGATGAGATGAAGGACGACGACGGTGTTCTCATGATGACCCAAAAAGGTTCTACTTTGGATAGCAACACGGTATGGTATCTCGACACCGGTGCTAGCAATCATATGTGTGGATACAAACATCTCTTTGTTGATATGAAAGAGATAAAAGATGGATATGTGTTTTTTGGAGACGCGTCGAAGGTTCAAGCAAAGGCAGAGGAAAAATATGTTTTACCCAAAAGGATGGAAAAGAAGGATCAATAGAAGATGTCTACTACGTACCAAACTTGAAAAGTAACATTCTTAGCATGGGTCAATTATTGGAGAAGTGATGTTCAGTCTTCATAAAAGACCAAATGTTACACTTAAAGGACAAAGATGGTCGCTTACTCGCCCACGTGGAGATGACAAAGAATCGATTGTTCAAATTCAACTTGAAAAACGTGTGACAAGAATCAGACAGAAAAGACAATTGTGTTTCCGTCACTGGAACTCACTTGGTGAAAAGAAAAGATGAAAAAAGTTTGAAGATAACTGTTGTTTGCAGCGCATCTGATAAATTTACTGGGAAGCTGGAATTTCCAAGGAGGGCGGCGAGAATTGCAGCGTTGATCGATAGATTTTTTGGGACGATAAAGAAAGCCGAAAAGGAGCCTACTTCTTCTGCTCTTATTGACCGTGATCTTAAAAGGGAGGCTCAGCTGAAAGTGTTAGAGCCGAGTAAGAGAGAAAAAAAGGTTCAGCTGAAAAAGCAGAGGAAGAGAGAAAGAGAAGCTCTAGAAAGAATCGAAAATACGGTATAGTTCGGCGCAGATCATGAGTCTCTCAAGGAATTCGAATGGCTTCTTGGGCATCCAGAGTTTACGATGACCGACAAAAGCAGAATATTAGCAAAAAGCATAGCTGTGGAGGAAGGGGAGATACCCCCATCCAAGATCAAGGTGGAATCACTGAATCTTAAAACAAAGACATGCAACGACGAGGAACTTTATGGGAAGAAAGAAACACAAGGAATGAAAACTTATTCATCGTCACGTAAAAGAAAGTCGGCGGCCATAAAAAGTGACAGACATTTTTTACAAAGCCATTGCCAATGATGCTGTTCAAAAACTTCAAGAAGATGATCGGGATGGAGGATCGGAAATGTTTGAGTTTAAGGAAGGAATTTGTTGAGAATTAAACTCAAAAAAATAAAAATAAAAATGGACAGTTTTTTGGGGTGTTTTTCGAGGAGGATTTGAAGGATCAAACGGCAACCAAATTAAACATATGACCTATGGATTCAATGCCCCAGATGTCTTGTTTTTTATGGTTTAAGTTTCAAGTCGTTTGGAATTCTCTAGAAGAAGTTATGACCGTTTTAGTAACGAAGGATTTGGAATAAATGTGATATTTTGTATTGCGAGTTTTAAGTATGTTTGAAATATATGAATGTCAAAAGTCAAATATGATACTATAAATATTGTAACATGTTTTATTGTCAAACATTAGAGAAGAGAAATACAAATATATTTTTAAAGCTTTAGAGTAGTATCATTCTCCTTCTCTTTTCAAACAAACACAGAAACACACGAGACAAGGACCTAGCCTTTTTGTCATCAACAACAACAACATTCCACGTTATCATCAAACGGCTCAGCACTTTGCTCTTCCCCTTCTTCCTCATCTTCTTCTTCACCCGAATCCCTACAATTATAAAACATGGCCACCACTATGTACAGTACAAGATTAACAGCACTCATGGCAGCGAGAGTCCAGTAGTATTTATCCAAGCGACTTCTGCTTAGGGTTTCCTGAAACCAGTTTAACCTTCCTCCTCTTTCACTAATCTTCCCTACAACATAGACTGTAACGACACTACCCATTGTCCCTAAACCAATAATTCCAAAGGTAAAGAAATAAAGATAGTTTCTCATGGATTCTGGGGCTTGAGACGCAAAGAAGGAAGTGACCGAGACTTGGAAAATGCCATCAAGTGCTCCAAGAAGGATAAATTGAGGGACTAACCAAAACAAAGTCATCGGGATTCTTTCATCTGGCTTATCGAGCAGCTCATGCTCCATAATCACATTTAGCCGACGACCCTCTACTTTAGCTGCAGTTATGCAGCAAAGTACAGAAAAAACCATCGCCACTGCTATTCCAATAATGCTGACGTACTTTCTTGGCCCTCCACTCAGACATTGGGCAAATTTTGATTTTGCCCCATCATAGAACATCAAGAGGATTGTTAAAGGGACCTTTAGTTTTCCCACTTTAGGATTCATCTTGTTTGCTTGCTCAAGAAAGTAAGTGTTTCCAATGGAAGAGACCACACCGCACATGATGAAGGTTAACCACATTGGAATCATACGGATAATGGTCTTGGTTTCTTCCACTTCTGTAACACTGCAAAGTCTCCATCTGTTATTTTCTTGTTCTTGTAAAGATTTTTTTTGCCAATATAATTGCAGCCTTGTCCAAACATCTGCATCCAGATTTGTAAGAATCCCACCAAATTTTTATTAGAGAAAGCGCAAATGAAGTAGAGAGAAAGAGAGAGAGAGAGAGAGAGAGAGAGAGAGAGAGAGAGAGAGAGAGAGATAACCTGAGGCCTTTGGTGTAAGGAACATGATAATCAAGTCGAGTATTCTCATATAGCTGATTGGAATTGGACGGGGAACGATGAAACAATTTAGAAGTTGAAGCAACGAAGACCCTAACAAGAGTAGTGATCGGGCTTCCACTTGGGGCACTATATGTATTGGAGCAAGAATCGCTCAAGAACAAAAGTGTAGCGGCCAATGAACAAATTGCAGGGATTCCAAAGCGAAGGGACCATGGTTTTACGTATGGAAGCGCTATACCACCAACAACAGCAACTAAGACCACACCACATATCCCTGAGGCTTTATCACCCATTCCTTCATCAGCATCTCCTTCTTCAAATTGAGACGCTAAGAATCGTGGCAGAGATACTATGTGGCCTGACATTCCCACTGCTATCAACGCCAAACCCGTGTAGAAGAATACTTTTTGCTTGTCTGTAATGCAATCAGGGCTGTAATCACTACACTTGCCCATGACCGGTGGAGTTGACATCGTTAAGATGCCTAACCCCTGCGATTGACATAAAAGCATTTGAGATTCAGCAGCAAAAGAGTCTGTCTGATTCATGCTTTTATATTAAGCAAACTTACCACACAGTATGCCAGACTGGAGAGCAGCAACAATGAAAAATCACCCATGAAAGTGTCAGCAATGAAGGCCATGGCTATAGGCATAATCATTGTCGCGCCCCAAAAGATATTTAGAATTGCAGCAGCGGGAGTGAGATCTAATTTCCAAACGTCAGTTAAGTATGTCATCATCACCCATAAGGCATATACCGCCAGTACATCGGCCCATATTAGAGCTGCCAATCCATGAAAACAGCTATTAGTCGGTAGGCACATGAAGTACAAGTTATAAGGCAACAAGAAATGAAGAAGATAGATAAAGCACAAGTGCAACAACATATTAGTGTTGCTGCTTATACGCACTCTTATCGAAAAATGTAGCTTATATGAATGATGAGTTAAATTACCCATAATTCTGACGAAGGATGCCATAACAGACCACCGGCTTTCCTTTTTCTGTGCAAGCAAGTCTCTGGAGAAAAGATTTATGAAATTCTAACAGGTTGAACTACGAGCAAGGACACTAGAAACAACAAAGAATAAGGAAAGGGAAATCTGTAAACGTTCTGGAGAAGAATAGATACTCATCACTTCTCAGAAACAGCATAAAGTTGGTCCGACGATTTTCAGGAGATATGGCTCATCTTTTTACGAATTTAAAAACCGGATTATATAGAAGAAGAAACCGAGTTCAGAGTCACAAGCGATGATTCCTAGTCCTCCAGGAACATTCGTTGAATTTCAGGGGAAGTTTATTTTTTTAATTTCTCTTTTCTTCTCTACTACATTGTTTTCTGCAACTTTCAGAGCTCTCAATAAAAAATACAACAACTTTGGAATCGAACGTAGACTTTTGTTGCTTGGGAACGTAGAAATAATGAAAGTCCATAAAAGCCAGCTAGTTCTCTCAATTTCCTATTCTTCTACTAGTAAATGAGTAATTCTACGCATTCACACTCAAGTTGACCAATTTTTTTGAGTCATTTTTAAAACTATCTGTAAGGCCACCGATGTCGTCTTTCCAATGAGCATAATTTTTTATGTTATAATTAACACGGTAGACAAACATTATATTTAAGAGCTATTGTCACGGTTTAGAGACGAGATGACTGGGCAAAACACTACGACCCACAAACAGAATCAGACTACCCAATTGATACGCCTGTTGTTAGATTTACGTATTCTAGAAGGAAGAAATAAACAATAGAATTAAATATAGAATTTACATGATTTTCATTAGAAGAAATAAACGGTTTGTTAAACCGGTTGTAAAACAGTTGAGAATAAAAATACAATATACAGGAGGAAGAAGGAGGGTAGTAGTTAGTCAGTTAGTAATTGAGTAGAAGATTGGAGGAGAGGCTGGGACTCTCGATGAACCCTTCCCTGTAATGTTGCTGGAAATTCCTGAATAATAGAGACGGTTCCTATCAATTTGGTATCAGAGCTCTTTCCTGCGGCATGCGAGGGACACAAACGAGGGCTGAGGCGCATAAGGAGGTGATGGCAGATTGGCAGAAAGAATTGACAGAGATGAAACAAGAATTGCAAAAAATAGAAAAAATTTCGGAGCTGGAAAAGACAATGCTCGTAATGCAGGATCAACTAACCAGGTTGGTTGCGCGCGCGGAGGGAACAAGAAATCAAAGCTCAGAAGAGTGTGTGGGATCGTTAGGTGATCAGAGTCCTAGAAGATTTGCAAGTGATCTGGCGGTGGCGACGAGAGATTCTTTTCCAAGAAAACTGGAACTCCCACTTTTCTTTGGAAACGATGTAGAGGGCTGGATTTTTAGAGCGGAACGCTATTTTTCCATCAATCGGCTATCGGAGGAAGAGAAAATAGAAGCAGCAGCCATTGGTTTTGAAGGACCGGCATTATCGTGGTTCCAGTGGGAAAACAGAGCTCGTCCTTTTCGAACGTGGAATGAGCTGAAACAAATGTTGATGGAAAGGTTTAGGATGTTACAAGAAGGATCCAGTTGCGACAGATTATTCGTGTTGAAACAGGAAGGAACGGTAGAAGAATATAGAACCAGGTTTGAGACAATCATTTCTGGTTTGATTGGAATTCCTGAAGAAGTTTTAATCAGCGCTTTCTTTAATGGATTGAAGAATGAAATCAAGGGAGATGTAACGCTAATGAGGCCTGTAGGACTTAGAGAGTTCATGCAGTGCTCGCAAGTGGTAGAGAATAAGCATGCACGGTGGCACTCGTCTTCGTCTAATGATTACAGGACTATCCCTAAGCGTAATCAAGAAGTCATGAATAATAATGCTAGGAATAAGACAGAAATGGTTGGGAAACCTACAGGAGGGCTTAAAACAGATGTTTTCAGGCGACGACTAACTGAAGCAGAAATGCAAATGAGAAGGGAGAAAGGGTTGTGTTATCGATGTGATGAAAAATATAACCCTGGACACCAGTGCAAGAAGAAAATGCTGCAGGTACTCATTATGGGAGAAGAAGAAAATGAAAATGGTAGCTGCGGAATAGAAGAGCTTAAAGAAGAAAATCAAAACGAAGAGAATTATAATGCCGTGGAGTTATCTCTAAATTCCATTTTGGGATTAAAGACTCCGCGAACTGTGCGATTGAAAGGACACATTAAAGAAAAAGAAGTGATAGTAATGGTGGATAGTGGAGCTACACATAATTTTATTTCCAGTAAAGTAGTATCGGAGCTAGAGTTACCCATCCAGAATACGGGTTCATATGAAATTTCAATGGGAAATGGAAGGTCAGTGGAGGGTACAGGTGTTTGCAGAAATATCCTGCTACGATTACCGGAGCTGAGTATTATGGAAGAGTTTCTTCCCATTGAATTAGGCAATACAGATGTAATACTTGGAATGATGTGGTTGGAATCAATAGGAGACATGCAGGTGGATTGGAAGAAGAAAATTATGAAATGGAAAGTTGACACAAAGCTGGTGGAAATAAAAGGGGATATGAGCGTAGACAAGAAATTTGTTTCATTGAAAGTTATGATGAAATGTTTACGGAAGGAAGGACAAGCTGTTCTAGTGCAGTTTGGAAAAATAAAAGAGTGTAACAAGGATGAACCGAATCAACGAGACAAAATGATTTCGGAGTTATTACAAAAATATCGGGAAGTGTTATCTTGGCCTGCTGGGTTGCCACCCAGGCGACAACACGAGCACCAAATAGTGCTGAAGGAGGGAACGACTCCGATCAATGTAAGGCCTTACAGATACCCAGTAATTCAAAAGGATGAAATCGAAAGATTAGTGGAAGAGATGTTGGAAGCTGGCATAATTCAACCCAGTTCAAGCCCCTTCTCTAGCCCAATCATTTTAGTGAAGAAGAAGGACAAAAGTTGGAGATTCTGTGTAGATTACAGAGCATTGAACAGAGAAACCGTGAAGGATAAATTTCCCATTCCTGTTATTGAGGAGCTGCTGGATGAGTTATATGGAGCTACAATCTTTACGAAGCTAGACCTGAAATCAGGATATCACCAAATCAGGGTGAAGACAGAAGATATCCATAAAACAGCGTTTAGAACTCACGAAGGGCATTACGAATTTTTGGTGATGCCTTTCGGTCTCACCAATGCACCTTCTACGTTTCAATCTTTGATGAACAAAGTTTTCCATAAATATTTACGAAAATTTGTGTTAGTTTTCTTCGATGACATATTGATATATAGCAAGTCGTGGGAGGATCATTTTAGCCATTTGGAGGTAATTCTGGATATTCTACAGCGTGAGAAGTTATATGTCAATGAAAAAAAATGTATGTTTGCCCAAAAAGAGTTAGAATATTTGGGTTATATCATTTCGGAGCAAGGTGTATCGGTGGATCAGAATAAGGTTGCTGCGATTAAAGAATGGCCATTACCCAGCTCGTTGAAGCAGCTGCGAGGATTTCTGGGTTTGACAGGTTATTATAGACGCTTTGTTTCTGGTTATGGATCTATCGCAAGACCACTTACAGAGCTGTTAAAAAAAGATAAATTTGGGTGGAATGCGGAAGCTAATACAGCATTTGAAGCTTTGAAGACAGCGTTATGTACAGTTCCTGTCCTCGCACTTCCGAATTTTGAAGAAGGATTCGTTGTTGAGACTGATGCTTCTGGAACAGGGTTAGGGGCTGTATTGATGCAGCAAAATAAACCTATAGCATTTTACAGTCAACAATTATCAAAACAGAACAGGTTAAAATCGGTATATGAAAGAGAATTGATGGCAATTGTTTTGGCTATTCAAAGGTGGAGGCCATACTTACTGGGTAGGCATTTTATAGTACGTACAGATCAAAGGAGTTTGAAATTTTTATTGGAACAGCGAGTTGTAGCTCAGGAACATCAAAAATGGTTACTGAAATTATTAGGGTATGATTTCGAAGTGCAGTATAAACCAGGGTGTCTGAATAATGCAGCAGACAGTCTTTCTCGTCGAGGGAACTCTGAGTTTGAATTGCAGAATTTGACAACAGTGATGACTCACAGTGTGATTTCCAGAAATGAGTTGGAGGAAGGAATTCAAGAAGATGAGAAGTTAACGAAAATAAAACAGAAGCTTTTACAAGGGAATGTTAATACGTCCAGTTTTAGTTTGCATGGACATGAGCTTTTTTATAAAAATCGGAAGGTTATTTCTCAAACTTCGTCGGTGGTTCAGAAAATTTTGACGTTATTTCATGATAGTCCTGTCGGCGGTCATGGAGGAATAGCTAAAACTTATCACCGCATTGCAGCTGAACTTTTTTGGTTTGGTATGAAGAAAGACGTGGAGAAGTATGTTAAAAATTGCTCAGTTTGTCAAAAAAATAAATATGAGACCTTATCGCCAGCAGGACTCCTTCAGGCACTTCCAGTTCCGGTGGATATTTGGGAAGATGTATCCATGGATTTTATTGAGAAATTACCGAAATCTAATGGATGGGATACAGTGATGGTAGTGGTTGACAGATTAAGCAAATTTAGTCATTTTGTGGGTCTCAGTCATCCTTTTTCGGCTAAAACAGTGGCGGAAAAGTTTTTACAGAATATTTTCCGTTTACACGGTATGCCCAAATCGATTGTTTCTGATAGAGATAAGGTGTTTGTTAGTCTTTTTTGGAAAGAATTGTGGCGATTGCAGGGTACAACATTGAAGTTCAGTTCGGCGTACCATCCACAAACAGATGGGCAGTCTGAAGTCGTCAATCGGACTTTGGAAACGTATTTACGATGTTTCACTGGTGACAAACCAAAAGAGTGGAGTCGTTGGTTGTTCTGGGCAGAATATTGGTATAATTCTTCCTACCAATCAGCAATTGGAATGAGTCCATTCCGTGCTGTTTACAAACGCGATCCACCTACACTGTTGCGGCTTGAAAATACGTATTCGGCTCTTTCTGCAGTAGAGGAACAGATGAAGGAGAGAGATGAAGTATTGGGTATTCTTAAATCCCATTTGAATAGAGCTC
This sequence comes from Begonia masoniana, assembly GCA_022432975.1. Classification (NCBI taxonomy): domain Eukaryota; kingdom Viridiplantae; phylum Streptophyta; class Magnoliopsida; order Cucurbitales; family Begoniaceae; genus Begonia; species Begonia masoniana. Next base: position 64,659,491 of record CM039502.1, on the reverse strand, counting down.
GACAATTAATGTTACAGTCCGCAAACAAGAAGAGAAGGGATGTTGAGTATGAAATTGGTGATATGGTTTGGTTGAAAATCCAACCTTACAGACAAAAGTCAATCGCGTCGGACAGGTATCGGAAATTAGCACCAAGATTTGCAGGTCCGTTCGAGATCATCCAGCGAATCGGAAAAGTGGCGTATAAATTACTCTTACCGGAATCGGCCAGGATTCATCCTGTTGTCCATGTTTCGCTGTTAAAACCAGCGACTGAAAGTGGCGAGACTCCGATTCCTTTACCAGCTGAGTTTTGTGCTACAGATACGCGAAGCTGTGAACCAGAAGCTTTATTAGAAGTTAAACAACCTCTGGGTCCAAATCAGCCGGTTTTAGTGTTGATTAAATGGAAGAATGTTCCTTCGTTTGAAGCTACTTGGGAGGATTTGGCGGAGATATCACATCGATTTCCAGATTTTAACCTTGAGGACAAGGTTTCTTTTTGGAGGGGGAGTAATGATACGCCTGTTGTTAGATTTACGTATTCTAGAAGGAAGAAATAAACAATAGAATTAAATATAGAATTTACATGATTTTCATTAGAAGAAATAAACGGTTTGTTAAACCGGTTGTAAAACAGTTGAGAATAAAAATACAATATACAGGAGGAAGAAGGAGGGTAGTAGTTAGTCAGTTAGTAATTGAGTAGAAGATTGGAGGAGAGGCTGGGACTCTCGATGAACCCTTCCCTGTAATGTTGCTGGAAATTCCTGAATAATAGAGACGGTTCCTATCACCAATGCAAACCTTAATTAAACTTTTGCATGAAGATTTGCTCTAATTATTCCTTGTTAGATATGTCTATGTCCACATCATTTTAGGGCTACTTTGACATCGTTATATGGAGAGAGGTAATTCAAGTAGAGGAAATAAGTTTCTTTTGATCAAAACACAAAGAACTTTATATCATGTGTCAAGATGAGAAAACACAAACCATGCATCATATTTGGAAATGGATCAAATAGCTAAAGAGAATATTGAAAACTTCTCTACAAAAGTATTAGTCTACTATAGAAGAATCAACTGTGGCTGTCGATGAATTAGTGGATGTTAGTTGTGTAGAAGTCCAATCGGGGGAATGACGTCAATTGTGCTCATGATGAGCCTTATCTCATGATGAAAGCAAAGTCTATGAAAAATGCAATGGCCCAAGAAAGTGTGGCTTTGAAATCCCATTGCTAAAATTGCATTTTATCAAATCGCCCGCCCACACATTTAAAGAAAAAATACATGAGTTCTAATGTTAATATGCTAACTGTTAGTTTTAAAGAGAGTACGAAGAGAGATTCATGTAAGAAAGAGCTTCCAAAACATAGAGGAAACTCCACAGAGTTTGCTAGTATGGCTCCAAATGGTTTTCTGATGGGATTACCATCGTTCTATTCAATCAAATATTGTGTCAAAAATTTAGTCACATATTGTGTTCCATATCTTTCTTCGTTCTATTCCATCAACATTGATCCACGTATCATTATACACTCTTGTACTAACCAAATGAAATATCAAATCCAAACTCATGCTTTTCAACTAAGATTTCTTGCTTCAAATCCAAATCCACAAGCACTACAATTGTGCCCTTGAATAACAAGAGTCCATCGACACCGACCTCTCAATAATTATTTTTGTCAGGACCTGAGAAGAGGCCTGAGCAGAAACGCAGGATCGGAAAACCCCGATTTCCCAAAAGGAAACTCAGTTACCCAGCTCAAGGCAAGAGTTTGCAAGCGGAAGCCCTTAAGATAAACCAAGCTTAGCCCACAATATGAAAATACCAAGCATACAACATATTAACATTAAAACTTAATTAATATTCAACTGTGCATGAAAATAAAGGAAAAACCCCAAATCCATCAGTTAAAATACATACCCAAATCTAGATAGAGTTTGCAACTAAAGTCCTACCTAAGGAAATACAATCAAAGATAATAAAGAAAGGAAATAACAACGTCTACCTCTTGCACTCCACTGGATCAAATCCTAGCCAGTCTTCTCCTTACCTAGATTTGGGGGGAGTGGGGTTTTTTGGGTTGGTGATTAACTCAGTAATAAAGTTATACCTAATGCATTCTGTTTAAAACAAAAATTTTATCTTTCTTTCAAAAACGTGAATTACCTTTCAAAAACTATGCATGAATTAAATAAAAGAATAAATGAAAACATCTTTTCTTTTCTTTTTTAATTGAAAATCCAGCTCCACGATTTGGGGGTGCTGGGAGCAAAAGTTCTAATGTGAAATCTCAAATTTCTACTGTTGGCTGGAAATGGATAGCAACTTTGAACAGAAACAACTCAAGCTTTACTTAGCCTTTGAGGCTGAAATTTGGACAGTTTGTTGAGGAGGGAGTGATTAAGATGAGGTTCAAATTTGGGATTGAAATGATGGGTGGAGTGAAAGTTATGCTTGAAATGCGGGTGGTGCTGGGAGCTCAGGATACTGCCCCGGCCGAGAACATAGGTCAACTTGGGAGAAATATAACTCTTTCATTTGAAGTTAAATAGATATGGTTTTCAAGGCAGGATGAAGTTGTAGGTGTGAGGAAGGTTGTCTCCAAAAATGGAGGTCTCAATCATTGTGGAGAACAAGCTATTTACATTGGAATGTGAACTGCTTGGATAGGAATGAAACAACAACAAACAACACTTTGGAATTTGGTGGAGAATGATTCTTTAATAACAGGGGTTGAGAGTTATCTACACCATTGCTAGATATTCCATCTCTAAAAGAAGAAAATGGAGAAGGGATGTAGCATAATGGAATCCACCTACACTCAAAAAGGTGGAATCTAAATAACACACTACACTTGGATATTACTCACCTAAGGAGAGGTGGCTACTTGAAGGGAACTTCAAGTTTAAAAGGAAGAAGACTCTTCACGATTTTCATTCAAAATAAGCTGCCAAGAGCAACTCTTAAGGGTGGTATAAATACTACCTTAAGAATTAAGGTTTACAAACTAAAGATAAAACTAATACAAAAAGGGTAAACTAAAAATGAGAAAAATGGGGTGTTCGGCCAAATGGGGAAAGATCCCATACTTTTTTGGCATCCCCATGCCATTTGACTTTCTAACTCTAGAGAGTGCCCTTACTAGCTATCACATATTTTTCCTAGCACTCTCATCTCTCTTCTATCACTCTAGTACATCCAAAACATAGTTTAAAATAAAAACACATCACATAATCCACTCAGCCAACTAGGATGAGTCGAGGGGACATTACACTTGGTTCAACATTAAGAAGAACTAAAATAAGGTTGAAACAAAAACTAGGACATGAAAGAGTAGACCAAAGAAGTGGTCTTCAAGCTTCAAAAAGATGATAAGAATCGTGGCCCCCCAAGTGATCTCCATGGTTGAAGTGTTGAGCTCTTGGGTCCTTCCTTTTTGGCTCCTACAATAGTGTTAGAATTTGGTGTGACCCGAATTCTAGTTGGGCCGGGTTGGGCCCGTATATCAATATTAGGATTTTACATTTTCTCTATATATTGATGTTTGAGCGCAAAACTCATTGTACCGAATTTGATATTAGTGATTCTCTCCTCTTACCGTGGTTTTTTCCCTTTCTAGAGTTTCCACGTAAAATTCGGTGTCCATTATTTTCTTGTTTTTCTTTTTCGGTTTTCTGGATCGTTCGTTACAGGTGGATTAAGGCGTATAATCCTAACAACGGTATCAGAGCTTCAAGTTGAAGTGGTTTTCGAAAATCAGGGTTTGATTTTTTGAAGGGTATCGATCGATTTCAGGTTTTTAATTTCGGGTAAGTGAAATTGCAATTTTTGAAGGAAAAAGAAAAGGTTGTTTCTTTAGCTACTTGGAGGAAATAAAAAAAAAAGGTTTTGTTTTTATCCTTGTTCTGTTCTGCGAAGAACAGAGAGAAGCTGTGCTGTGGTTCACCTTCTCTGCTCGAAGCCCAGCGAAGGACAGAGAAGAACCGAGGAGAAACAGAGCCCGAGCCGCGCGAAGGAGGAGCCCGAGCATCTCCGCCGCCCCAGACCGCGCCGTCACCCCCGATCGCGCCAGACCGTGCCGTTGCCGACCCTACAGACCACGCCGACCGTTGCTGCTCCACTACCCACTGCCGTTTGCTTGCTCGCACGCCACGCTCGATTCTGGACCGCAAAGGAGAACACCGTCGGAGTCTGTTGCGAGTGCCGACCACGAAGCTCGCCTCCGACCACCGCGCCGCGCCGCGCCCACACCAGAAGTCACCGTTCTCCACCGTTTGCGACAGCGAAAGAAAAGGGAGGGATTTTTCTATTCGGGCGCTGTTTGTGCAGAACAGAGAAGCTTTTCTTCTCTGTTCGTCGTCTTCAACAGAGGAGCAATATCCTTTTGTTTTTTGGACATTAGATTAAATTGCTCATTGATTGATTCATCTGGAAATAACTGAATTGGGAAATATTTGAATTTTTGAGGTGAGTATATTGGCTCTAATTTTTGGGCAGATTGATTCTGATTTTTCAGGCAGATTTATTCTGATTTTTAAAAGGGGAGATCTTTGATAACAATGACAGGCGACGATAACACAAGTCACAGTATTAAAATTCGATGAGACAGATTTCGCATTCTAGAGAATGCAAATCGAGGATTACTTGTACGGGAAAGATCTTCATCTTCCTCTGAGTGCGAAGTCAGAGAAGATGGAAGACGGTGAATGGAATCTCCTTGATAGAAAGGTTTTGGGAGTCGTCCGATTGACGCTAGCCAAAAGCGTTGCTCACAACGTAGCTAAGGAGAAGACCATCACGAGTCTGATGAAGACTCTGTTTGATATGTACGAGAAACCGTCTGCGAATAATAAGGTATTTCTGATGAAGAAGCTTTTTAATCTGAAGATGATTGATGGTGCTTCTTTCGCAACGCATTTGAATGAGTTCAATATTATTGTGAATCAATTGCTATCTGTGAAAATTGATTTTGAGGATGAGGTTCGTGCCCTAATTTTGTTGGCGTCTCTACCGAATAGTTGGGAGCCTATGAGAGCAGCAGTTAGTAACTCAGTTGGAAGTACTAAACTGGTATTCACAGATGTGAGGGATCGTATTCTTGCCGAGGAGGTTCGGAAGATTGATTCTGGTGAAACATCAAATGGTTCAGCTCTAAATGTTGAAAATAAGGGTAGAAGTCAAAGAAAAGGTCCGGGCAATAGAAATCGAAGTCAGAGGAAGTTTGGAAAACATGTCAACTTTGAGTGTTATCATTGTGGCAAGAAAGGACACATAAAGAGATTTTGTCACAAATTTCTTCGAGAGAATCTGAATGCCAAAGGAAAGGAAAAGATGTTCGAAGAGGGTGACATAGACGAGGAGGCAGACATAGCCACCGAGGAGTCCTTTAGTGTGTACAACGAGGATGTTGTAAATTCTGATTGCCAAGATACGAGTTGGGTGATCGATAGTGGCGCTTCAATACATGCCACTTCGCGGAGAGATTTCTTTACATCCTACACTTCGGGTGACTTTGGAAGTGTGAGGATGGGAAATGGTGGCATTGCAAAAGCAATTGGTATGGGAGATGTGTGTTTGGAGACCAACATTGGCAACACCTTAGTTTTGAGAGGTGTGAAGCACATCCCTGACATCCGCAAGAAATTGGTCTCGACTGGCAAGCTCGACGACGAAGGGTTTGGCAACACTTTTCGTGATGGAAAATGGAAGCTTACCAGAGGTTCATTGATTGTGGCGAGAGGAGAAAAATACTCCTCATTATATATGATGCATGCGAAGACCGCGGGTTCCACAGTCAATGTGATGGGTAATAAGGCAACAAAGTTTGTGAATTCACCTTCTAAGAGAAAGGTTGAGAAGACTCGGAAGAAGTCAGGTTCTTAGGTGAAGTTCAAGTTGGGATCTGAGGGTACATCAGAGCCGGTGAGTCAGCCTATTACAGATGTTCAGTCATCAGTTTCAGTTTTACGTCAGAATGGTATTGTCAAAGGCAGAACCATGCGGAAGGTTAAAAATCCGGGACGATATGATGAAACTGTGGGTTATGTATTGAATGTGTTCGAGGGTAATGATTCCTGTGTGGAGTCTTCAACATGTTCAGATACAGTTCGTTGCGACAACCCTGATAGTTCAGTGATACCATGGAGGAGGAGATGCGATTTCTTCTCAAGTAAGTCTCTCAAGTTTAAGCGGGGCTTAAACTTGAACGGTATCAGATGCTGAGTTGACCCATCTGGGGCCTTTGTGGTAGAGGAGCTTTTTTAATGGAGTTTTGCAGATTTGTTTCTTGACACCGAAATTTCGTTGAAGGTGGAGATTGTCAGAGTTCAGTGTTCTGGATTCGCTTTAGATTGGGTCGAGTAGCCCATTGGATCTCTTATGTGGAATTCGTGTCAAGGTGGAGTTTGTTAGAATTTGGAATGACCCGAATTCTAGTTGGGCCGGGTTGGGCCCGTATATCAATATTAGATTTTTATGTTTTCTCTATATATTGATGCTTGAGTCGCAAAACTCATTGTACCAAATTTGATATTAGTGATTCTCTCCTCTGCCCGTGGTTTTTTCCCTTCTAGGGTTTCCACGTAAAATTCGGTATCCATTATTTTCTCGTTTTTCTATTTTGGTTTTCTGGATCGTTCGTTACAGGTGGATTAGGGCGTCTAATCCTAACAAGTAGCACATGCTTTTGGATTCTTAGAACTCCTATTAGGTATGAACTTTGACATCTTCTTGTGACTTCGTGGGGGAGGCTCTTCCTTGCTTCTTTGCAAGCCACTTTTTCTACAAAAAGAAAGATAAATAAAACATAAGGTTAGTTTCATTAGTGTTTGCCTTGTGTTAGGTTTCCGTGGCACATCACCACTCCGGCACATCACAAATAAAGACAATGATCCAAAGACCAGCAAAGTCTCACGAGCTAGAAAGTAAGTGTGATGGCAATCTGGAGATCCAGCCCATCACTCGAGTGGTAGGTAACCCATGGTCAACAACGATAGAAACCCGCACAAATATCCACCCTAATCAGGTTTCGGGGTTATCGGGCCACCAAGGGACACATCATCACCGCCTTCAAGCAGTAGAATGAGATACTAGGATAGCCTCGTGATGTTTTGACGCCAAACCGCCCAAAGCTTCAAAAGAATTCATCCTCTCAATATCTACAGCAAAAACATCATAATGTATGCTGAAAGAAACGTGAGTGAAAACCTACGTACATATACGTATAAAAATTGACCTTCTGGTAACTAGACACTATCATATATTTTATAGGTGGCAACTCACCAAAATACAATTTTTTTTAAAAAACCATGCTATGCAAATACAGAAAACATAAAAACTCTACCTCAACGACGGGCCGCGCAGGCCCTGGGCTGCACAGCACTCAAAACAACGTTTCCAGTCCATTTATACAAAAAAATACGACCAAAACGAGGTTTTTCGGCAACAAAATCAACTCTGAAACCCTAAACATTTTGGAGCAAAAAATGAGCCAAAACTTGACTAACCTTATGAATCTCCTTCACTAATGTTATAGGTCTTCGCGAGAGAAGCATTTTGACACCCTAAAATTGCCGGTCAGCAGTCGATTGCTCGCCTTTGATCTTGCTCGACACCTGATTGAAGGATAAAAAGGTTTCTAACATTTCTTCTCTTTCCTCTTTCTTTTTAATAAAATAATTTTAATTATTTTATTATATTTTTTTAATTTATAAATTAATATAATAAAATTTATTGATATATATATATAAATACCCCATATCATATTACCGAGCCGACACACGTCCCAAGCCGACATGTCATGCGATACCTTGTGCATTAAGATCCTACTTGGCGACATTCAAATGACAAAAACGAGTCAAACTTCTGGCAAGTTATCAGCCAACAGCACAAAAAAGTTACCTAATAAAATAATATTGTTAAAATTTCCGATTTTTACAGCTCTCAAATCCCTTCTTAAGTTCATCAACTATTTTTTTTTTAATTTCCTTAACACATTGCAGAATGGTAGAGCTTGCTATTAAGTTACACTCATCATTATGAGACCATGGTCATGACACTACATATCATAATCATTAATAGTTTAAGATCCCTACCAATTTTTTTAACACCAAATTAAGAAGTAAAACTTTGAGGATGCTGAATCAAACCATCTACAGTTACATCCGCCACTATAACACTTTAAAAATAAATATTTCAAATATGTGGTCCGAGAAAACTATGAATTTAGCGCCATAAAAATAATTCTCTCAATTTTTCAAAACAAAATTAAATTTTTGCCAACACAAGCTCGTGGGTTAAAGTTATCTGTCTTTGACTAACATAATGTACAAGTATTAAATTTGATCCTATTACATCAATACTTATCCAAATTAATTCAATCAAACTTAAAATTCTTTCTTTTGAGTTGCTTAAACGGTACAAAAATAGAAGAAATATCTTCATTGAAACAGTAACCTATCTATGTGAACTCGAGGTATTTTTAACCTCAATAATTTTCCTTAAAAATTTCAAATTCAACACAGCCAAAACCAAGCACTATTAAAATGACGTGTAGAACTCAGTCTCTCTCAATTCCTCGATCATTTGCTGACACTTCTCATTCTAATCTAAAAATAACATTATTTCCATTCAGCATCAAACATAAAACAACAAAAAAATTTTACAAAACGATAATAGCGATCAGTCAACTCATAAACTCTAAAATTCGGTAATATTTCTTGGTGACTTCCTATCTAACATGCTCATAACCTCAGCTGGGTCCATAGCAATATTGTCATGTAAGATAACCTAACCAATTAATTTAATCTTTGTCATCCAACTTTTACACTTACTACCGCTTAACATTGAGTGATAGTATTGCAAAGCCCGTAACAAAACTCTCAAGTGCTCCACTTGCCCATCGAGAGTTTTTGAATGAATTCATATACCATCAAAGAAAAATACAATGACCTATTTCAATAAGATAAGAAACATCAAATTATTAAATCCATGCGACTAGCTGGCAATTGCTTAGTTGAACAATAGCTCCATAACTTGACTTATGCATAATGTACCCTAAAATTGTCTTGTAAAAAATTTACCCACAACTCTTTTATCTAATGGTAGCACAACCTTAATAGATCATAGAAAAAATACATAGATTATCCAACTGGTTTGACAACATACACTTGTTCTTAGTCATTATTATACACGAAGAAAACTAATATGCTTCTCAACAAGTAATAACATTACCGATTCTTCCCACAATGATGTATCATTACAATTAACATGAGAACTGTAAATGCAAATATATTGGCATTAATTTTTTGATAAATAACATTTATGGTAATAATATTTTATTCCATTGATTTCAAAGTTGGTAGTTTGTTTCTTGAAAATCAAGAAATAATTTATTTAACTTATTGAATGGATGGATATTGAAAATCAAGAAAATATTGGTGAAAGATAAAATAAGAAAACTTGAAGATCAAGGAAAGTAGTTGAAAATCTAGAGGCGTTACCTTTTTGGAAAACTTTATTTTGGAAGGCTGATTTGAAAAAGAATTGTTGAACTATATTATGCCTTAAGATCACATTAATTATGAGATACTTTCCTAAGTCTTTGGGATCCATATCCAAGTAGTTAGCGGTACTTTCCTAAAATATCACACGAGGTGTCTCTCAACCAATTTAGTGAGATTTGGTTCCCTTATTCTTTGCGGCTTTAAATCTCGATTTGGTATTTGAATTAAACCTCATATAAGACAGTTACCAATCATATTTAAGCTTTCGTTTCTAAGAAGGCGCTAACAGATTTTTTATTTTCTGAAGGAGATTTCTTGTTTGGAAGCCGTCGTCGTTCTTTCTCTCCCTCACGCTTCTGCGTATAGGTTTGTGATTGTTCATTCAGTTCTTGGATGATTATTTTACACACTCTGCTTATGCTTTGCAATTTATCGATTATTCGAGTGTGTTGATTCATTGCATCTGAAGACAACGATCTGGTTGTGACGACCCTTATCCAGTATCCTTAATTTCCTGTAAAATTTTTCTTTTTATAACCCTCATAAAATTTTGGCTTCACTCTAAATCGAAGTCTCGGGTTCTTGAAATCGTTTAAAATCATTGAATAAAACCACGAATTGAGCTGAGGAAAATAAAAATGCAAAATGACGAGGGAAAACGTGTCCAAAACAAGAAAACAAGGGGTGATCGATCGGCCATTTGACAGCCGATCGATCGGCCCATAGACCGCCGATCGATCGCCCCTCATCTGGCGATCGATCGGCTGCCGCTCTGGAATCATTCCAGAGCATAGTCTGCAGGAGCCGATCGTTTCGCTTCCTTTCTAGCGAACAATCGGGTAACTCTCTGGAAAACCAGAGAATTCTACGTTCGATCGCCCCTCTTCTGGCGATCGATCGTCTTTGCCTTCCTCGTTTCTTTCTTTCAACACCCTCACAACCTGCACACACATACACTTCACCATTTCCACTCCCTACCTTCATCACTTCATCAATTTACCTCTAAATACAACTCATAACAAACACTTCAACCCCCATACAATTCTCACTCAACCCGTCACACAAAAACCAACTCAAAACATATTTAAAACGAGTTACCCAAAACCTCAGAACATATGCGTTTCCTAGTAAATCACCCCTCAGCACGATTAAATCCTCCTATACAATTATCGATCATTTCTATCTATTAAAATCCCAAAATACCTACATGCCGTCCCCACGGGTCAAAATATGCGTCGACTACTCAGCACGCTCCCACGGGCACTCTTCTTCAACCTGCTCATACGTCGGGTGGAGGGATGTCGTCCTCACCTATATCAAAGTCACCTACACCATAGAAATAACCTATGAGCTAAAGGGCTCAGTAAATCCTCGTAAATGCAAATGCGTGCCATGCGTATGCAGTTCATAAAATCATGCATCATTTTCATTCTTTAGTCATATAGCATGGGCGTCACCGGGGGTTTACTCTCACCAGATGGAGAGGGCACATCTGGCAGTTAAATAGCCCTTTCCATCTACCAGGGGGAAAACATGCTCCTCCTCTCAGGACAGTCATGTCTGAACCCCACCCCGACATGACCATAATTACATACATTCATATATTTTATTAGTCGTTTCTTTTCATGAAAACATATGCGGAAATTCATTTTTCGTGCTAGTTCGTAAAACATGATGCATGGATATGGATTTGTATTAAAGTAAGAAAACATAAAGCAATACGTAAAAACTTACGAAAAACGTTCTAACGTAACTATTTTCCTACACTACCCATCAGACCTACACACTAACAACATATCACCAAAGATCCTCAAACAATTTACTCTCCTATGGTGTAGGCCGGATCGGCCAAACAAGTCACGAAGATTTACCTCGCGTCCGTAGGACACCGAGCTCTGTCCACGAGCGTTGTTCACTTAAAACATTTCACAACACACGGTATTAAACCGAGCCTAAATCATCGAACTTTGAAGACTAACGGAACTCCTAGCTAAAGGAAATTTCTTAAAACTCTAATCTAACTCGTTAAGGCATTTTATCGAGCAATTCGTGCTCGTGAATCCTTAACCTCCATTAATGGAGTTTTCAAAACTTCCAACAACCTAAAATTCGCATTAATGACCATTAACTCGCCCAACTACTTCCAATGCTCACTAATACGTCCACCAAAGTCATAAATAGGGCAACCCTAGCCATTTCTAACATAACCCGGCTATTTCGCAAAAACCCTAAACAAAACCCTAACCGTTTAACTTTGCGAAAATAGAAATCTAATGTCCAAAAACTATAGAAGCTTACTTAGGGTCGTGATTGGAGAAGAAAATGTTAAGGAATCGCCGTTGATCAGAGGAGAATCGGTCGGCGTTTGAAGGAAGTCGCCATGAAGAGGGAAGTCGCCATCAGGGTTGAGAGGAGAGGAATTCGCGTGAAGTGTGACGTAGAAAAAGAGGGGTTTGTGTTATTTAATAAATTTGGATATGCAAAATTACTATTTTTCCCTTACAGCTTAATATTCAACTATCTCACTATTTAACTCTCCGATTCATTTTTTCCAAAATTCTCATATTTCTCCCAAAATTCATATTAATCATAAGGGTTTTATTAAAACTTTTTATTCGCAAAACAAACTTAGTTTGACATATTTACAAAATGCCATTATATATTGGAATGAATAAAATACCGTAAAACTGGGTGTTACATTCCATCCACCTTAATTAAAATTTTATCCTCAAAATTTGATTACACAAACAGTTCAGGATACTTAGACACCATATCATGCTGTCTCTTCCAAGTAGCTTCCTCTATGTCATGATTCCGCCATAGGACTTTCACCAGCGGGATCTCCTTATTGCGCAATACTTTGATAGAGGATTCCAAAATTTGCACCTGCTTTTCCACGTAAGTCAGTGTTGGCTGTACCTCGATCTCTCGCGCTTCTACTACATGTGACGGGTCACGCACGCACTTCCGGAGCATGGATACGTGAAACACGTTGTGGATGCCTTCCATTGACCCCGGGAGCTGTAATTGATAAGCTAACTTCCCGATCCTCTTCAAAATAGGGAAGGGCCCCACATAACGAGGACTCAACTTGGCTCTTCTCCTGAACCGCATTACACCCTTAAATGGAGAAATCTTCAAATATACCTCATCTCCTTCGTTGAACTCCAATTCCCTCTATCTGGTGTCAACATAGCTTTTTTGGCGACTCTGTGCTACCTCGGTACGTTGCCTGATAACGGCGATCTTCTCCGTCGTTTGCTGTAAGATGTTTGGACCGATTATACTAGTTTCACCAACTTCGTCCCAATATAGTGAAGACCTACATTTTTGACCATACAACGCCTCGTACGGAGCCGTGCCAATCGTAGCCTAGAAGCTATTGTTGTACGAGAACTCAATCAAGAGTAAATATCGCCTCCACGAGCCCTGAAACTCCAGCATGCAAGCTCTGAGCATATCCTCAAGAATCTGATTTGTTCTTTCTATCTGTCCGTCAGTCTGAGGATGAAACGCTGTGCTGAAATTTAGCTGAGTTCTCATCGCCTTATGTAGACTTTTACAAAATTTTGAAATAGACCTGACATCTCTATCAGAGACAATCGAAATGGGTACTCCGTCAAAATTTGACAATCTCCTGCGCGTATAGCTCAGCAAGCTGATCCATGGAATACGTCATCTTGACTGGTAGAAAATGGGCCAATTTTGTCAAACGATCCACTATCACCCATATGCCATCATGTCCTTTCGTCGTTCTCAGGAGTCCAACTATGAAATCCATGGAAATCTGTTCCCATTTCCAGTTCGGAATTGGAAGTTGCTGTAAAGTTTCAGCCGGCCTTTGATGTTCCGCCTTAACCTACTGACAAACCATACAGGTTTCTACATATTTGGCGACCTCTCTCTTCATGTAAGGCCACTAGAAGTACTGTTTTAGATCCCGATACATCTTGGTGCTTCCTGGATGCACCGAGTATGCTCAAGAGTGTGCCTCGGCCAAGATTTCTTTCTTTAACTCTTCGTCATTAGGCACGTACCACCTATGCTTGAACTTTAATACGCCATCATCCAACAGGCTGAAATCGGACAGGTCCTCAGAAGTCATGCTCGACCGATATCTCTCACACTCAGAGTCTTTCTGTTGAGCCTCTCGAATCTTGTCTATTATCGTCGGCCTTAGTGAAACATTCGCAGCATACTGGACAGCTCAGTAACAATCTCCACATTAAACTTCACAATCTCCGCTTTTAATGCTACCGACATAGATGCAAGCGAGGGTTGACTTGCCGTGGGCATTCAACTCAAGGCATCGGTGACCTTATTCGCTTTTCCTGGGTGGTATTTAATTTCGAAGCCATAATCTTTAAGAAACTCCAACCACCTTCTTTGCTGCATGTTCAACTCTTTCTGTGTAAACAGATACTTTAAGCTCCTGTGATCCGAGAACACCTCATACTGTTGTCCATATAGATAGTGTCTCTAGATTTTTAAAGCAAAGACGACGGCTGCTAATTCCAGATCATGCGTAGCCAGCCCGCCCGCTCGGCCCGCTACAGCAGCGGGCCGAGCTCGGCTCGGCTCGTTACTGTAGCAAGCCGAGCCTTGCCCAGTCCCAAGAGGCGGGCCGAGCCGAGCCCAGCTCCTGGGCTCATAAGCCCCCCAGGGACCGAGCCAAACGAGCCGGCTCGGCGAGCCCACTCGGCGAGCCCGCTCGTTGGCTCGGCGAGCCAGGCTCGCAAGCCCACCCTTCGGCCCGCGAGCCCCCCTCTCCCTGAACCGGTGGACCCTGGGTTGTCGTCTCGTCAAGATATTCTTTCGCGTCAATGGCGGTTCTCTCCGTCTCCGTCTGAAACTGTCTTCCATTTCTCTAGTTTAATCAGACTGGCTTTTCTTCTTCCTTCTTCATTGTCTTCTCCGAAAAAACAAGAAAAAAAAGGAGCATTTTCCTATCATTTTACCTTGGTGGAAAGTAGCAAAAAAGAGTGAGAATCTGAGGTAGGTGGTACGCCGACAGCGTTGGCACCGGCGACTCTGATATCGCAGGGATGTTCGTTGTTCCCGTCGTTCCGAGTGGATTTGATGTCGTATGATCGGAAACCAGCTTCCCTGCTCTTGACGTCTCTGAAAAGGATTCTTTCCCGTTTACTAAAATCTCGAAGGAAAATTGAAAATTGGCGTGGGGAGATGAGAATAAGATAAAGGCCGAGAGGGAGAAAAATGGAAGCTTCTTTTAGAAGCTTTGACATGTCTTCTTTATATTGGGTATATCCAACTACCACATTTCTTTTCCCTAAATTGCCCTCCCACTAATTCTTCATCCATTTACATAACTAGTTAGGGTTTAGTTTAGTTACTCCAATTTGGTTCCAACACTGCACAATTGATTTATTGTGTGATATTTTTATGATATTTTTATTGGATGGTCTCAAATAATTTATTTATGAATACATTTAATTTGATATACTTTTAATTAACATAACTAATTTTTAAATTAAATGAGTAAATATGGTTGACATAATTATTAATACTTATTATAATTTTTACATGAAATTTTTTTAAAAACTTATATTCACATAAGTTGGAAATATTTATATACGTTCGACTCGTTAGGCTCGGCTTGTTAAGGCTCGTTAGGCTCGTTGAGCCGGCTCGGCTCAGCTCGTTTAACTCGTGGCTCGCGAGCCAACTCGGGTTGAAATTTTTTTCAGACTGGCTCATTAGGCTCGGCTCGTTAGGCTCGTTAGGCTCGACTCATTTAACTCGTTAGTCGTTAGGCTCGTTAGGCTCGTTAGGCTCGTTAGGCTCGTTAGGCTCGTTAGGCTCGTTAGGCTCGTTAGGCTCGTTAGGCTCGTTAGGCTCGTTAGGCTCGTTAGGCTCGTTAGGCTCGTTAGGCTCGTTAGGCTCGTTAGGCTCGTTAGGCTCGTTAGGCTCGTTAGGCTCGTTAGGCTCGTTAGGCTCGTTAGGCTCGTTAGGCTCGTTAGGCTCGTTAGGCTCGTTAGGCTCGTTAGGCTCGTTAGGCTCGTTAGGCTCGTTAGGCTCGTTAGGCTCGTTAGGCTCGTTAGGCTCGTTAGGCTCGTTAGGCTCGTTAGGCTCGTTAGGCTCGTTAGGCTCGTTAGGCTCGTTAGGCTCGTTAGGCTCGTTAGGCTCGTTAGGCTCGTTAGGCTCGTTAGGCTCGTTAGGCTCGTTAGGCTCGTTAGGCTCGTTAGGCTCGTTAGGCTCGTTAGGCTCGTTAGGCTCGTTAGGCTCGTTAGGCTCGTTAGGCTCGTTAGGCTCGTTAGGCTCGTTAGGCTCGTTAGGCTCGTTAGGCTCGTTAGGCTCGTTAGGCTCGTTAGGCTCGTTAGGCTCGTTAGGCTCGTTAGGCTCGTTAGGCTCGTTAGGCTCGTTAGGCTCGTTAGGCTCGTTAGGCTCGTTAGGCTCGTTAGGCTCGTTAGGCTCGTTAGGCTCGTTAGGCTCGTTAGGCTCGTTAGGCTCGTTAGGCTCGTTAGGCTCGTTAGGCTCGTTAGGCTCGTTAGGCTCGTTAGGCTCGTTAGGCTCGTTAGGCTCGTTAGGCTCGTTAGGCTCGTTAGGCTCGTTAGGCTCGTTAGGCTCGTTAGGCTCGTTAGGCTCGTTAGGCTCGTTAGGCTCGTTAGGCTCGTTAGGCTCGTTAGGCTCGTTAGGCTCGTTAGGCTCGTTAGGCTCGTTAGGCTCGTTAGGCTCGTTAGGCTCGTTAGGCTCGTTAGGCTCGTTAGGCTCGTTAGGCTCGTTAGGCTCGTTAGGCTCGTTAGGCTGGTAATTTGCTCATACGGTTTCAACTGTCGAGAAGCATAAGCAATAACTCTCCCTTCCTGCATCAATACGCATCCAAGCCCGATCTTTGAGGCATCACAGTAAATACTGAACTTATCGCCTTCAAATGGCAATGTTAAAACTGGTGCCGTAGTCAGCTTCTCTTTTCGCTCATTGAAGCTCTTTTCGCATGCAGCCGACCATACATATTTTTCATTCTTCCTTGTCAATCGGGATAGAGGGACTACAATCTTCGAGAACCCCTTAATAAATTTCTGGTAATATCCAGCCAACCCAAGAAATCCACGTATCTCTCGCACGTTTTTAGGCTACGGCCAATCCCTGACAACTTGAAATTTGGTCGGGTCAACTGAAATTCCCTCTCGAGATACTATATGACCAAGGAAACTAACTCGGTCCAACCAAAACTCACACTTGGAGAACTTTGGATATAGTTGATGCTGCTTCAAGATCTCTAGAACAATTCGTAGTTGCTCCTCGTGTTACTCTTCTGTCTTTGAATAGATCAAGATGTCGTCAATGAAAACAACAACAAACTTGTCTAGGTAATCCTTGAAGACGCGATTCATTAAATCCATAAATGCTGCAGGGGCATTTGTAAGTCCAAAAGACATTACAAGAAATTCATAATGTCCATACCTCATTCGGAACTGCCGTCTTTTGAATATCTTCTCTCTGGACCTTCAACTGATAATACTCCGAGCGTAGGTCAATCCTCGAAAACACTCGGGCACCCTGCAGTTGGTCAAACAAATCGCCAATCCGGGGCAGTGGATACTTATTCTTTACTGTCAATTTATTTAACTCTCTGTAATCAACACACATCCTGAGAGTTCCATCCTTCTTCTTAACAAACAGAACCGGCGCACCCCAAGTTGAAAAGCTAGGTCGGATGAATCCTTTGTCTAATAATTCTTCTAATTGAGCTTTCAACTCCTTCAATTCGGCAGGTGCCAGTCTGTACGGATTCTTTGATACAGGCCCAGAGCTTGGATAAACATCAATCATAAATTCGATCTCCCTATCCGGCGATAATCCGAGAAGATCGTCGAGGAAGATCTGAGAGGATTCTCTAACTACGGGAAGGTCTCCTGGTTTCACTCTGTTGAGCAACTGAGTATCGACCACTGTAGTCAGATAAACTGAGCATTCACCTCTAAACTGCTCTTGGACCTTCATAGAATAGGAAGTAGGCGACTGACTCACCCTATTCATTGCCTGATAAAAAAAATCTTCTTTTTTCGGGGGCCGAAAAGTTACTAACCTGGATCGGCAGTCTATGGTGGCAAAATGGCGTGACAGCCAGTCCATCCCTAAAATAATATCGTACCGCTCTATGCCCATAACTATCAACCGAGCATAAAGGGTGTTATTCCCCACTGAGATGACGTTGCCCTGGAAAATACGATCAAACTGCATGTACGCTCCCGAAGGCAGCATTACTCTATACTCATACTCTGCTAACTCTGGCACTAACCCCAATCTAGACACACATGCAGTTGAAATAAAGGAGTGCGTAGCCCCCGTGTCTATCAATGAAAATACAACTATACCGGTGACCAAGATAGTACCTGCTACAACAGAAGGCTGAGCCTCATCGTCGACGTCGCCAGGCTCTATAAAGGCAAAGATCCTCGGCATGACTTTCCTTTGATCTCTGCCTGGCTGGTCTCTATTTATTTTTGGGCAATCTCTGACATAGTGGCCAATCTCTCCATATCGATAGCACATATCCGTGCAAAACCTACAATTGCCAGTGTGTTCTTTCTGACATTTAGGACATAGAGGTGTTTAAGGAGCTCCCTGGACTTGCTTTCCTTTCCCTTGTTCACCCTTCCCGTCATAGGGCCTTTTTACTCCTCGTTGTTGTACCGGTTGTTGTTGCCCTCTCGGTTGCCAACCCGATTCTGAGGTCGAGGCTGAATTTCATGGAAAAGCCCCTAGCAGGCTCCCTTGGTTTAACGCATATCAATTATGCAGCCTCGAAGTCCAAAGCTCTCGCTGCAATATCTGAATACGGCACGTCCAGAATCCCAGATACTATAATGTTCTTCCGAATCTCTGGGTTCAGTCCATCCATGAATTGGTGCACTTTGTCTTCGTTATCGCTCACTAAACGTGGTGCAAACCTTGATAGAGCTTCGAACTTCCGAATATATTCCGCAACCGTACTAGTCTGCTTTAGCTGTGCGAATTCCATCTTTTTAGCCGCCCTCGCTGTACGCCTGAAGTACTTATCATAAAATACGGCCTTAAACCGTTCCCAAGTCATCAGTGTTACGTTGGTCGTCGCTTTGATGGAGTCCCACCAAAACCGAGCATCCAACGCCAAGTGGAAAGTGACATATGCGACTTTATCCCTATTTTCTATCTTCGCGTACGCCAACATATCTTCCATCGTTCGGATCCACTCCTCGGCTATAGTGAGATCTGAAGACTGTCTGTTAAATACAAGAGGTTGTAGCTTTTGGAACCTCTCCATAACCTGTGGTTTGGAATGACTACCTCACGGGCCCTGTGATCCTCACGATTTACTAGCCTTTCAATTTATTGGGCCTGCCTGTCCATATGTTGAGCCTGACGGTCCAACAATCTGTCAGCCTATCTAGGGCTTCCTCTCTTATGTCTCTACCGCGAACCATTTTTATGATTCCTATAAAGGTTAAAACAAATAATCCTAAGAAACAAAAGCAAGGAAATAAAATAAAACGTACTTACAGTTGAGGAAGGATGTCCGTGTAGTGGCGTGCAGTCGAGCAGTCTACAGAACCGATTTTAAAACCCGGGGGCTCTGATACCATAACTGTGAAGACCCTTATCCGTACCCTTAATTTCTCGTAAAATTTTTCTTTTTATAACCCTAAAAAAATTTTGGCTTCACTTTAAATCGAAGTCTCGGGTTCTTGAAATCGTTTAAAATCATTAAATTAAACCACGAATTTAGCTGAGGAAAATACAGTGCAAAATTCCGAGGGCAAACGTGTTCAAAACAAGAAAACAAGGGGCGATCGATCGGCCACTTGATAGTCGATCGATCGGCTCAAGAAAAACAAAAGGGTGATCGATCGGCCACTTGACAGCCGATCGATCGGCCCATAGACCGCCGATCGATCGCCCCTCATCTGGCGATCGATCGGCTGCCGCTCTGGAATTATTCCAGAGCGTAGCCTGCAGGAGCCTATCATTCGCCCCCTTTCTGGGGAATGATCGGGTAACTCTCTAGAAAACCAGAGAATTCTACGTTCGATCGCCCCTCTTCTGGCGATCGATCGGCTTTGCCTTCCTCGTTTCTTTCCTTCAACACCCTCACAACCTGCACACAAACACACTTCACCATTTTCACTCCCTACCTTCATCACTTCATCAATTTACCTCTAAATACAACTCATAACAAACACTTCAACCCCAACCAACTCAAAACATATTTAAAACGAAGTAAATTTCATGAAAACGAACTGCGTGGATCCATCTGAAAACATACGGTGATGAATCCTTTTTGTGAAGTCTTTTATACGTGTTTTGTTGTTTTGGAAAACTCATTTTGTGAGTTTCTATCGTGAAGTCTTTTATCGAGATTAAACTGGAACTGCTTGGTCGTTGAACCCCACCCCGACATGACCGTAATTACATACATTCATATATTTTATTAGTCGTTTCTTTTCATGAAAACATATGCAGAAATTCATTTTTCGTGCTAGTTCGTAAAACATGATGCATGGACATGGATTTGCATTAAAGTAAGAAAACATAAAGCAATACGTAAAAACTTATGAAAAACGTTCTAACGTAACTACTTTCCTAGACTACCCATCCAACCTACACACTAACAACATATCACCAAAGATCCTCAAACAATTTACTCTCCTATGGTCTAGGCCGGATCAGCCAAACAAGTCACGAAGACTTACCTCGCGTCCGTAGCACATCGAGCTCCGTCCACGAACGTTGTTCACCTAAAATATTTCACAACACACGGCATTAAACCGAGCCTAAATCATCAAACTTTGAAAACTAACGGAACTCCTAGATAAAGGAAATTTCTTAAAACTCTAATTTAACTCGTTGAGGCATTTTATCGAGCAATTCGTGCTCGTGAATCCTTAACCTCTATTAATGGAGTTTTCAAAACTTCCAACCACCCAAAATTTTCATTAATGACCATTAACTCGCTCAACTACTTCCAATGCTCACTAATACGTCCACCAAAGTCATAAATAGGGCAACCCTAGCCGTTTCTAACATAACCTGTCTATTTCGCAAAGACCCTAAACAAAACCCTAACCGTTTAACTTCGCAAAAACAGAAATCTATTGTCTGAAAACTATAGAAGCTTATCTAGGATCGTGATTGGAGAAGAAAACGTTAAGGAATCGCCGTTGATCGAAGGAGAATTGACCGGCGTTTGAAGGAAGACGCCGTGAAGAGGGAAGTCGCCGTGAGGGTTGAGAGGAGAGGAATTCGCATGAAGTGTGAAGGAGAAAAAGAGGGGTTTGTGTTATTTAATAAATTTGGATATGCAAAATTACTATTTTTCCCTTACAGCTTAATATTCAACTATCTCACTATTTAACCCTCCGATTCATTTTCTCTAAAATTCCCATATTTCTCTCAAAATTCATATTAATCATAAGGGTTCTATTAAAACTCTTTATTCACAAAATGGACTTAGTTTGACATATTTACAAAATGCCATTATATATTGGAATGAATAAAATCCCGTAAAATCGGGTGTTACACTGGTGTTATAGATGGTGTGATAGGAAGCAATCTTCTTTATTCTTCATTGAAGCTCAGTCTCGGGAAGAGGCTACATTGGAACTCGGGAGGAGTTCTGTTTATCGACTAGAGGAGCTTTTCATTTTGATCTTAGGTAAGAGGATCTTGCCATACACGAATTATGGGAGGTGTCATCAACAACAAGGAGATCTTGTTGTATTTAGATCTCGGAAGGAATCGATCTAAAGTCTAGGGGAGTTCGCAAAAATAGTTTCATTGGGAAGTTAGGAAGTGGCGGCGACAAAGATAAGATGGAGTCTTTATTTGTTTAAGTCTGTTTGTCTTGTAACTTTGTGAACTCATGAAATATTTTTATATCTGGGCGTGGCCCTGGAGACGTAGGCGAATTGCAGAACTTGGTTACCAATCTCTTGTCTCTTTAATTTCCGCATGTTTATAATTTTCCATCATTGCATTAATTATCAGTGTCACACAAAACACTCTGTGTGACATTGCATAACTGATCTTAATCTTTCAATTGGTATTAGAGTGTGTCATTTCTGTTTCTTAAGAGGGATCCGCGGGACAAGATCATAGTTCGTGTGCGATGGACTCTATAAAGTAATGAGGCTCTACAATGCATCCACCTCTATTGGATGGAAGTAACTATGTTTATTGAAAGGCAAGGATGAGAGTATTCATTAAAGCTATTGAAGAGAAGGCCTGAAGATCTATTTTAACAAGATGGAATCATCCTATGGATACTGATGCAGAAGGTATCACATCTCCAAAACCTGAAGAAAATTGGTCAGTACCAAAGGCAATTCAAGCTCTCATGCTATATTTAATGGCGTTGATCCTATTCAATTCAGAGTCATCTCCACATGTGAATCAGCCAAAAAGACATGGGAGATTCTTCAAACCACCTATGAAGGAACATTAACTATAAAGTTGTCCAAGATGCAAATACTAACTACTAGATTTAAGAATCTGAAGATGCATGAAGATGAGAGTATTGGTGAGTTCAATGCCAAGCTATGTGACATAGCAAATGAAGCGTTTGCTCTCGGTGAGATGTTTTCTGAAGAAAAATTTATAAGAAAACTCTATAGTCTTTGCCACAATGATTTTCCTATAAAGTCACTGCTGTAGAAGAAGCCAAAGATGTCTCTAAAATGAAGTTAGAAGAATTGATGGGATCTCTTAGAACCTTCGAGATGAATATTAGAGGAGACACGGAAACAAAGAAGGCAAAAGGAGTGGCTTTAAAAATTGAGATACAGAACTTCAACGAGCATAATGAAGATGACTTGGAGGAATCTCTGACCCTGCTATCAAAGAATTTTAGCAGAGTTATGAAGAGATTTGGAAGAAATACTCATGGTGTCAAACACAATGTCGCTAACTTCAAAAATGGTTCTTCAAGCAACAAGAAGCACAGGGAAGAAACTCATGTGTCTGATCAACCTTTCAAGAACAAAAGCATCCAGTGCAGAGAGTGTGAAGGTTTTGGGCATATACAAGCAGAATGTGCTAATAGTTTGAAGAAAAAGAAGAACTCTCTGTGTAACGACCCGCCAGGCTCCCCCGACAGGCCGTGCAGTCCCGACTCACAGAGGGCCCTGCCACGTGGTTTCCCGAAGGCCGTCCCACGTGTACTCACGATCTTCTCCCCCCTTAAGGGAATTTTTGCCTCCCTCCCCACTCAAACCCAAGACCTCAGGGACTTCGGGAAACCACGTGGCAAGGCCCTGTGTGAACCGGGACTGCACGGCCTGTCGGGGGAGCCTAGCGGGTCATTGTGTGCCGATCGATCACCCAGCAGGAGTGCTGGTGCGCACGCATGTGGTGCGCGATGCCCACACTGCCTAGGGCGACGCGCGCACCCAGTGCACGCGCACGGCGCCCTAGTGGCCCATCTGAGATTTTTTTAAAATTTTGTTTTTCAAACATGTTTTGACCCGATCTTTTCTGGCACGTTTTGCACGTATTTTATGCACGTTTTCCAACCATTTTTTAGGGTTCAAAAAATCCAAAATCGCAAAAATTTATCAAAAATTATTTTAAATTACGTTTTAAACGCAGAAATTTTGTGCAAAGTAGCGCACCGAGTCGGGGTGGGTTCGGGGGCGTTACAAGATGTAGCTCAAGTGGTACTCCTCACTTGTAGCCCAGGTACTAGTCCCTGAGGTCCTGGGTTCGAGTCAGGGGGTTCAGTCATAGCTCAAGTGGTACTCCTCACTTGTAGCCCAGGTACTAGTCCCTGAGGTCCTGGGTTCGAGTGGGGGGCAAGGCAAAAACTCCCTTCAGGGGGGAAGAAGATCATGAGTACACGTGGGACGGCCTTCAAGAAACCACGTGGCAGCAGGCCCATCGGCGGGCACTGCACGGCTGGGCCAATCAGGGGGTTCAGTCATAGCTCAAGTGGTACTCCTCACTTGTAGCCCAGGTACTAGTCCCTGAGGTCTTGGGTTCGAGTGGGGGTGAAGGCAAAAACTCCCTTCAGGGGGGAGAAGATCGTGAGTACACGTGGGACGGCCTTCTGGAAACCACGTGGCAGCGGGCCCATCGGCGGGCACTGCACGGCTGGGCCAATCAGGGGGTTCAGTCATAGCTCAAGTGGTACTCCTCACTTGTAGCCCAGGTACTAGTCCCTGAGGTCCTGAGTTCGAGTGGGGGTGAAGGCAAAAACTCCCTTCAAGGGGGGATAATATCGTGAGTACACGTGGGACGGCCTTCTGGAAACCACGTGGCAGCGGGCCCATCGGCGGGCACTGCACGGCTGGGCCAATCAGGGGGTTCAGTCATAGCTCAAGTGGTACTCCTCACTTGTAACCCACGTACTAGTCCCTGAGGTCTTGGGTTCGAGTGAGGGGGAAGGCAAAAACTCCCTTCAGGGGGGAGAAGATCGTGAGTACACGTGGTGGGTCTGTGTGGCTGCCACGTGGCAGTTTTAGAAGTGGGCCGGGTTGCGTGACTTGACCCCGCGTATGGTGAGATCTAGAACAGGGTGACGTGCCAGTGACGTAGTGTTGGGCTGTCGTTACAAAAAAAGGCACCTTTTTTGTAACGACTGAACCCTCTGATGGGCCCAGCCGTGCAGTTCCCGCCGATGGGCCCGCTGCCACTTGGTTTCCTAAAGGCCTTCCACGTGTACTCACGATCTTCTCCCCTCTGAAGGGAGTTTTTGCCTTCCCCCCACTCGAACCCAAGACCTCAGGGACTAGTACCTGGGCTATAAGTGAGGAGTACCACTTGAGCTACCCAGGTACTAGTCCCTAAGGTCTTGGGTTCGAGTGGGGAGGGAGGCAAAAACTCCATTCAGCGGGGGAGAAGATCGAGAATACACGTGGGACGACCTTCAGGAAACCACGTGGCAGCGGGCCCATCGGGGGGCATTGCACGGCCTGGCCCATCGGCAGGTTCGTCGTTACATGTTGAATGCAACTTGGCGTGAAGATGAGTTAGAGAAGGAAGACGAATTTCAAAGCAACAATGTGGTGCTTGTTGTCCCTTCAGGGGGGAGAAGATCGAGAATACACGTGGGACGGCCTTCTGGAAACCACGTGGCAGCGGGCCCATCGGCGGGCACTGCACGGCTGGGCCAATCAGGGGTTCAGTCATAGCTCAAGTGGTACTCCTCACTTGTAGCCCAGGTACTAGTCCCTGAGGTCTTGGGTTCGAGTGGGGAGGGAGGCAAAAACTCCCTTCAGGGGGGAGAAGATCGAGAATACACGTGGGACGGCCTTCTGGAAACCACGTGGCAGCGGGCCCATCGGCGGGCACTGCACGGCTGGGCCAATCAGGGGTTCAGTCATAGCTCAAGTGGTACTCCTCACTTGTAGCCCAGGTACTAGTCCCTGAGGTCTTGGGTTCGAGTGGGGAGGGAGGCAAAAACTCCCTTCAGGGGGGAGAAGATCGTGAGTACACGTGGGACGGCCTTCTGGAAACCACGTGGCAGCGGGCCCATCGGCGGGCACTGCACGGCTGGGCCAATCAGGGGTTCAGTCGGGGGGCATTGCACGGCCTGGCCCATCGGCAGGTTCGTCGTTACATGTTGAATGCAACTTGGCGTGAAGATGAGTTAGAGAAGGAAGACGAATTTCAAAGCAACAATGTGGTGCTTGTTGTTAAGACAGAACATAAAAAAAATGGTGGTGTTATACACAGTATCACAGACAACTTTTCTAATAGTAGTGATGAAGATGAAGAAGCACTCACAGAAGAAGACCTTATTGGAGAATACAAGTTTCTTCATAAGAAATGGACTGAACTTGTTAAAGTAAATCAGCATCTACACATCTAGATTAGAAATTTGAGAGATGAGAAGAACAATCTTCAAAATGTTATTATTGATTTGGAGACCAAATTGAGAACGAGTCATGATGAAGTTAATGATCTAACCAATGAGATAAGTCTCATGAGAAAAATGCTAAAATGTTGAATTTGGGTTCTTCTAAATTGGATGATATTCTAAACAACAGCAAATCAAGTGTCAATCGGTCTGGATTGGGACTCAAAGGAGAAAGCCCAGTTTTACAAACTTTAGCAGTAAAGAAAAATTGCTCTATACTGGAATTCGTAAGGGAAAGCTCCATGTCACAGTTGGTGTCAGCCACGGGATTTGATTACAAAGGGAAGCAAGTCGCAATAAGAACACAAAGAACCGACAGAAAATCTAACTCTTGTGACTCCTATAATATTTCCAGTAGTAAAGGTAACAAATATGTTTTTGTGTGTCATTATTGCAATCGTCGTGGTCATATTCGCCCTAGATGCTTCACTTATCTTGCTAACCTAAGACTAGGTACTGTTAGACATGCTTCTTCTTACAGATTTCCTTATAAAAAATGGGTGAAAAAATCAAGTTTGAAGTGTAATGTTACACATCTTTCACTAAAGGCAATTGCAACGAATGCATGGTATTTTGATAGCGGATATTCTAGGCATATGACAGATGAAGAGAAATATTTGAAGGACATCATACCCGAAACCATGGAAAAAGTAACATTCGGCAACGGTGTCTCAACGAATGTTATTGGAAGGGGAACGCTAAATGTTCATGGTCTACCAATGTTGAGTAATGTTCTTTTGGTGGATGGTCTGAAATCTAATCTAATTAGTATTATTCATATGTGTGATCATGATTTGAATGTGCAATTCACACGTGAAAAATGTGTGGTGTCCGATCAAAACAACAAGTGTGTTATAGAAGGAGTTAGCATGTGCATATAACGTTTTTGCTACTCCCACTTTTCTCTAGAGAGCTAAGCAGATGCAGCGACAAGATGATGAGTTGGCAGAGAAAGTTATTCAGCTACAAAATGGTGAACAACTTGACAGTTGAGGGTACTTTGTTTTTCATGGGCCTTTTGGTAGTTTCTAGTGGTTAGAAATTGAGTCAAGCTATACTTGCAAAAGCTCACAACTCGAGATTCGCTATCCAATCCAAGTAGTACAAAGATGTATTAGGACCTGAAGCAACAGTACTGATGGCTACGTATGAAACGTGAAGTGGTAAAGTTTGTGGCTCGATGTCTAACGTGTCAGCAGGTTAAGGCTGAACACCAAAGGTCAGCTGGTTTGTTGTAGCCTTTGCCTTTTCCAAAGTGGAAGTGGGATAGGATTGCCATGGACTTTGTCACAGGACTTCTAAAGACTCCTCAAAACCAAGATGCAATTTTGGTCATTGTGGACTGTTTAATCAAATCAGCTGACTCTATTTCAATTCAGATGAATTTCCCGTTGTCAAAGTTAAGTAAATTTATTTTAAGAACATTGTACGTCTTCATGGTATCCCCTCGTGCATTGTATCTGATTGGGACCCAAGGTTCACTTCCAAGATTTGGAGGGCTTTGCAAAAAGCACTTGGTATGGAATCAAACCTTAGTACAACGCATCATCCTCAGACTAATGAACAGTCTGAACGTCCCATTTAGACTTTAGAGGATATGTTGAGAACTTGTATTCTGGAATTTGGAGATAGTTAGATCAACCATCTGTCGTTGGTCGAGTTTTTTTATTATAACAGTTTTCAAGCCAGCGTTAGAGTTTCTCCTTTTGAGGCACTGTATGGCAGGCCTTGTTGCTTGCCCTTGTATTGGGCTGAGGTGGAGAAGAGGGTCACTCTTGGGCCCGAGTTGATTCTAAAAATTACGGAAAAGATCAAACTGATCCGAGAGAGTCTTAAGACAGTGCAGAGTAGACAGAAGAGCTATGCCGATCTCAAGAGGTGAGATGTGGAGTTTGAGGCTGGAGATGTTTTCCTAAAGGTTCGACCGAGGCGTGGCGTTAGTTGGTTTGGGGTTAATGGGAAGTTAGCCATGAGGTACATTGGCCGGTTCCAGATTATTGAACCGATTGGTAACGTGGCGTATAGACTTGATTTACCTTCCCAGCTCGGTTATGTCCATGATGAGTTTCATATTTACCTATTAAGGAAGTACAGACTGGACCCCTCGCATGTCATTTCCAAGACTGATGTTCCTATTCAAGATAATTCTTACGAGGAGCAGCTAGAGCAAATACTTGGAAGAGAGATGTGGGTCTTCTTTGCAAGGAGAATCCCTTGGTTTGATCACAACAAGTGGGTGATGACTTGGGAGCTCGAGTCCAAAATATTGCATAAGTATCCTCACTTGTTTGATGGTTACTTTTGATGTGATACTGAATTTCGATTACAAGTTTTTTTAAGCGGAAATAATGTAAAACCATGTAAATTTAGCGACAATTAATTATGTGAGCAAATATTTCGCGTTGTTGACTGATGATATGTTGAAAGTTTGACCAATTTTTGTCGTCTTATTCCACATGGGATTTTTTTGTCAATTTGTCAAAAACACTGAAATTGGGCGTCGCTAATTAAAAAGAAAATATTGTGAAAGGTTATTGTTCGACATATTAGGATTGATACATGTCGGGATCGGGATTTGGCAATTAATTAAAATAATATAATTTAAAAATAATAAATAAAAGAAAAGATAAAGGGTATAACCCTTTCTCTTTTCTAAGTGCATTGCATAGAGAGGGGGAATCGGGGAGAGGGTGAGGGAAATCTTAGACTTCGATCTTGAAAATTTTTGTCTCAAAACATTCCTCTCAAGATGCCCTTTAATCCTTGTGAAGAAATCTTGGACGGTAAGTCCCACTCGTTTTCTCCCATTGAACGTTAGGGTTTTTTGGCATTTTATTTTTTGCCTAAAAACTCCCCTTCAACTCAGGATTATAGTATTTTTAGACTAGGAAAGTAGGTTTCATATAGATGGAAGGATGAAATCCGAAAGAAAACAGTCGGAATGACGGTTTTTCAGCTGGCCAAATCGCGGTGCCAATGGGCACTGCGATTTGGCTAATGGGCCTTGTCAGGGATGCCCAGACTGGACCCGACCGGATCGAGTCAACGTGGATTGGACTAGACCAAAATGGCTTGACCCAGACCGAACCGAGTCCGTGTCTCATTTTTCCTCGGTTCTTCTTCCTCTTTACCTGATGTTTAACAAGGGTGTTTCATTATTCTTAGATGACTTTACCAACCTTGAGCCAGCACATGAGGCTTCTACTCATGTAAGGAAGAATAGTAATTGTCATCGAGGTACAAATTTTATGTTTTCTACATCGCATAGCATTGGTTTTCAAAAACAATATTTTGGTGGGTTGCCACTTATAAAAGTATGATATGGCCTTGCTGCCAGTATGTGGATTTTTTACGTATATGTACGTATGACTTTATCTCATGTTTAATTTTAGCATACATGATTATGTTTTGGGTAGTTTCGGTGCAAAAGTATCATGAGGCTATCCTACTACCCCTTCTGTTGCATGAGGCGATTTTGTTTGCACGTATAATAAGGGGTTATAGGGCGGTAATGACGTGCTCCTTGGGACCCGATAGCACCTAAACTTGATCTTTTGTGAGATTGTGTTGTGGCTAAGATCGATCACCGACCACTCGAGTGATGAGCTAGATCTACGGATCGCCGTGAACCTATATATGCGGCAAGTTTTGTAAATATCTCACTGAGGACTCGTGGAGTCGATTTTATCAAAAAGGCGAAAAGATGTTTTCCTTAACTTTTTATGAACTCATGCATAATTTTGAAGATTAATCATGTTTTCAAAAAAAGATAAAATCTTTGTTTTTAAACCAAAATGCATTATATATACTTTCCTACTGAGTTAGTCACTTACCCCAACGACACCCTCTCATTCCAAGTTGTAACGCCCCCGACCCACCCTGGGCTCGGTGCGTCACATTTCAAACCAAACCCGCGTTTAAAACATCGTTTAAAATAATTTTCGTAAATTTTATGACTCGTTTTCGAGTTTTTCGAACCCTCGAAATTTATTGGAAAACGGGCCCAAATACGTTTAAAATACGTCGGAAAATGTCGGGTCAAAATATTGTAGAAAAAGGAAGAAATTTAAAACTTTTAAAAAAAATCAGCCAAATGGGCGCTGGGGGCGCGCGATGGCCTGCGCGCTGGGCGCGCCCCGCAGGTGCCCAATCGCGATCGGTCGCATTTTGGGCCCGATCGATCGGGCCCACTCGAGCTATTTTCACCAAAATTGACCCCGGCCGCGATCGATCGTGACTCATGCCCGATCGGTCAGGGCCGGCTCGGGTATTTTCAACCAAAAACGTCCCAAAACACCCCGTTTTGACTTTTCTTGACTTTACCAACCTTTCTACACTTTTCTACGAGCCCGACACCTCTGAAAATCCCGAAATTTTTACCATACGCTCCCGACACATAAATCTTCAAATCCCGTAAATTTTGTGGAAAACCGACTTCAAACGGATATTAATAAAAATAGCTAACTTAAACCCGACATTGTTTGTTTTAAAATCAAAACGGACGGCATAACGCCTAAAACCCGATAAACCAAAACCTACGATTTAAAACCGGAAAATATACATCTTCAATTCCAAACATTTGAACTCACTACTTATCAACATAATAAATTCATAAAACCATCAAAGTGAGTACGAAAACATTCATTTCAAAACAAAACCTTTACAAATGAAACTATCCACAACATTCCCACAAAATACCCGAAGAAGGATAGTGATCCAGACGCCCCGACAAATAGCCTGCACCGGCGAGCTCCGTACTCCTCCGACTGCGGCCTAATCCTCGGCGGTCTCGTCAACCTCACCTGTCAAATACTCGTCACCTACACCACAAAACACAAAACGTAAGCCTAATGCTTAGCAAGTAGGGAATATTGATAATGCATACACAAACAATGCACGACGCACCCTCAACCCTCACACACACACCCTAACATATGCAGTTTCTACTCTCGGTTGTATGTATCATGATCTCACTTAATTAAACGTAGGCGTACCTCTCTCGTAGAATATCCATTCTACTCGAGACACATTTGCGTACCTCTCGAGTAGCGCTCGAGACACAGTTGCGTACCTCTCGAGTAGCACCCGAGACACAGTTGCGTACCTCTCGAGTAGCACAGTTGCGTACCTCTCGAGTAGCACCCGAGACACAGTTGCGTACCTCTCGAGTAGCACCCGAGACACAGTTGCGTACCTCTCGAGTAGCACCCGAGACACAGTTGCGTACCTCTCGAGTAGCACCCGAGACACAGTTGCGTACCTCTCGAGTAGCACCCGAGACACAGTTGCGTACCTCTCGAGTAGCACCCGAGACACAGTTGCGTACCTCTCGAGTAGCACCCGAGACACAGTTGCGTACCTCTCGAGTAGCACCCGAGACACAGTTGCGTACCTCTCGAGTAGCACCCGAGACACAGTTGCGTACCTCTCGAGTAGCACCCGAGACACAGTTGCGTACCTCTCGAGTAGCACCCGAGACACAGTTGCGTACCTCTCGAGTAGCACCCGAGACACAGTTGCGTACCTCTCGAGTAGCACCCGAGACACAGTTGCGTACCTCTCGAGTAGCACCCGAGACACAGTTGCGTACCTCTCGAGTAGCACCCGAGACACAGTATTCAAAACATGCTAAAAACCTGTTCGTTTCGTAGTTTGAAAACAATGATACATGTCATGTACAAACAATCAAGCAAACAACCAAACAAAGCAAACAAACAATTCCCTACCGTTCTGTGGTGTAGGCCCGAAGGCAAAAGGCACACATCCACTACTTACCTGGCGTCTCGGTAATTGCTTTCTCACTTCCACCATTCAAATCACACGTTTGATCACCTAACAAATAATGAAAAGTTACTTAGTAACACGCTAAAGGATTCTAAAACTTTAACTAACTTAAACTAACCATCACTTTTAACCTAAAACTAACCAACACTCAAACAATCTCACAATTAAACACACAAACCCGATTTTTATGAAATTTACCGACGTCCAACTTTAAACGGCCATAACTTCCTCATTTTTCAACGGATTTCGACGTGCCACCCCAACTCGGAAAGCTCTACACGTCTACTATCCATTGAAATGCTTAAATTAAACAAACCAATTCAATAACCAAACCGAAACTCCAGCCAACAGAATCGGCCACCTTTTACACAAAACCATTTTTTCCAAATTCAACTCCAATCTTCACTCTATCCTTAAAAATCAACCTAAACTAATCTATCAAAAACTTAAATAACCAAAACTAGGAAGAACACTCATCAAAGAACCCAAATTTCGGAGCTCTCAAGCTAGGGTTTCCAAACCCTAACTAAAACTCACACAAACTCCATCAAAACACTAAAAATCAACCCTAAGTTGCATCAAACATAAAACCCACTTAAACTCTTACCTTAAAGCTTGAGAAAATAGAAGATTGAAGGAAGGAGATACACGTGAATGGCTGCCAAAGGACCGTGGAGAGCAAGGGGAAGAAGAAGGGTTTTTTGATGTTTTCTCCTTCACTTTCTTTTAATTTATAAAACCATCTTTTTACTTTTCATTTTTACACCAACATTTCACTTAATTATAATAACAACCCATCCCCCTTTTCTCCTTTCATTTCCAACGTGATTGGCTACTCCTTTCTCTCCTTTCATTCAATTTTTCTAACTAATTTTCTATTGGTCCAATTGTGCTTTGACTTTTCAAACAATTCTTTTTGGTTTTGAATTTTCCAAACTCTTTTGTAATGCCCCAAACCCGCCCCGGGCCCGGTGCGTCACTTTGCAAACAAATCCCGTGTTTAAACGACGTTTAAAAGTAATTTAAATAAAATATTAGGCTCGGTTTTGTAAAATTCCTGGCTCGATGTTCGGGTTTTTCGAACCCTCAAATTTTCTTGGAACACGTGTCTAAAATACGTTAAGATACGTTGGAAAAATTTCGGTTCAAAACATAGTGGAAATCAGGCGAAAAACGAAAAAAAAAATCAAAATTTTGCAAGGAGGGGCGCTGGGCGCCAGGCGCGCCCAGGCTGCGCGCTGCGTGCGCGCTACGCGAGCGCTGCGCGCGCGCTATGCGCACGGCACTCGCCGCACGCGCGAGCGCGTGCGCGCGCTGGGGCACGCCAGCGCGCCCCAGCTCCCTTTTCCCGCGCGCTTCACGCGTGCTGTGGCGATTACTCACCTCCGGGTGGCGAATAATCGCCACCCTCTCTGCCATCTTCGCCCAAAAACACCCCCGAGGCGATTGGTGGCGTTTGGGTGGCGAATAATCGCCACCCCCTCGGGTTTTCGGCCCCAAAATGACCAAAAATACCCCTCTTTCCGACTCTCTCGACTTTCCTTCACATTTCTACACTTTTCTCCACTCCCGACACCTCCAAAAATTCTGAAAATTTAAATATACCTTCCCGACACCTAAATCTTCGAGTCCCGTAAAAATCTCGGAAAACCGACTTAAAACGAATAAATACAAAAATCACAAATATAACCTGACGTTAGTTACTTTAAAATCAAAACGGGCAATATAACGCCTAAAACTTTAAATACCCAAAACCTGAAATAAATCCCGGAAAACACACAGCTTCCATCACGAACAACTATACTTTATACTCACTATCCATCTCCACGTCAACTCGTAAACCCGGTAACATACATACGAAAATATTTACGAACCCAATTTACCAGAACTTAATAAAGTTTCCTAACTTCCACAAAACAACATTTTCACACACCAACAATCCATACCAAAATACTTACAAATTAAACTATCCATGTCAAACATTCACCTCCCACTACCCGAGACATCCAGTGGTCAAAACGCCCCAACAATAGCCTGCACCGGCGGACTCCGTACTCCTCCGACTGCAGCCTAATCCTCGGTAGTCTCGTCTACCTCACCTGTATACAAATCGTCACCTACACCACAGAACACACAAAAAGGTAAGCCTAACGCTTAGCAAGTAGGGAAATAATGCACAACACACACTAAATGTTTGACTCAACCCTAACATGCAGTCTCTGCACACTCTGTTGTTTTCTTTTCGTTTCAATTGCATTTTATCTTTCACTTCCAGGTGAATCAAGTAGGCACACGCCCCCACACAGTCCAGGACGGCCACGCCTTGACCCACGGAGCTAGACCGGAGGCACATGTCCCAACACAGTCCAAGACGGCCAACCGAATCTCCTCCAATCGATCGTAGAATCCTCATCGTGCACTTCAAGCACGAGTGCACTTCAAGCACGAACCTCATTGTGCGCTTCAAGCACGAACGGGTTGAGGTCGAGAAATTCATACTCATGACTCATTACGTACATTAGAATCCCCCAATCGATCGTAGAATCCTCATCGTGCACTTCAAGCACGGGTGCACTTCAAGCACCAACCCCATTGTGCGCTTCAAGCACGAACGGGTTGAGGTCGAGAAATTCATACTCATGACTCATTACGTACATTAGAATCCCCCAATCGATCGTAGAATCCTCATCGTGCACTTCAAGCACGAGTGCACTTCAAGCACAAACCCTATTGTGCACTTCAAGCACGAATAGGTCGAGAAATTCATACTCACGACCACGTTGCAAATCTTTTCTTATCTTTCATTTCATTCTTACCGCTCAAGGATGCAAAACACGTAATTTCGTAGTTTAGAAAACCATGATGCGTGACACACGATGCATGACACAAAGCAAAACATACGCAAACATCAAACAATCCCTACCGTTCTATGGTGTAGGCCCGAAGGCAACAAACACGCACTCCACTACTTACCTGGTTCGCTGCTCGATACTTTCTCGTTCACTCCGTCCAACAAAATCAAACGTTCGATTACCTAAAAATGACGAGAAATCAACTTAGAAATTTACAAACTCTAAGGGAAATTCTTAACCTAACTAATAGAACTATAACACAACTCCCAACCCAATCTTTTACCCCAAAATTGACCGTCTAACTTCAAACGGTCATAACTCCATCATTTTGCAATGGATTTCGACGTGCCACCCCAATTCGAAAACCTCTACACGTCTACTATCCATTGAGTCACTCAAATCAACCATCCAAACACGAAGGCTAAGTTGGACATGCCAAAACAGAACCGGTGCTCTTTAGGGTAAAAACCGATTTTTCACACTTTTACTTCCAATCCTCAATCCAACCACTCCAACAACCTAAACTAAGTCATTTAACAACCAAACCATCAAAAGAAGAAAGAAATCTAACATCAACACTCAATTTTCGGAATCCCTAACCTAGGGTTTTCCAACTCTTCCTAAACCTACCTAAAACACCCTAAAAACTCTTCCAAACTTCATCCCATAGCACATAAACTAAAACCCATGTAAATTTACCTTGCAATCACTTGAAGAAATGAAGTAAGAAGGAGGAAGAGAGGCGGCTATGGAGGAGAGCAAGAGAAGTCGATGAAGATGAAGAAAAAGGAATGAAAACCTAACTTTAAACCATAACTTTCATTTACTTTTAATTTTCCTCCATTTAACTTTTTAAAATTACAAATCTACCACACCTTTTCTTCCTTCAAAAGCCAACGTGAAAGCCACTTCAAAATTCATCACTTTCCATTCAATTTAATGCATATAAATTCCTTTGCATTTCATTGGTTCATAGGTTTGACTTTTCAAACCCTTTGGTTTGAATTTCAACTCTTTTTCGTCTCTCTTTTCTCCTCAATGCATAACATCAAACTTATATAATTAAACTCTCCTAACACGTCAAATTGTAGGCGACGCACGTAATAGGAAATTCTCGGGTGTTACATCTTTTCTCCCTTCTAACCAATAACAAATATTACTTCACTTTAATTCATTTATCACTTTTGAATTGTCAACCAAAATTCCCATTGGTTGAAACATTTGACTTTTCAACCTTTGAAAGTCAAATGTTCACCCTTTCTCACTTCTCATCTCATTACACATACTTTTGAATAACTAAACTTCCATAACACTTCTACTATTCTAATCTATGGCTACATAAGTTTTAAGGAAATTCCTGGCTGTTACACAAGTAAAGAGAAGTGTGTCTAGGACTTGCTTCAATGGAGATCGGGAGAGACTCTTGTTATTTCTTTCCCTTAGAACTCAATTCTACTTCCTTGATAATGATTTAGTTTGTTAAATTTGGTATTTAATTAGGTATGTAACCATAACAAATGATCTAGATTTCCTTTTATTTGCGTGCACGGTTGGATAATTGTTAAATTTTAATTTTATTATGCTATTTGCTTAGGATTTCATATTGTGGGCTTTGCTTGTGTAACCTAAAACTTTTGATGTCAAATTCTAGTCTTGTGCTAGGTGATCGAGTTTTATTTCTGGGAATCAGGTCGCCTCTGGCATTTCTATTCCATCCGGCCCCAGGGTCGTGACAACAATAGCAAAGAGGACACATTATCCGAAGACGAGAAAGTTGCAAATATGTGTTTTATGGCCAAAGAAAATAAAGTAAGCTACTTTTTTAGTGATTTAGATGATGATGTTGATGAGAATGGATTGATTGAGGAATAAAATAATTTAGTAAAGCAATTTAATTTACTCAAATCTAAATATAAAATATTAAAGAATGAGAGTGTTGATATTATTAAGAAGTATGCTAGTGTAACATCTTCGTTAGAAAGAGAAATTAGTGATTTAAAAGGCAAAAATATTGATTTAAACAACATTGTGATTAAATTTAAAAATAGTAGTAAAATTTTGGATTTGCTTTTGGGAAAATGAAATGTTACATTTGATAAAGCCGATATTGGTTATGAACCATTCAAAAAAGAAACAGGCATACAAAAACTTTTTTGTTAGTTCAACTACTTGTAATGTATGAAATAAAATTGGTCATAAATTATTTGTATGTCATTTGAAGTCAAATAAAAAAAAAGAGCTATCTTCACACCCGACCTGGCTCGGCCCATCAGCCACATCACAGCGCTGATTGGCGCTACGATTCGGCAGACAAAAAAACTATTATTCCAATCGTTTCCTTCTCGATTTCTTCCTTACATCTCAACACATCAACTTTCCCAGTCTAAGAATACTATAATTCCGAGTTGAACAAGGTTTTTAGGCGGAAAACAAAACGCCAAAAAATCGTAACGTTTAAGGGGAGAAAACAAATGAAAAATCAACTTACTGTCCAAGATTTTTTCACAAGGATTGAAGAGCTTCGTGAGAGGAACCTTTTGAAACAAAATTGTTCATGATCGGAGTCCGATCAGTTTCCTTCTCTCTCGACACGTACCAATCGCAACATGTCTTATAATTTTTTTTTTTTTTACTTTGTGACGCTCAATTTCACCAAATTTGGTCAATTGACTAAAACTTTTCACTTGGAATAAGAACAACAAAAATTGGTTAAATCTTCGACACATCATTAGTCAACAATGCGAAAAATTTACTCACAAATTTAATTGTCGTTAAATTTACCAATTTTACAATCGTCTCATATGGCTTTCATTGCTTTCGTCTTGAAGGCTTTGGGTGTCTTTTTGACTTGAGGAAAATCAGCTTTGAAGTGCCCGAGCATCCCATACTCAAAGCAAGTGGCTTCTTATTCTTTTTAAGCTCTATCTCTTTTTGTGAACTTCTTTTTTTGCCACTTTTTTCATTGGAGAAATTTGCTAAATCTTCTTGTGATGAAAACTATCTCCCTATCATCTTCTTCCTTTTCGGATTCAACTCGGTCACTTGATGAGGCTTAGTAATGTCTTTTTCCTTTGAGATTTTCTTCTCTTTTCGCTCTTCTTTCTCATATTCTTGTATGGTGATCTCATGCATTATGAGGGATCCAATAAGATCATCCATTTTGAAAGTTTTGAGATCTCTTGCTTCTTGATTTATGGTGACCTTGGGTTAAAACGATCTTCGAACACATCAAAGAATTTATGTAACAAAGTCTTTATTTGGATAGGTTCTACCAAGCACTTTCAAACTATTGATAATATTAGTGAATGGAGTAAATATTTGACTAATAGTCTCATCTTTTGTCATAAAAATTAATTCATATTCATATAATAACATACTCAATTTACTTTCTTTAACTTGATTTGTGCCCTCGTGTGTGATCTTAAGTAATCTCCAAATCTCAAAGGCATTATCACATCCTTGTACTCTATTTAAATCATCCATATTAAGTGCACAATATAACGTATTCATAGATTTAGCTTTCATGCTTAATTTGTTTTTGTCATTGTCATCATATTTTAGAGTCAACTTAGGCATGTAAACCATTTTCATGTTTGATGGAATTGTAAGCACCATTTTCAATATTTCATAAATCATAGTTCATATATTTCATAAATATTTTCATTTTAACTTTCTAATAAACATAGTCATTACCATAAAAAATGGAGGCCTAAAAAAATAGATTGCCCCTCAACATGCATGTTGTTTGAATTAAAAGGCATAACAATTTATCACTCTAAAAATAAAAATTTAATCATAAATTAGTCTAAACCCCACTCTTATACCAATTATAGGATCTAAATTAACCTAAGAAGGGGTTGAATTATGTTTATAAATTTTTTATTAAATGTTCATTGCTAGCAATTTCAAATATAATATTTTTCTCTAAATCTAAGTGATTATCTTAGATATGCAATATTCTAAACTAAGCAAATCAAGGAGATATGGATAGAGAGATGCAAATAATTGGTTAATGCGGTTCAATCAATTTTGCGTACATTTGCGCTCTAAGTGTGATGACCCGAATATGCACGTAAGGGTACGATGGCTGCACGAACCGGAACCCGGATGGCAGTACGTCCGCATGGGCGAACCGGAAGGTGACAGGTCGTAAAAAGGGGGTCGTCACAATCCCACATCGCTTGGGGAAGTATGTGAAATAAAACATATGTAAAGGGACCCTTCCAACATAGTAAGACACGTTTTGGAGCACAATTGGCAACGGATCCCATAAGAACTCCCAAGTTAAAAGTACTTCGGCGAGAGCAATTCCAGGTTGGGTGACCTTC
Source organism: Begonia masoniana (assembly GCA_022432975.1). NCBI lineage: Eukaryota > Viridiplantae > Streptophyta > Magnoliopsida > Cucurbitales > Begoniaceae > Begonia > Begonia masoniana. The sequence continues at coordinate 64,621,182 of CM039502.1, read as the reverse complement.
CGGGAAGTTCTCGCCAAACAAAGCCGTGAAGGGAGGATATTGGGCTACGGCCCAATCCCCAGAGTGGACAATATCTTGCTGGAAAAAGGGTCGTTACAAATGGTATCAGAGCCTGTACCCAACCAAAAATGTGGCCAACGAGGACGTTGGGCCCTCGAGGGGGGTGATTTTGTTGACCCGAATATGCACGTAAGGGTACGATGGCTGCAAGAACCGGAACCCGGATGGCGGTACGTCCGCGCGGGCGAACCGTAAGGTGACAGGCCGTAAAAAGGGGGTCGTCACAATCCCACATCGCTTGGGGAAGTATGTGGAAATGAAACATATGTAAAGGGACCCTTCCAACATAGTAAGACGCGTTTTGGAGCACAATTGGCAACGGATCCCATAAGAACTCCAAAGTTAAAAGTGCTTCGGCGAGAGAAATTCCAGGTTAGGTGACCTTCCGGGAAGTTCTCGCCAAACAAAGCCGTGAGGGGAGGATATTGGGCTACAGCCCAATCCCCAGAGCGGACAATATCTTGCTGGGAAAAGAGCCATTACACTAAGGCTCCTCTTTGAAGACTTCTTCCCAACTCAAGCTTCAAATTCAATGGATTGAACTTCTAGGCGTCAATTCCAAGCCTTTACAATGATTCTTTCATAGGGTGTCCCCTTTTTCTAGTTCAATAATAAATAGGAGAAAACATTTGGGCACAAGTAACTAATCTCACACTCTTTCTAAGATAAAAATATCAAGTTTATATAGGAGAAGTTATACGTCATGAATCTGTCACTCCTAAAAAATTTCATTGAGATTTTCTAACTAATTTTCAAGTGCCTCTTTTATAGGTTTCCATGGAAGATCATATGATAAAGTTATCAAGTCAACCTTCAAATACTTTGTGGATACTTTCTTGATAAAGCATAGATGGAGAATGAGGTTTTTTCTCTCCACTTGGGTTTGAAGCTAAGTCCTCTTGGAGATGGGCCACAAAGGAAAAATGGCTTACAAAGAAGACTTATAAGAGGCGCCCTCATCTTATGACAAAGAGAAACCCAAGTTTATGCTAGTTTAGGGGCCAAAGGAGGAAGAGACTGAAGCACTTGAGGCCGTGACCATCTAACCATTGTTGGCCAAATTTCCATCTCATTGAAGACTAAAAGACTTTCCTTTTGGACTCTTTTTCTATCCTCATTATCGTTTGTCATTTCATTATTGGATTTAATATTTGGATTATTTTGTTGTACACCTCACTTGATTTAAACTATATGGCCGAGTGAGTGGGTTTTTATTTGCTCCATCTTAGGGCTATTTTAGTCTTTATTTTTTAAGGGCTCTTGCCCTAATTTTAGGGTTTAAATACCTCCATTATGCTGCTCAACTTAGTTTTGAGAAGAATGAAAACTTTGTTTTCAACAATAGAATTGTGAGTGATTTCCTTTTCTACTTTGGTGAGTTTATCCAAAAATTTGTGGTGTGATACCACATTGAAATTTTTTTGAGTTTTGGTGATTTCTCTTATTGTACATCTATGTCCTCTTTTTTTCTAGAGGTGGGTAACGTGAAGTTTTGTGTCAAAACTCATATATTGCAAGACAATTGAAGAATGAGAAAGAGTTTCTATCAGAAGATTTGAAGTTGAGATTACTTTGAGTCTACGAAAGTTATTTGTGCATATCTCTCCAATCTAAACGAATTTGGCCACAAACTTCGGAGGTATTTAACTTCCTTTCTAGAGGAAGATCCTATCCAAATTTCAAATCAAAAACCCTTGAATCAACTGAGATATTATTCCCTCAAGTTAGGTCAGAAGCTTAACCGAAATGTGTGATTCTGCCTCAGTCGACAAGAATTATTTGGTTATAACTCCTTCATCTCAATGAACTAGAACGTAATTTTTGGAGGGCTTTTAACCCACACCTAGGTGGTGCTGCTATTAAAATTTCATTAAAAAAGAAGTTGATGCAACATAGATATCACTTCCTAAAGACAACACCCGAATTTGTCCTAGAATTTTAGATTTTTCTTTGAAATTACCATTCATTTCATATTGGCGGTGAATCATTTGGTATCAAAACCCCCTTTCTTCCCTGTTATTTTTGTGCTTTAATTTGGTGATTTAATTGGCTACAAAAGATGACAAGAGTTGGTTCTAAGCCTTTGCAACATTTTGAAAATATTATGGTTCAACCGAATTAACATATGGTGAAGACAACCGATTGTAGTATGCAAGCACAACTTGGTGAGCTTAAGAATGCATGTGCCGTTTTGCAACAACAAATAGTTAAGGATAGGACTCATCAAGAGAAGGTATTCATCCCTATTTCTAAAGGCTCTATTAATTGTATTGAATATTTTGATTGGTTGGAAAATTTTGAAGCCGACTTTGATTGTTGTGATTATTCGGAGAAGGAGAAAATCAAACTACCCTCTAAGAAGTTCGACAATTTTGCTAGTTTGTGGTGGGACAGTATTTTTGAAAAAAGAAAAAGAAATGGAGGATGATGAAGCACATGGAGGATGATGAAGAACCTTATGGAAAAGAAATTTGTGCCTAGAACACAAAAGCAAGAACTTGGTTCTCGATTTTTGTCAAACTCACCAAATTCTTTCAAGTTTCCTTATTTGTGAGCTCAAGCTCAAACTGAGTTTGTTGAAGAATCCTTATATGAAGGTGAAGAGATGAAAAAGGAGATCGTCCTCTCCCACGAAGAGCCATTTGTTTTGGAAGTAGTGGAAGAGAACAAGGCCCTTTTTGAAGAGTTGCATAGCCCATGTTGCTACAACGAAATTTTTTGTTATTTTAGAACAATTCAAAAGACCTCTCTATGAAGTAGAAGGTCAAGACACCTCCTTGGCAGCAATTAATGAGGAGGAATTAAAGGAATAAGTCATCTTTCTTCATGAAGAACCATTGCTCGAAATAGAACCTAATTCGGGTGAGTTGAGTAGCTTAGACCGATTTGATGAAATATAAGAGTGGATGGTAGCCATAGCTCAAAAATTTCAAGAGGTGCAGGACCAGCACCTTAGGAGCCTTCAAACCCTAAATCCACAAGGATATGTAGAAGAAAAACTTGAAGATGAAAGAATGGAGTTGTTGGTAGAAAATTGAAGTGGAGTTGGAATCGAGCTTGGAGAAATTGATGATGATTCTCAACAGTTATCTTATCCAAGTTTTTCTAATGTGTCTTTGGTTGATGTAGAAATTTCTTAAGGATCCTCTAATAGGGAGAACATGTCCAAACTCAAGAATGATTAGGAAGAAGCTCTTCCACAAGAAGATAAACCCATGGATTTAGAGAAGACACACTTAGTGTTGGATGACACATACTCCACTTTACTTTGTCTAGGTGAGCCATACCGGTTGGAGGAAGCAAATAAAGTGAAGAATTAAAATGAACTTATGACAGAAACCCTTGAAGGAGAAGACAAAGTTGAGGTGGTTTTCTATGCTAAAGAGGAGCCCATTCACTTTGTGCTAAAAAGTGATTTTTTTCTCTAAACCTGAGAAAGGGTAGTGATAAAGGTACACGATTTATTCTTCCCAAGTTGGTCCAATTTTGAGCTAAATTTTTATTTTTTGGGAAAGATGCTTTCTCAGTTATGGATGATAAGCTTATCTTGGATTTCATAGTGCAACAAATTCATCACAATTTTTGGGAGCTCAATGTAAAGAAAGGTAACCAACTAGTCATAGCCGATTCAATAAGGTATGAACCACTAAACAAATTGCTTGCTTAGTTTTTTAGAATCAGAGAGAATCTTGATCGTTTTAATATTGTTAGTGACTTGTGATTTTGGAATAGCAATTTTGATAGTATGACTGTAGATGACATCTTGAGAAATGATAGATTTTTATTTATGATTAGCAATTGTTGTTTGCCTAATTTTAAAATTGGAGAGTTGTTGAACTTGAATTTTTTTTATGATGAATTTATTGGCTATTGTTGGAAACAAAATTCTGGTGCCACAGTAGATAAGCCTCATTTTTTCAACTAGGAAAGTTTACTTTTATTGCACTTGATGAAGAAGTTTTTAACCGAACTTGAGTAACAAACCTATGAGTTTTTGAAAATGTTGAAAGGATCTTTTGGTAAAGAATTGAAGGTACCACTCATTATGCATAATAATTTGATGAGCTTCATGAATAGAAATCTTTATTATATTATCATTTTGTGGCACTATTCATGTATATTCCTCAATATTACTTTACTCTTGAGTTGTATGGAACAAGTTGATGATGTTATTTGTTATGTATGGAAGTTTGATAATGTTCGACTTTTGGGGTTCAAAGCCAAATACTTTGATAGAGGAAAGATTGAAGATAGGATTGTTAAGGGACAGTGTTGTTCCTCAAGAGGAGAAAATCACATAAGGTTGGTGGATCGAGGCAAATGTTTCACGAACAAGGATAAGCCACACTTTTTCAGTTTGTCTATGTTTATGTGGTTTTCAATTCTCCATTAGGACGCCTCAGAATTAAGTTTGTTGTGGAGGTACTTGAAACATCTTGAAGACATTAAAACTTTGAAGAGTTGTTCCAATTATCAAAAAAAGCATGTGACCGTCAAATTGAAAGAGCCTTTGCATTTCAGGTCAAATCTTTTCCAACCCCGGGTGGATGATGCGCCACGAATTCGTCACTCCCCAAAATGTCCATGGAGATTTTCTAACCAATTTTCAAGTGCGTTTTATGTAGGTTTTCATGGAAGATCATATGATAAAGTCATCAAGTCAATCTTCAAATACTTTGTTACTTTTTAATAAGCATAGATGGAGAACGAGGTCATTTATCTCCACTTGAGTTTAAACGTAATTCCACTTCGAGATAGGTCGCAAAGGAAAAGTGGCTTACAAAGAAGACTTGGAAGAGGTGCCCTTATCTTGTGACAAAGAGAAGTCCATGTTTATACTAGTTTGGGTGCCAAAGGAGGAAAAGATCGAAGCAGTTTAGGCCGCAACCATCTAACCATTATTGGCCAAACTTCCATCTCATTGGAGACTTGAAACTTTTCTTTTGAAATCTTTTCTATCCTTATTATTGTTTGTTATTTCCTTATTGGATTTAATGGTTGGAATATTTTCTTGTAAGTCTCACTTGGTTTAATTTAAGTGGTCGAGTGAGTGTGTTTTTGTTTGCTCTTTCTTGGGGCTATTTTAGACTTTTCCTTTCTAAGGACTCTTGCCCTACTTTTAGAGTTAAATTATCCTCATTATGTTGGCTTAGTTTTGAGAATATTGAAAACTTTGTTTTCAACAATAGAATTGGGAGTGATTTCCTTTTCGACTTTGAAATTGAAATTGCTTTGTGAGTTTGAGTGATTTCTTCTATTGTGCAGTCGTGTCTTCCTTCTTTCAGAAGTAGGTAACTTAAAGTGTTGCGCCAAAACTCGTGGATTACAAGACAATTGAAGAATAGGAAAAAGTTTTCATCAGAAGATTTGAAGTTGATATTACTTTGAGTCTACGACAGTCATTTGTGCATATCTCTCTACTCTAAATGAATTTTGTCACGAAATTTGGAGGTATCTAACTTTGTTTTTAGAGGAAGATCCTATTCTTAATTTCACATCAAAAGGCCTTGAATCGACTGAGATATTATTTCCTCAAGTTATGTTAGAATCTCGGCCAAAAGGTGTGATTTCTCCTAAGTCGACCAGAATTTTTTTGGTCATCACTCATTCATCTTAACGAATTAGGATGTGATTTTTGGAGGGCTTTCAATTCACACCTTGGCAATGCTTCTGTTACAAGTGCATTAAAAAAGAACTTGATTCGTAGTGATATTGCTTCCTAAAGATAGCACCCAAATTTGTTCTAGAATTTTTGATTTTCCTTTGAAGTTATCATTCATTCGATATTGGTGGTGCATCAAGAAGAGTGGTGTGAGCTGAAGAGTTCTATTTTGAGAGAAATTGGAAAAGCACTTCGTTGCGATTCTCAAGTTGGGTGTTTTTGCATAAGCCACCCTCTTCTATTTATAGAGTCTTTGTAAAAACTAGTCTGTAAGTCAACACATTCAGCTACTTGGTCAACATTTGTGTGACCGTTTTGAGATTTTTCAAATGATTTCAACAACTCGGTCGACACTATGATAGACCGCACCAGCGATAATTCGTCTAGGCGGTCAACACCTTGAGCTCTCTGTAATTTCTACAACATGTTAGCAGTCGACACTTTTGTCTAGGTGGTTGACACCTTGAGCTCTTTATGATTTTTGCAATTTTTCGGTGGTCGACACTTTGAGATTTTGGTCAACACTTTGAACTCTCTGTAAGTTTCCTATATGAACATGGAGTCTACACTTCGCAGTGTCATTCGACGCTTTGAACTCTCTGTAAGTTTTTGAAATAAACATGTGCTCGACACTTCGAGATGTCAGTCGTCACTTTTTGAACTATTTGTAAATTTCTAAAACGGTCATGCGGTTGTGTCGTGATTCAACCAATGGAAGAAAGGTTGAAAAACAAAAGACTCGGTTCACAAAAACAGTTTCGAACAAAATTTATGGTGAACTTCCATAATGCACAACTCTATCAAAATAGCTCCAATGAAGCTGAAATTTTAATAGGACCTTACGCTGGACATGATAGAAACACCCTCCAAATTGCATGGGCTAACTTGATGGGGATATATAGATATGGCTGAAATAGTGCTCGTTGGTTCAAGAAGTGATAAAGTTGCACTCCTCGGATATTTGGTTCTCTTTGTGGAAGAACACTCCAACTTGCTGTGATAAGACCTTTGTGCATCCTTGCTGATTATTCTAACTTCAGTGAGGAGGCAGAGAAGGGATGCAATAAAAGAATTCCACTACACCCACAAAGGTGAAAATAGAAACACACACATAAACTCAGATATAACTCACCGAGGAGAGGCGGCGACTTGTTGCTTGGAAGCTTCAAGATTTGGAAGAACATGAACTTCAATTTTTTTTATTCAAAATGTGCTGATAATAGTAGCCTATAAGAGTGGTATAAATACCACAACAAGGTTATGATTTACAACCTAAGAGAAGGCTAATACAAAAAAGATAAAATGAAAGTGGGAGAAATGGGATGTTCGGCCAAATGAGGAAACCATTCACTTTATGGTCTACTCTTGCCATGTGTCTCTCTCATTCTCCCAAGATGGTCCCTACTATCAATACTACACACTAAAATCGAATAAGGTTCAGCAAAAGGATTCAAAAAAATACAAGCATAATTTGAAAATAAAATGTCCTTCTAGAATAGACCATAGAACCAAACTTCTCTGTGAGAAAAAGAAGCCTCTTTGTAATAAGTATAGTTTTCCAAGAAAATAATGTCCCATTCTACGATTCAACCCATTCTAAAAACCTTGAGACATCAGCAACATTCTTCATGAAACATATTTTTTCAAATAAAATAAGTAAGACTACCAAATATTATGAATACTCCTCAGAGGTCAGTGTGAAGGTAGATCTTTTTTGAAAGGTCGAATAATTCTTTGACGTGTGCTTGATCTTCTATTTATGTCTCACCTTGAAAAATGTTATAATGTAAGTGGATGCTGAATAGAAGAATTTGATATCCTTAAAGCATGTTCCTCCATAAAAACCTACAAAATAGAAACTTAAAAATAGATTAGAAAAACTCCATCAAATTTTTGAGAAGTGACGGATCTGTGGCACATCAGGTTGACACCTTGCTGGTTTGGTCGACACTTTGATCTCTCAGGTCTTTAAACTGTTTTTTGCATACTTTTTCATCTAAGTCCTATGAACTTGATCATTAACTAAGAAGACTTAAACACAGTTTTTAGAATAATCAAATACCCCTTTCAAAAAATAAATCAATATACAACTTAAAATATAATTTAATCAAATTTAGAGTACTCATCTTCAAAACACATTATGCTTCAATCACTCTAAGCTAACACTTTTACCATTAATGATTATGATATGTAATGTCATTAGGGGTGGAAATCACTTCTGTTAAAATTGATAAGTGTGTATTTTACACACTTATTTATACTTTTTACGCTTGATTTGATAAGTTTCTCTCAAGTGTTTGAAAGAATTTGATGTATTTTGTGCAAAGTATGTAGAAAATTGAATTAAAACAGGAAGAGGACAGAAAAAGTTCACGAAGAAAGAAAAAGAAGAAACAAAGCGGAATTGAAGAAAAGGAGAGAGAACAGAGAAGGAGGCGATCGATCGACCCTTGTTAGGCGATCGATCGCCTGTGAAGAATACGGAAATTAGAGAAGAGAAAATAGAGAAGGTGCCGATTGATCGCTCAAGGCAAGCGATCGATCGATGGAAGAGAAGAATTGTGAAGAATATTATGCACAAAACAGAAGAGGGGCCGATCGATCGGCATAATCTGCGATCGATCAGGCTGAAAAGGTTAAAAATTGATGCAAAGAAGAGGCGATCGATCGCTCATTACCCGCGATTGATCGCTTACAATTTTGGAAAGATTACGTATTCTAATCTGCACCGTGAATCTCAGGAAACATTGAATCTCAACCATTGATCGGCTGAAGACAAGAAAGAAAACCTAAAAGAGACACATTCTGGGAGGCATTCGGGGATTTTTTGGCAAGCAACTTTGGAGAGCAGCGATTCTGAGATCAAGCCTTCGACAGAGGAAGGAGGCGATTATTCAGAAACATCAGCATTGTTTTTCTATTTTTCTTTGATTTTTATTTATGAACTTCTTTAATATTATTTGTATTTTCTTCTATTTTAGTATGAACTAAGTTTTTATTCTAGGGCTACGATGTAGCCAGACGGTATTTATTTTTGTTCTTCTTTTAATTATATTTTATAAGTATTTCTTCCAATATTGTTGACACATTTAATTTCTGTTCTTAAAGCCTGTAAATTTCTGGCCAATCTTTACTTGAATTTTGGGGTGTTTTGAGACTGAGAGATGATAAACACCCGAGCACTGAAATTAATGTTATAAGTATGCGTAGGCTAGAGATAGTTACGGTATTGATGTGATCGTTGTGATTTCTTGATTAATTTGTATTTGATTAATGTAGGATTTGAGACTGAGAAGTGATAACTCATTAATCAGATAACCTATGCAATGCTCGAGAGAGATTGTATTAGAATTTAGTGAAATCGATCATCAACATAGGAAAAATATTTATGAATTTAATTACGAATGACTGAAATAATTGTTGTCTTGGTGAAATCGTAGTACCTAGACTTTTATTAATCAGATTTAAATCTCACTTTATCTATTTCGATATTTTACCTTAGTTTGTTTCTATTGTTTTAATTATTTAGTTTAATTTCAATCCTTGAACTCATAAAACGTGTGTTCAATTTAGAATTAAGATTAATTATTTTGATTATTGATTAAAAAGTCCTCGTGGGTTCGACACTCTATTTTATCACTTTATTACTTGTTGCGACTCGTACACTTGCGAACTAATTTTTCACAACAAGTTTTTGGCGCCGTTGCCGGGGACTTTATAATTAATATCGAATTAATTATTTTTAGTTTTATTTTGAATTCTATTTATTTTATTTTCTTTTTTATTTTTATTTTCGTGCTATTCTCAGGTGTATGCGTAAAGAAGGAGACACTAATCTTCTCCGCTTAATCTTGAAATCGAGCGTACGTGTCGACAAAATCGTAGAGAGAGAAGAGAATTTATTTAACAAGCGCGTGCTATCATGGGTGATAACGGAGAAAATAATATCGAGCACCGGACCCTACTTGATTATGTTATACCTACTGTATCTGGAGTGCATTCAGCTATTCGCAAACCGGCCATCAATGCTAATTTTGAAATTAAGTCGGGCACCTTGCACATGATTCAACAATCTCAATTTAGTGGATTACCTTCAGAAGACCCCAAGGATCATATTGCAAATGTCTTAGAGGTATGCGACACTTTCAGATTTTACAATGTGGGGGATGATGCATTGAGACTACGTCTCTTTCCATTTTCATTACGAGATCGTGCGAAGAACTGGCTTAAGTCTCTGCCAGCTAATTCTATTAGTACTTGGGAAGATTTATGTCAGAAATTTCTTTCCAAGTTCTTTCCTTTCGAGAAGACCGCTAAGCTTCGCAATGATATAATCAACTTCAGTCAATTTGATGGGGAAACATTATATGAGGCATGGGCGTGCTTCAAAGATATGTTACGAAAGTGTCCTTACCATGGCCTACCGAAATGGATGCATATTCATACTTTTTATGTGGGCTTATCGACATCTACTAAAACTCTTGTTAATGAGAAAAATCGAAGAAGTCGCTTATGATTTATTGGAGGAATTAGCACTTAATAATGTGTAACACCCCGAGTTTTCTGAACCCGGTTTGTTACTCATAAGCCGTACATAACTAAGAAACCTTGGACTAAATTTAAAATTCTCTCGAAAGTCTAAATTTAACATTTTTTTTTAAAAAAAACTTCAAAACATTTAAATGCTTGCAGCGGAAATCATTTGAACCACAATGAAGTTATTCAAAACTACAAGATGCTGTTGAATTGTTAAGAAACAATCGGCAATTTGAAAATTCTAGTTTAAACAGCGAAATACTAGAGAAGTCGTAGAAGTCAAACACATCTGCCGATTGATTAAAGTCAACGGAAGAAGCAGAAAGCAACCAAAATAGAAGGCTCCTGCCGATGACGTCAGACGAATGAAAAACAAAGGACATCTCTCGATAGACTGTATCTACCGGTGACTAAACGACAAAATGCACTCTACATCTTCCGATGACGTCAGCACGCATCTGCCGATGAGTTTACTGAGACACCATCCGATGGACTTAGACTTACATCTTCCGATGACGTCAGCTCGCATCTGCCAATCACTAAACGTCAAACGTAGTACCCACTCATACCGGTAGGGCAAATCCTACATCTTCCGATGGAACAAACCCCATGTACCGGTGACTTTACTGAAACATCAACCGATGACTTTTCTTAAGGCATCTTCCGATAGAATCAACCTACATCATCCGATGAATTTTCTTAAGGCATCTTCCGATAGACAAATTACTCGATTCCTACCGATGGACCAAACAACATGGCAGTAGACTTTACTATAAATCAAGAAAGTCCCGACTATCAAAAGGACTTAAACATTTTACCAAAAACCATTCAAAGGCAGTTTAAATCATTGTATTGCTCAAATTCAGTAAAAACAACATTTTAAAATCCAACGGAACACTAATGTCAGGAAATCTCCAAAACTAATTCAAAAGGTTGCTACCACTACTGTCATGAAAACTCAATGTACTCAGATTGAATCATTATCAATTAGACCTTCACAACCGCTGACATCAGTTAACCCGCCTCATCAGTTTACCAGACCGGAGTATGAATGTACCCCTCCAACCACATCTACTGATCTGTGCACACGGAAAATTCACCTGCAGTAATCTCTTCACCTACATCACAAAACTCATCTATTAGCCTAATGCTAAGCAAGTAAAGCAAGAAATGAAATGTGTACTGAAATGTAAATCCTAAATATGCAGTTTCTACTTTCATTCCTCAGTTATGTTGCGTTCGTTCACTGGTCTGATGATCCCTGATACAATGGGAGGTGGATCGGTTTTCCCAGGGTATGAATCCATATATTCAATTAAGGGGCGGATTAATTCCCTTAACAGCTGATTTGATCCCTGATACAATGGGAGGTGGATCAATTTTCCCAGGGTATGAATCCATATACTCAATTAAGGGGCGGATTAATTCCCTTAACAGCTGATTTGATCCCTGATACAATGGGAGGTTGATCAAGTTTCCCAGGGTATGAATCCGTATGTTCGAATGGGAGGTGGATCGGTTTTCCCAGGGTATGAATCCATATACTCAATTAAGGGGCGGATTAATTCCCTTAACAGCTGATTTGATCCCTGATACAATGGGAGGTGGATCGGTTTTCCCAGGGTATGAATCCATATACTCAATTAAGGGGCGGATTAATTCCCTTAACAGCTGATTTGATCCCTGATACAATGGGAGGTGGATCGGTTTTCCCAGGGTATGAATCCATATACTCAATTAAGGGGCGGATTAATTCCCTTAACAGCTGATTTGATCCCTGATACAATGGGAGGTGGATCGGTTTTCCCAGGGTATGAATCCATATACTCAATTAAGGGGCGGATTAATTCCCTTAACAGCTGATTTGATCCCTGATACAATGGGAGGTGGATCGGTTTTCCCAGGGTATGAATCCATATACTCAATTAAGGGGCGGATTAATTCCCTTAACAGCTGATTTGATCCCTGATACAATGGGAGGTGGATCGGTTTTCCCAGGGTATGAATCCATATACTCAATTAAGGGGCGGATTAATTCCCTTAACAGCTGATTTGATCCCTGATACAATGGGAGGTGGATCGGTTTTCCCAGGGTATGAATCCATATACTCAATTAAGGGGCGGATTAATTCCCTTAACAGCTGATTTGATCCCTGATACAATGGGAGGTGGATCGGTTTTCCCAGGGTATGAATCCATATACTCAATTAAGGGGCGGATTAATTCCCTTAACAGCTGATTTGATCCCTGATACAATGGGAGGTGGATCGGTTTTCCCAGGGTATGAATCCATATACTCAATTAAGGGGCGGATTAATTCCCTTAACAGCTGATTTGATCCCTGATACAATGGGAGGTGGATCAATTTTCCCAGGGTATGAATCCATATACTCAATTAAGGGGCGGATTAATTCCCTTAACAGCTGATTTGATCCCTGATACAATGGGAGGTGGATCGGTTTTCCCAGGGTATGAATCCATATACTCAATTAAGGGGCGGATGCGGATTAGTTCCCTTAAAAGTATACTGTTACAATCTGTTCACATCTCACCATGCTACTTCATGTAAATTCATTTTCGTTTTCTTTCAAAATATGATGCATGGCAATTAAAAAGAAACATTCATTCATGCACACACAAATCCTACTGTTTTGTGATGTAGGCCCGAAGGCACATACAAACTTTACTTACCTGGTCTCCTGGAAAAACTTGGTTGCAAGCTACTTCGGGTATTACTCAAACCTAAAACCATAGACAAAGCATACATTAAATTTCCTCTAATCTTCATTCTAAACCACTAGAAATCTAAGGGAAACTGTTTTGGGAATTCTAGTCATTGTGCATTCCCGATTTCAACTTAAACCGAAACCACCACTCGCTTACCGCCTTCTCAAAACCTCATATATCATCCCTCCTATCAACGATAGATACAATCTAACAAGAAATAGAAGCAAAACTCACCGAGTTCGGAGGAAATCGCTGGAGGAAGTCGAAGGGGGTCTCCTATCGCGCTCTGCTAAGCTGAGGAGCTGAGAATGGAGGGGAAATGAAATAAACAGTGGCGGCTACTTCATTAATAGTTTCCTTAAATACGTTAACCTTTATTACTATCAGATTACCATACTGCCCTCCCTTAGTCATACATTAACCTAGTCATTAATCCTCCATAACAATAATGTCTCACGATTTGATTAAATAATTAGATTGTGATTAAACCGGGTGCTACAATCTACCCTCCTTAAAAGAAATTTGTCCTCAAAATTCAGTACCTGAACAACTCAGGATGTTGGTCCATCATGTCTTGCTGGCGCTCCCAAGTTGTCTCCTCTATGTTCTGGTTGTGCCATAAGACTTTCACTAGTGGAACCTCCTTGTTGCGCAACACCTTTACTGCATAGTCCAAGATCCTTACAGGTTTCTCCTCATATGCAAGAGTAGGAAGAACCTCAATGTCCTGCTGTTCCACAACCTGATATGGATCTCTTACACACTTCTTTAACATAGAAACATGGAACACATTGTGGATTCCTTCCATAGAAGCCGGTAACTGCAATATGTAGGCTGCACTCCCAACCCTTTTCAAAATTAAGAATGGTCCAATAAACCTGGGGTTCAACTTTCCTCTCTTCCCGAATCTCACAACTCCTTTGAATGGTGACACCTTAAGAAAAACTTCATCACCTACTTCAAACTCTAATTCTCTTCGTCTTTTATCAGCATAACTCTTCTGGCGGCTTTGAGCTGTCAGAATTCTCTGTCGGATGAGGGCAACCTTCTCCACAGTCTGTTGCACAATGTCAGGACCAAGTAAATGTGCTTCACCAACTTCATCCCAGTACAAAGGAGATCTGCATTTTCGTCCATATAATGCTTCGTATGGAGCCATGCCTATTGTTGCTTGAAAACTGTTATTGTATGAGAACTCAACCAATGGTAAATATTTACTCCAAGATCCTTGAAAATCCAATATGCATGCTCGGAGCATATCTTCTAAGGTCTGAATGGTTCTCTCGGATTGTCCATCTGTTTGAGGGTGGAAAGCTGTGCTAAAATTAAGCTGTGTTCCCATAGCCTTGTGCAAACTTTTCCAGAACTTAGATGTAAATCTGGAGTCTCGGTCTGAAACTATGGTGCTTGGAACACCATGCAGCCTAACAACTTCGTGCACATACAATTCAGCAAGCTGATCCATCGAGTAAGTCACCTTTATTGGTAGGAAATGAGCTGATTTGGTTAAACGATCAACTATCACCCAAATTGCATCATGTCCTTTTACTGTCCTAGGTAATCCTGTAACAAAATCCATAGTTATTTGTTCCCATTTCCATTCGGGAACTGGTAAAGGTTGTAATGTCCCAGCAGGCCTCTGATGTTCAGCTTTAATCTGTTGACAACACAAACTTTAACACCCGACATTTCGGCCAGGTGATTTTCTGACCATTTTCATTGTCACCCTCTTATTTAACCCTTATGATTTAAAATTTAATGTTAAGACAAATTTATTACAAGTTGAGTAAAACTAGGTTGGGTGGCAGTTTTGTAATTAAAATCGATGGATTTAGTATAAATAGGAAATGGAAACCTTAAACCTCATTTATTACCTACTGTAGCCGACATTCCCTCTCGGCGATTCCTTCTTTCCCAAGTTCTTGCTCTCGGCTACCAGAACTTCCCTTTACCGACGGCTGGTTCGAGCTTGCTCTTCTCTGCAAATCCACACCTGAGGTATGAAATGGACAATGTAGTCATTCATTAGTAAATAGAGCTCTGTTTTCAGCTCGGCACTGAGTTCGGATTTTTTTTAGCAGTGGCCGAGTAGTTTGAGACTTTTTTTAAAATCTGAGAGTAGAAATGTCATCCCGAATCGATTCTGAACATTTTAAGTAACCAACTCGGATTTAATCAATGGTAAAACCTGTCCACCTAGTTTCGGATTTCAGACTGCAGTGTGTCAAACAGAGGAATCGGAATGACTTTAGCTATTAGATCCTATGGTGGTTTATGATTAGGACTACTAGGACTTTGTTTTAACTACTGTAATGTACATGTTTTAGGTGAAGAAGTTAAAGAGAGGAAGTTCGGATTGCTAAGGAATCCAGGTAAGTGAATGTATTAAGATTTCCGGCCACTAGGGCCCTACACCGCAAGGGTATTAGGAAATCACTGAGATGTTAGCTTATTGACTATGATTTGTTATTTCCACGATATGAAGAAGTTGTGTAAGAAAATGTAAAGTTACAGGATGTTTTACTTGTCCTCATGATATGACTTCTCTCTATGAACTTTATGTCTATGCACTGTGTCCCTGTTATGATTAAGTTGAGAATATGAAAAGCAAATGTAACCAAGATTAAGTGCAGAGCGGGGAAAGACTATGTTATGCATGACTCGCGAATTCTCCCACTGGTGGAGGCCGAGTTAATGATATGTATGACTCGCGAAATCTCCCACTGGTGGAGGCCGAGTTAATGATATGTACGACTCGCGAAATCTCCCACTGGTGGAGGCCAAGTTAATGATATGTATGGCTCGCGAATTCTCCCACTGGGGAGGCCGAGTGATGTATCATGATTGCCGCGATAGGCAAATGACTATGTACCCCTGTCTTCCTCCCTCGTTCCCTGCCTTAATACATGTTATGTAAATGATCAAGATGAACGTGAATGAAGAATGGTTTATGAACTTATGTCTCTTTAAATTGTGTACTCATGTATATCTGTCAGCATGCATTCCTTACTAAGCATTAGGCTTATAGTTAAACCTTATGGTGTAGGTGAAGAAGGTTCAGGTGAGGATGTTATGTTCAAAGAAAATGCTTAAGGCTGGTTGCTGGAGGATGCTCAAGGTGACAGTGCGGGACTGGAGAGGCGATTTATGACCCCTGGTTAAAACTCTTATGTTACAGTATGTTAAAGAATATGGTAGTTTAAGTAGGATGAGATTATTTTAAAACGTTGAGCTTTGAAACTGTCTAGTGGATCACTGAGTCAGGGAATGATTATATAGATTTATAAATGGTCTGTTGCTTAAGTCTTCCGCTATATGCATTTTGAATAAGTTGTGTTTTCTTTCTGTTGGAAGGAGTCGTTTGATGATTTAGAGTTCTCTACCGTAAGACGGAAGCTGGAAGAGGTAGTCTTCCGGCTGACGTCATCGGCAGATGCCGAAAGAATAGTTGTTAATGGTTTAGTCTTCCGGCTGACGCCATCGGCAGATGCCAAAGGGTAATTGTTTGATGGTTTAGTCTTCCGGCTGACGTCATCGGCAGATGCCGAAGGATAATTGTTTGATGGTTTAGTCTTCCGGCTGACGTCATCGGCAGATGCCGAAAGAATAGCTGTTGATGGTTTAGTCTTCCGGCTGACGTCATCGGCAGATGCCGAAAGAATAGTTGTTAATGGTTTAGTCTTCCGGCTGACACCATCGGCAGATGCCGAAGGGTAATTGTTTGATGGTTTAGTCTTCCGGCTGACGTCATCGGCAGATGCCGAAGGATAATTGTTTGATGGTTTAGTCTTCTGGCTGACGTCATCGGCAGATGCCGAAGGATAATTGTTTGATGGTTTAGTCTTCCGGCTGACGTCATCGGCAGATGCCGAAGGATAATTGTTTGATGGTTTAGTCTTCCGGCTGACGTCATCGCAGATGCCGAAGGATAATTGTTTGATGGTTTAGTCTTCCGGCTGACGTCATCGGCAGATGCCGAAGGATAATTGTTTGATGGTTTAGTCTTCTGGCTGACGTCATCGGCAGATGCCGAAGGATAATTGTTTGATGGTTTAGTCTTCCGGCTGACGTCATCGCAGATGCCGAAGGATAATTGTTTGATGGTTTAGTCTTCCGGCTGACGTCATCGCAGATGCCGAAGGATAATTGTTTGATGGTTTAGTCTTCCGGCTGACGTCATCGCAGATGCCGAAGGGATGACGTCACCGGAAGATGTAAAATATGTTTTGTCGTTTAGCGACCGGATGATATTTTAATTTAGCACGCGAGGCCCACGTGCCCACCGGAAGATGTCTTCTTTTAGGCGATGTTAAACGAGTCACGCGTAATGCACGTGATGACCGGACGACTAAATTACTGAGGGTTGTCAATGCATGCAACCCATGCAAAACCCGTGTGGTATTATGTTAAGAGAATTGAGGGCACCTCCTCTTTTCCCAAAATTGTCAAGAAGCCAATGACCGAGTCTAGTCGCTCGACTCTGTGAGGGTTGAGCCGACAAGGCGTGGGAAGTCGGGCACGAGAGGGTTCGTCTTACTTAATGGTTCTGCGTTTCTATTGCCAATTTAAAAAAAAAATGTTAAATGTGAAAGTCTGTTGAGAGATAGTAAGTTAATGTAATAATAGTAAAAGTCAAGCAACAATTAATGAAAGAATACGAACACGTGACGGCTCCTGGCCGGGGTCGTTACAATTGTGGTATCAGAGCAAAACCAGGTTCTAAAACCGATTCTGCAGACTGCCTTCCAGCACTGACTGTCACTTGAGCACACCTCAGCAACTGTAAGTGTTTATGATTTCATGTATGTCATTAAGTTAAGTTATGCCTGTAATGATTTGTCTAGGAATCCCAAGATGGTCAGAGGTCAACAGAGAGAGACCAATGAGGATAGCAATGCTATTGCTCAATTGACTGAGTTGGTCATGCGCCAATCTCACCAGATAGAACGACTGATGACAGCTAGAGAAGAACAAGGCAACTCTAGTACTAATGCAACTCATGATCATGGGGGTGAGCGCTTCCACCGGCTTCGACCCCCGGTGTTTAATGGGTATGTCTCAGATCCTATTCATGCTGAGGAGTGGATTCGAAAGATAGAAGACATGTTTAAGTATGCAAAGGTTGACGAAGGGGATAAGGTCACCTATGCTGTCTTTCATTTGGAGTTAAGTGCAAGGCATTGGTGGGACTCGATCCAGAGCACCACTAATGCCGAAGCTATGACCTGGGGGATGTTCAAGACTGCCTTCTTTGACAAGTACTTCAATAGGACTGTTCGGGCCAACAAGAAGAAGGAGTTCATGAATCTACGACAAACTGGCTCTGTGACGGATTATATATGTGAATTTGATGCTTTATCACGGTTTGCTCCCCGTATGATTGAGGATGAGGAAGATAAGATTTACCAGTTTGTTCAAGGACTGAAGCCAAGTTTGTACATGAAAGTGAAGACTGCCGGGATACATAATGTACCTTATGGTGAAGTGACGGCTAAGGCCTTGGAGCTAGAAGAGGCAGAAATGACAGCATATGCACAGCGCGAACAGCCAAAGAAACTCATGAAGGACACTCAGCCGCCACCACATCAGAACAAAGGTTGGCAGCCACGACAGAACAGGGGACCACAGCAACAACAGCATGGAATGAAGAGGCCCCTCAACCAGAATGATGATCAGGGAAAAGGAAAGAGACCTTTGGCACCTCTGTGCCCTACATGTCAGAGGAACCACCTGGTGAGTGCAAGCTGCTTTCTGGCCGGTGTTTCAGGTGTGATAAGACCGGACACATGGTCAGAGATTGCCCCATGCCGCCAGACCCGAACCGTGCAAGGGTTGTACCCAGAGTTTATGCGTTGATGGAAGATGAGGGAGCTGTTCAGCACACAGTCATATCAGGTACTATCATGATCTGCGGTTTTGCTGCTTACACACTCATAGATACAGGGGCCACACACTCGTTTATATCAACCTTGTTTGTATGCAAACATAACATTGGACCTTTACCAGCTGAGAGGTCATATAGTGTCATGTTACCATCAGGAAAGTCCCTACATTCGGAACAGATTGTTAAGGGTGACGTCGTGTCCTTAGGAGATAAGAGTCTCTATGCGGAATTAATTGTCATTGACATAAAAGGGTACGAAGTAATATTAGGGATGGATTGGTTATTTAGACATCATGCCACGATAAGTTGTAGATCTGGAATAGTTGATTTTAGACCCCCGAATGGTAATCATTATTCCTTCCAAGCTATTCCTAAAATAAGTAAGATACCAATTATATCCTCACTAGAAATAAACCGAATGCTGAGATGTGGTTGTGAGAGCTACCTGGCTAGTGTTATAGATGATCGGGTGAAGAATAAAATTGAGCTACAGGATATTCCTATAGTCTGAGAGTTTCCCGAGGCATTCTTAGATGACTTACCGGGTATACCACCTGATAGGGAAATAGAGTTTGTAATTGATACATACCCTGAGGCATCACCTGTATCTAAGAACCCTTACCGTATGGCACCTGTTGAGTTGAAAGAATTGAAGGTCCAACTGCAGGAATTGGTTGACAAGGGATTTATTCGCCCCAGTAGTTCTCCTTGGGGTGCACCAGTCTTATTTGTAAGGAAGAAAGATGGTTCTCTTAGAATGTGCATAGACTACAGGGAACTAAATAAGTTGACAATCAAGAATAGGTACCCCTTACCTAGGATTGATGATTTGTTTGATCAATTGCAAGGAGCTAAGGTATTTTCAAAGATAGATTTACGATCGGGTTATTACCAACTGAAGGTTAAAGAAGGAGATATACCAAAGACAGCCTTCAGAACCCGCTATGGACATTATGAATTCTTAGTCATGTCGTTTGGATTGACAAACGCCCCTGCCGCTTTTATGGATCTAATGAACCGTGTGTTTCGTGAGTATTTGGATAAGTTTGTGATTGTGTTCATAGATGATATCTTGATATACTCTCGAACTGTGGCTGACCATGAAGAACATTTGAAAGTAGTTTTGACGACATTGAAGGAGCATCAACTTTACGCCAAGCTGTCTAAGTGTGAGTTTTGGTTAGATAAGGTTAATTTCCTTGGCCATGTAGTTTCTGCTAATGGCATATCTGTGGACCCGACCAAAATTCAGGCAGTAAAGGATTGGCCTCAACCTAAGAATGCCAGCGAAGTCCGCAGCTTCCTTGGACTGGCAGGCTATTACAGGAATTTCATCAAGGGATTTTCCATGATAGCTAAACCCCTGACAGGTTTAACAAAGAAGGACATTAAGTATTCTTGGACTGAAGCCTGTGAAGACAGCTTCCAGACGTTAAAACTGAAGTTAACAACAGCTCCTATATTGACCCTCCCAACCGAAGAAGGAAAATTTAGTGTTTACTGTGATGCGTCTAAAGTTGGTTTAGGTTGTGTTTTGATGCAAGAGGGTAAAGTTATAGCGTATGCGTCCAGGCAGCTAAAGAGTTACGAGCAAAATTACCCCACTCATGATCTAGAATTAGCTGCCGTTGTTTTTGCCTTGAAGATTTGGAGACACTATTTATATGGACAGCAATGTGAGGTGTTTTCTGACCATAAAAGTCTAAAGTACCTCTTCACACAGAAGGAATTGAACATGAGACAGAGACGTTGGTTGGAATTTGTCAAGGACTACGATTTTGAGATCAAGTATCACCCCGGGAAGGCTAACTCTGTAGCTGATGCGTTGAGTAGGATGTCAACAACAATGCAGCCCGTGGTTTCAACCATGTCTATACCCTTAAGAACAGAAGTTCAGAAATTTGACTTGGAGATAGTTCCAGAGTTATCAGTCTTGCTCGCTGAGTTAACTATTCAACCAACAATTTTGGAAAAGATCAAGGATGCACAACAGAAGAATTCAAGTGGTACTCCTCACTTGTAGCCCAGGTACTTACCCTGAGGTCTTGGGTTCGAGTGGGGAGGAAGGCAAAAATCCTCTGCAGGGAGAGGAAAGTACTGTGAGTTGGGCCACCCAGTGTCACTGTGAAAAGGGCTGGGTTAAAACCGGTGTCACGATGAAAAGGGCCGGGGCTTGACAATAAAAGGCGCCTTTTTTTTGTCAAGCCCCGGCCCTTTTCATCGTGACACCGGTTTTAACCCAGCCCTTTTCACAGTTACACTGGGTGGCCCAACTCACAGAACTTCCCTCTCCCTGCAGAGGATTTTTACCTTCCTCCCCACTCGTGTCAAGCCCCGGCCCTTTTCATCGTGACACCGGTTTTAACCCAGCCCATAACAGTCACATCGGTGGTAGTCCTCACGGTGTCCCACCAGAATCGGGCGTCCAAGGCTAGGTGGTAAGTCACTAATGCCACCCTCTCACCATCCTCAATGCTAGCATACGCCAGCATGTCCTCCATAGTACGAATCCACTCCTCAGCTGCAGAGGGATCCGTAGACTGTCCGCTGAATACAGGGGGCTGAAGCTTCTGGAATCTCTCCATTCCCCGATTGCCCATAATAGCGGTCTCTCGAGCTCTAATGCCCTCTCGGTCAATCATAGTGCCCAGCTGCTGTGACTGTCTCTCCATCTGCTGAGACTGTCTCTCCATGTGCTGAGACTGCTGGGCGATGAAATCCTTAAGAGTATCAATCGTGTCATCTCGGTCGTCTCTGTCGTCTCGGTGATTTCTTTGACGCACCATATCTATATATCTCCTATAAAATTTTAAAAGCAAACAATACTAAGAAAACTGAAATCAAACGAAGCTATAAGCATACTTACAGTTGATGAAGAATGTCCGCGTAGTGGCTGTGCAGTCGAGCAGTCTACAGAACCGATTTTAAAACCCGGGAGCTCTGATACCATAATTGTAACGACCCTAATACTGTACCCAGTAGCTCAAGTGGTACTCCTCTCTTGTAGCCCAAGTACTTACCCTGAGGTCTTGGGTTCGAGTGGGGAGGAAGGCAAAAATCCTCTGCAGGGAGAGGGAAGTTCTGTGAGTTGGGCCACCCAGTGTAACTGTGAAAAGGGCTGGGTTAAAACCGGTGTCACGATGAAAAGGGCCGGGGCTTGACAATGTGAGAGCCATGTGTAACTATGTACTTGCACTGAGACAACTTGGAGCAAACAGTTACCACTAGGTTGAGTTTCCTACAAGTAACAGTTATCAGTCCACCATCGGGATGGCACCTTATGAAGCCACTGTATGGAAGGAATGTAGGTCACCCCGTTACTAGGACGAGGTTGGTGAAACAAAACCTTCTTGGAACCTGATATCTCTCCATTCCCCGATTGCCCATAATAGCGGTCTCTCGAGCTCTAATGCCCTCTCGGTCAATCATAGTGCCCAGCTGCTGTGACTGTCTCTCCATCTGCGAGACTGTCTCTCCATGTGCTGAGACTGCTGGGCGATGAAATCCTTAAGAGTATCAATCGTGTCATCTCGGTCGTCTCTGTCGTCTCGGTGATTTCTTTGACGCCACCATATCTATATATCTCCTATAAATTTTTAAAAGCAAACAATACTAAGAAAACTGAAATCAAACGAAGCTATAAGCATACTTACAGTTGATGAAGAATGTCCGCGTAGTGGCTGTGCAGTCGAGCAGTCTACAGAACCGATTTTAAAACCCGGGAGCTCTGATACCATAATTGTAACGACCCTAATACTGTACCAGTAGCTCAGTGGTACTCCTCTCTTGTAGCTCAGCAATACCGGTCTTGGGTTCGAGTGGGGAGGAAGGCAAAAATCCTCTGCAGGGAGAGGGAAGTTCTGTGAGTTGGGCCACCCAGTGTAACTGTGAAAAGGGCTGGGTTAAAACCGGTGTCACGATGAAAAGGGCCGGGGCTTGACATGTTGAGAGCATGTGTACTTGACTTTCAGACAACTTGGAGCAAACATTTACCACTAGTTGAGTTTTCCTACAATAACAGTTATCAGTCCACCATCGGTATGGCACCTTATGAAGCACTGTATGGAAGGAAATGTAGGTCACCCCTTTACTAGGACGAGGTTGGTGAAACAAAACTTCTTGGACCTGATATTCTGCAACAAATGTCAAGGTAAGATTGCCACTATTCGGAAAAGAATGATGACTGCACAAAGCCGGCAGAAGTGTTATGCAGATCAAAGGAGAAGGGAACTCGAGTTTTCAGTAGGAGATGAAGTATTCTTAAAGGTGTCACCATTTAAAGGAGTCTTAAGATTTGGCAAGAAGGGAAAACTTAATCCTAGATTCATTGGACCCTTCCCTGTCTTGGCAAAAATCGGGAGTACAGCTTACAGACTGCAACTGCCTCCATCATTGGATAAAGTTCATAATGTCTTCCATGTGTCAATGCTAAGAAAGTGCATGCGTGATCCGATGCAGGTCATCCAGCCATCGGATATTGGTTTAGAACCGACACTGGAGTATGAGGAGAAACCGATACAGATATTGGAATATGCAGTCAAGACTCTGAGAAACAAAGAGATCCCATTGGTGAAAGTTTTATGGACAAATCACGGCATTGAAGAAGCCACATGGGAAAGGCAGCAGGAGATGTTGGACAAATATCCTAAGTTATTTGCTTGAGCAATTTTTGAGGACGAAAATTTTGTTTAAGGAGGGGTGGATGTAACACCCGACATTTCGGCCAGGTGATTTTCTGACCATTTTCATTGTCACCCTCTTATTTAACCCTTATGATTTAAAATTTAATGTTAAGACAAATTTATTACAAGTTGAGTAAAACTAGGTTGGGTGGCAGTTTTGTAATTAAAATCGATGGATTTAGTATAAATAGGAAATGGAAACCTTAAACCTCATTTATTACCACTGTAGCCGACATTCCCTCTCGGCGATTCCTTCTTTCCCAAGTTCTTGCTCTCGGCTACCAGAACTTCCCTTTACCGACGGCTGGTTCGAGCTTGCTCTTCTCTGCAAATCCACACCCGAGGTATGAAATGGACAATGTAGGCATTCATTAGTAAATAGAGCTCTGTTTTCAGCTCGGCACTGAGTTTGGATTTTTTTTAGCAGTGGCCAAGTAGTTTGAGACTTTTTTTAAAATCTGAGAGTAGAAATGTCATCCCGAATCGATTCTGAACATTTTAAGTAACCAACTCGGATTTAATCAATGGTAAAACCTGTCCACCTAGTTTCGGATTTCAGACTGCAGTGTGTCAAACAGAGGAATCGGAATGACTTTAGCTATTAGATCCTAGGGTGGTTTATGATTAGGACTACTAGGACTTTGTTTTAACTACTGTAATGTACATGTTTTAGGTGAAGAAGTTAAAGAGAGGAAGTTCGGATTGCTAAGGAATCCAGGTAAGTGAATGTATTAAGATTTCCGGCCACTAGGGCCCTACACCGCAAGGGTATTAGGAAATCACTGAGATGTTAGCTTATTGACTATGATTTGTTATTTCCACGATATGAAGAAGTTGTGTAAGAAAATGTAAAGTTACAGGATGTTTTACTTGTCCTCATGATATGACTTCTCTCTATGAACTTTATGTCTATGCACTGTGTCCCTGTTATGATTAAGTTGAGAATATGAAAAGCAAATGTAACCAAGATTAAGTGCAGAGCGGGGAAAGACTATGTTATGCATGACTCGCGAATTCTCCCACTGGTGGAGGCCGAGTTAATGATATGTATGACTCGCGAAATCTCCCACTGGTGGAGGCCGAGTTAATGATATGTACGACTCGCGAAATCTCCCACTGGTGGAGGCCGAGTTAATGATATGTATGGCTCGCGAATTCTCCCACTGGGGAGGCCGAGTGATGTATCATGATTGCCGCGATAGGCAAATGATTATGTACGACTGCCGCGATAGGCAAATGACTATGTACCCCTGTCTTCCTCTCTCGTTCCCTGCCTTAATACATGTTATGTAAATGATAAAGATGAATGTGAATGAAGAATGGTTTATGAACTTATGTCTCTTTAAATTGTGTACTCATGTATATCTGTCAGCATGCATTCCTTACTAAGCATTAGGCTTATAGTTAAACCTTATGGTGTAGGTGAAGAAGGTTCAGGTGAGGATGTTATGTTCAAAGAAGATGCTTAAGGCTGGTTGCTGGAGGATGCTCAAGGTGACAGTGCGGGACTGGAGAGGTGATTTATGACCCCTGGTTAAAACTCTTATGTTACAGTATGTTAAAGAATATGGTAGTTTAAGTAGGATGAGATTATTTTAAAACGTTGAGCTTTGAAACTGTCTAGTGGATCACTGAGTCAGGGAATGATTATATAGATTTATAAATGGTCTGTTGCTTAAGTCTTCCGCTATATGCATTTTGAATGAGTTGTGTTTTCTTTCTGTTGGAAGGAGTCGTTTGATGATTTAGAGTTCTCTACCGTAAGACGGAAGCTGGAAGAGGTAGTCTTCCGGCTGACGTCATCGGCAGATGCCGAAAGAATAGTTGTTAATGGTTTAGTCTTCCGGCTGACGCCATCGGCAGATGCCGAAGGGTAATTGTTTGATGGTTTAGTCTTCCGGCTGACGTCATCGGCAGATGCCGAAGGATAATTGTTTGATGGTTTAGTCTTCCGGCTGACGTCATCGGCAGATGCCGAAAGAATAGTTGTTAATGGTTTAGTCTTCCGGCTGACGTCATCGGCAGATGCCGAAAGAATAGTTGTTAATGGTTTAGTCTTCCGGCTGACGTCATCGGCAGATGCCGAAGGGTAATTGTTTGATGGTTTAGTCTTCCGGCTGACGTCATCGGCAGATGCCGAAGGGTAATTGTTTGATGGTTTAGTCTTCCGGCTGACGTCATCGGCAGATGCCGAAGGGTAATTGTTTGATGGTTTAGTCTTCCGGCTGACGTCATCGGCAGATGCCGAAGGGTAATTGTTTGATGGTTTAGTCTTCCGGCTGACGTCATCGGCAGATGCCGAAAGAATAGTTGTTAATGGTTTAGTCTTCCGGCTGACGCCATCGGCAGATGCCAAAGGGTAATTGTTTGATGGTTTAGTCTTCCGGCTGACGTCATCGGCAGATGCCGAAAGAATAGCTGTTGATGGTTTAGTCTTCCGGCTGACGTCATCGGCAGATGCCGAAAGAATAGTTGTTAATGGTTTAGTCTTCCGGCTGACGTCATCGGCAGATGCCGAAGGGTAATTGTTTGATGGTTTAGTCTTCCGGCTGACGTCATCGGCAGATGCCGAAAGAATAGTTGTTAATGGTTTAGTCTTCCGGCTGACGTCATCGGCAGATGCCGAAGGGTAATTGTTTGATGGTTTAGTCTTCCGGCTGACGTCATCGGCAGATGCCGAAGGGTAATTGTTTGATGGTTTAGTCTTCCGGCTGACGTCATCGGCAGATGCCGAAGGGTAATTGTTTGATGGTTTAGTCTTCCGGCTGACGTCATCGGCAGATGCCGAAGGGTAATTGTTTGATGGTTTAGTCTTCCGGCTGACGTCATCGGCAGATGCCGAAAGAATAGTTGTTAATGGTTTAGTCTTCCGGCTGACGTCATCGGCAGATGCCGAAGGGTAATTGTTTGATGGTTTAGTCTTCCGGCTGACGTCATCGGCAGATGCCGAAAGAATAGTTGTTAATGGTTTAGTCTTCCGGCTGACGTCATCGGCAGATGCCGAAGGGTAATTGTTTGATGGTTTAGTCTTCCGGCTGACGTCATCGGCAGATGCCGAAGGGTAATTGTTTGATGGTTTAGTCTTCCGGCTGACGTCATCGGCAGATGCCGAAGGGTAATTGTTTGATGGTTTAGTCTTCCGGCTGACGTCATCGGCAGATGCCGAAGGGTAATTGTTTGATGGTTTAGTCTTCCGGCTGACGTCATCGGCAGATGCCGAAAGAATAGTTGTTAATGGTTTAGTCTTCCGGCTGACGTCATCGGCAGATGCCGAAGGGTAATTGTTTGATGGTTTAGTCTTCCGGCTGACGTCATCGGCAGATGCCGAAAGAATAGTTGTTAATGGTTTAGTCTTCCGGCTGACGTCATCGGCAGATGCCGAAGGGTAATTGTTTGATGGTTTAGTCTTCCGGCTGACGTCATCGGCAGATGCCGAAGGGTAATTGTTTGATGGTTTAGTCTTCCGGCTGACGTCATCGGCAGATGCCGAAGGGTAATTGTTTGATGGTTTAGTCTTCCGGCTGACGTCATCGGCAGATGCCGAAGGGTAATTGTTTGATGGTTTAGTCTTCCGGCTGACGTCATCGGCAGATGCCGAAGGGTAATTGTTTGATGGTTTAGTCTTCCGGCTGACGTCATCGGCAGATGCCGAAGGGTAATTGTTTGATGGTTTAGTCTTCCGGCTGACGTCATCGGCAGATGCCGAAGGGTAATTGTTTGATGGTTTAGTCTTCCGGCTGACGTCATCGGCAGATGCCGAAAGAATAGTTGTTAATGGTTTAGTCTTCCGGCTGACGTCATCGGCAGATGCCGAAAGAATAGTTGTTAATGGTTTAGTCTTCCGGCTGACGTCATCGGCAGATGCCGAAGGGTAATTGTTTGATGGTTTAGTCTTCCGGCTGACGTCATCGGCAGATGCCGAAGGAAGATGTCTTCTTTTAGGCGATGTTAAACGAGTCACGCGTAATGCACGTGATGACCGGACGACTAAATTACTGAGGGTTGTCAATGCATGCAACCCATGCAAAACCCGTGTGGTATTATGTTAAGAGAATTGAGGGCACCTCCTCTTTTCCCGAAATTGTCAAGAAGCCAATGACCGAGTCTAGTCGCTCGACTCTGTGAGGGTTGAGCCGACGAGGCGTGGGAAGTCGGGCACGAGAGGGTTCGTCTTCCTTAATGGTTCTGCGTTTCTATTGCCAGTTTAAAAAAAAAAATGTTAAATGTGAAAGTCTGTTGAGAGATAGTAAGTTAATGTAATAATAGTAAAAGTCAAGCAACAATTAATGAAAGAATACGAACACGTGACGGCTCCTGGCCGGGGTCGTTACACAAACATGATCCTACATATTCGGCCACGCTTCGTTTCATACTAGGCCACCAGTAGTGTTGCTTAAGGTCTCTGTACATCTTTGTACTTCCAGGGTGAACAGAGAACCTGGAAGAGTGTGCTTCAGAAAGAATCTCATCACGGAGTTCCTTAATGGCTGGAACAAACCACCTATTTCTAAACTTGAGGATCCCATTAGCAGAATAGTTAAAATCTGATTGGTCTGTAGAATTCATGCTTGACTAGTACTTGTTACACTCATCATCATTCGTCTGAGCTTCCTTTATTTTCTCTAGAACGGTAGGCTTTAAGGTTATGGCTGATAGTATAGCTGATACACTGGTTACTGCTTCTAGGTTAAATTTTTGGAATTCTGATTCTAAAGCTAATGGCATACTGAAAATCATAGATGGGGTTGATGTTGTTACTCTACTCAAAGCATCAGCCACGACATTTGCTTTGCCGGGATGGTATTTAATCTCAAAATCATAGTCTTTTACAAATTCCAACCATCGACGTTGCCTCATGTTTAGTTCCTTCTGTGTGAAGATATACTTCAGGCTCTTATGATATGAAAATATCTCACAAGATTGTCCATACAAGTAATGCCTCCAAATCTTAAGTGCAAATACAACTGTAGCTAATTCTAAGTCATGGGTAGGGTAGTTCTTCTCATGTGTTTTCAACTGTCTAGAGGCATAAGCTATTACTTTACCATTTTGCATTAACACACAACCAAGATCAATTTTGGAAGCATCATAATAAATACTAAATTTACCATCTTCAGCTGGAAGGGTTAAAATTGGAGCATTGGTTAGTTTCTGTTTCAAGGTCATGAAACTATGTTCACATTCATCAGTCCATATATACTTCACATTTTTCCTGGTTAACTTAGTAAGGGGTGTAGCGATCTTTGAAAATCCTTCGATGAACTTCCTATAATATCCTGCTAGACCAAGAAAACTCCTGATATCTGTAGCATTCTTCGGTTGAGGCCATTCCTTAACCGCTCGAACTTTGGCTGGATCGACAGATATTCCATCTCCAGAGATCACGTAACCAAGAAAGTGAACTCTGTCCAACTAAAACTCACACTTGAAAAACTTAGCATAAAGCTGGTGCTGTCAAAGTACTCCTAACACCAAACTCAAATGCCTTGCATGCTCATCCTTAGTTCTAGAATAGATCAGGATGTCGTCTATGAACACTATGGCAAACTTGTCCAAGTACTCGTGAAACACCCTATTCATGAGATCCATAAAGGCTGCTGGTGCATTTGTCAAACCAAAAGACATAACCAAAAACTCATAATGTCCATACCTTGTGCGAAAGGCAGTTTTTGGGATATCTTCAGATTTTACCCTTAGCTGGTAATAACCGGACCTAAGGTCAATCTTAGAGAAAACTCTTGCACCCCTAAGCTGGTCAAATAAGTCATCAATTCTCGGCAAAGGGTATTTGTTTTTGACAGTTAACTTATTCAATTCTCTATAATCAATGGACATACGCATTGATCCATCTTTCTTCTTGACAAAAAGGACAGGTGCACCCCACGGTGAAAAGCTTGGGCGTATGAACCCTTTCTCCAATAGATCCTCCAATTGTTTCTTTAATTCCTTAAGTTCAGTTGGAGCTAATCTATATGGATTTTTAGACACAGGCTCGGCTCTGGGGTAAATATCTACAACAAATTCAATTTCCCTATCTGGCGGTAAACCGGGAAGCTCATCTAAAAACACTTCGGGGAAGTCTTGGACGATTAAGACATTCTGAGGATTTGCTTTTTCCATAAGTTGTGTGTCTAGAACGCTAGCTAAGAAGCACAAATACTCTCCACACGGGGAAGGTCTAGTGTTAATAGAAGTCATCACAGACATTTCCTTACTCTTCTTTGAAGCTTGGAAGGTATGTTTCAACCTACCAGGGGGGTGAAAGCTAACTACTCCAGTTCTACAATCGATTGTGGCGTGATATTTAAACAACCAGTCCATTCCTAGGATTACATCAAATCCTATTATATCCATGATTATAAGATCAGCAGGTAGACTTACGTTCCCTACTAACACCTTACTATCAAGCATCACCTGGTTAGAGTGCATGCGCTCACCAGAAGGTAATGCTATGCTAAACATATGTTCAGAAGGAGCAAACCGTACATCTAGCTTATCAGCAAAAGCAGAGGCTATAAAAGAATGTGTTGCACCCGAATCTATCAAAGTAAAAGCAGGTACAGAGTTGATCAATATAGTACCTGACACCACAGCAGGCTGGTCCTCTTCTCCTGACTCTACCATGGAAAATATTTTTGGCTTTATCCTAGCAGGGCCACTCTTCGACGTTGGGCAATCTCTAACAGTGTGTCCCGGCTTGTTACAGTTGAAGTATCGAAGGACTCTGGGCTTAGTGCAGTCTTTGAATGAGTGTCCAACCTCCTCACAGTTGAAACACCTTCTAGAAGTCCACCTACATTCCCCCGGGTGATTCTTCAAACATGTTGGACATTAGGGAAAATTCTTGGCATTCTGCACTTTCCTTCCTACTCCCTGGCTATTTTGGCCTTCACTTGGCCTCTTCGTTCCCCTTTGTTGGGGTGGCTGGTTAAACCTTTGCGGGGCCTCCTTTGGTCCAGCACACTTCACTTTAGCCTCTTCCACTTCCAGAGCAGTGGACACCTCCTCACTTAATGTCAAACCTTTAATACCACAAAATTTAACTCCTCGGTAAATTTCTGGCTTCAGCCAATGCACAAATTTGAACACCTTATCCTCATCCTTGTGAGCAAAGTGTCCAGCAAATCTGGACAGGGACTCAAACTGCCTACTATACTCGGCCACGGACCCTGTCTGCTTCAAGTTCAGGAACTCCAATTTCTTCGCGGTCTGGACAGTACTGTTAAAATACTTCCCACAGAAAATGTCCTTGAATTGCGACCAAGGCATCGTCAAAACATCTGTGGTGGTCTCTATTGTTTCCCACCAGAGTTGAGCTTCACCAGCTAAATGAAAGGTTGCCAACGTGACTTTTTCTCCCTCTCCAATGTTGGCACACCTAAACATGCTTTCAATCTTTCTAAGCCATCCTTCAGCAATAACTGGATCAGTTAACTGTCCATCAAACGTGGGTGGTCTTAGCCTCCTGAACCTATCTCCCGAATGTTCACCACTAGAACCCGAGTTGGCACTTCCTTGTGCTTCTCGGTTCAACAACACACCTAACTAGTCGGACTGTTGACGCACTATATCAGTCTGTTCACGCATCAATTCTGTCAGCTGTCTGATTACACTAGAGTCCTCCTCACGTCTTGGACTTGGTATCCTCGGCCTTCCTGGTCGTCTAGCCATTTTGTTAAATTCCTGAATAAAGTTAAATATGTTCATAAATACCTAATAACTAAGGTTAATGTAAACACTTACAGTTGTTGGAGCACTTCCATGCAACGATTGGCACTGATGAGTAATCTTTTGAACGGTTTAACTGAATGTCTCTGATTCCATACTGTAACGCCCCGAGTTTTCTGAACCCGGTTTGTTACTCATAAGCCGTACATAACTAAGAAACCTTGGACTAAATTTAAAATTCTCTCGAAAGTCTAAATTTAACATTTTTTTTTTAAAAACTTCAAAACATTTAAATGCTTGCAGCGGAAATCATTTGAACCACAATGAAGTTATTCAAAACTACGAGATGCTGTTGAATTGTTAAGAAACAATCGGCAATTTGAAAATTCTAGTTTAAACAGCGAAATACTAGAGAAGTCGTAGAAGTCAAACACATCTGCCGATTGATTAAAGTCAACGGAAGAAGCAGAAAGCAACCAAAATAGAAGGCTCCTGCCGATGACGTCAGACGAATGAAAAACAAAGGACATCTCTCGGTAGACTGTATCTACCGGTGACAAAACGACAAAATGCACTCTACATCTTCCGATGACGTCAGCACGCATCTGCCGATGAGTTTACTGAGACATCATCCGATGGACTTAGACTTACATCTTCCGATGACGTCAGCTCACATCTGCCGATCACTAAAAGTCAAACGTAGTACCCACTCATACCGGTAGGGAAAATCCTACATCTTCCGATGGAACAAACCCCATGTACCGGTGACTTTACTGAAACATCATCCGATGACTTTTCTTAAGGCATCTTCCGATAGAATCAACCTACATCATCCGATGACTTTTCTTAAGGCATCTTCCGATAGACAAATTACTGGACTCCTACCGATGGACCAAACAACATGGCAGTAGACTTTACTATAAATCAAGAAAGTCCCGACTATCAAAAGGACTTAAACATTTTACCAAAAACCATTCAAAGGCAGTTTAAATCATTGTATTGCTCAAATTCAGTAAAAACAACATTTTAAAATCCAACGGAACACTAATGTTAGGAAATCTCCAAAACTAATTCAAAAGGTTGCTACCACTACTGTCATGAAAACTCAATGTACTCAGATTGAATCATTATCAATTAGACCTTCACAACCGCTGACATCAGTTAACCCGCCTCATCAGTTTACCAGACTGGAGTATGAATGTACCCCTCCAACCACATCTACTGATCTGTGCACACGGGAAATTCACCTGCAGTAATCTCTTCACCTACATCACAAAACTCATCTATTAGCCTAATGCTAAGCAAGTAAAGCAAGAAATGAAATGTGTACTGAAATGTAAATCCTAAATATGCAGTTTCTACTTTCATTCCTCAGTTATGTTGCATTCGTTCACTGGTCTGATGATCCCTAATACAATGGGAGGTGGATCGGTTTTCCCAGGGTATGAATCCATATATTCAATTAAAGGGCGGATTAATTCCCTTAACAGCTGATTTGATCCCTGATACAATGGGAGGTGGATCAATTTTCCCAGGGTATGAATCCATATACTCAATTAAGGGGCGGATTAATTCCCTTAACAGCTGATTTGATCCCTGATACAATGGGAGGTGGATCAATTTTCCCAGGGTATGAATCCGTATGTTCGATTAAGGGGCGGATTAGTTCCCTTAAAAGTATACTGTTACAATCTGTTCACATCTCACCATGCTACTTCATGTAAATTCATTTTTGTTTTCTTTCAAAATATGATGCATGGCAACTAAAAAGAAACATTCATTCATGCACACACAAATCCTACTGTTTTGTGATGTAGGCCCGAAGGCACATACAAACTTTACTTACCTGGTCTCCTGGAAAAACTTGGTTGCAAGCTACTTCGGGTATTACTCAAACCTAAAACCATAGACAGAGCATATATTAAATTTCCTCTAATCTTCATTCTAAACCACTAGAAATCTAAGGGAAACTGTTTTGGGAATTTTAGTCATTGTGCATTCCCGATTTCAACTTAAACTGAAACCACCACTTGCTTACCGCCTTCTCAAAACCTGATATATCATCCCTCCTATCAACGATAGATACAATCTAACAAGAAATAGAAGCAAAACTCACCGAGTTCGGAGGAAATCGCTGGAGGAAGTCGAAGGGGGTCTCCTATCTCGCTCTGCTAAGCTGAGGAGCTGAGAATGGAGGGGAAATGAAATAAACAGTGGCGGCTACTTCATTAATAGTTTCCTTAAATACGTTAACCTTTATTACTATCAGATTACCATACTGCCCTCCCTTAGTCATACATTAACCTAGTCATTAATCCTCCATAACAATAATGTCTCACAATTTGATTAAATAATTAGATTGTGATTAAACCGGGTGCTACATAATGACCAGTGTCGAGTGGAGCGATCGATTATGAAGCGCACAACGGATACTCGAGAACTCAAGGCTATGAAAGCTCTGATTCTACAAGTGACCTCATTAACTAAGCAACTACAGGAATCTCATATGGCAGCAAGTGTTGGGAAAACATCGAAAGTTAATTGTCAGTGGTGTCACGAGCCACATTTGAGTGAAGAATGTCAAGAGGGTAATCCTATGTCGAATGAAACCGCAGATCAAGTTAACTATATGGGCAATTTTAATCGTCAAGGCAATCCCAATTCTAATACTTATAATCCAGGATGGCGACAACACCCGAATTTTTCATGGAGGAATTCTCAAAATACTATGCAACCACCTCAAGCAGCTCAACCCGGTCCGTCTTAACAAGTGGAAAAGGAAAATGATCTTGAAACAGCACTTATGCAGTTTATGATCGAGTCCCGTACAGTGATGCAAAATCAATCAGTCCAAATTCGTAGTCTTGAAAATCAACTTGGTCAATTTGCAAGTATTATTAATGGAAGACCTCAAGGATCACCACCAAGTATCACAGAGGTGAATCCAAAAGATCAGTGTAATGCAATCACCACTCGAAAGGGAACAGTAGTTAAACCATTGCAAAAGGAGAAACATGTGCCACAAGCTATTAAGGAGGAGCCCAATGCCGGTGAAGTTCAAAAGTCACCACCATCTCATCCACCACCTCCGGTGCGGTTTCCACAAAGATTGAAAAATGTGAAGCTGGACAAACAATTTTCTCAATTCCTCGATGTTTTCAAGAAGCTCCATATTAATATTCCGTCTGCTGATGCGTTGGAACAAATGTCGAGTTATGTCAAATTTATGAAAGATATTATTTCACACAAGCACAAAATAGAGGAGTGTGGTATTATAGCTCTTACAGAAGAATGCAGTGCCATTATTCAGAGGAAGCTTCCTTAAAAATTAAAAGATTCGGGAAGTTTTACTGTACCTTGCGAGATTGGCAATTTTGTATTTACCAAGGCATTATGCGATTTGGGGGCGAGCATTAATTTGATTCCTTTGTCTATATTCCAAAAACTCAATTTAGGCGAGGCAAAACCGACAGGGGTTACATTATTGATGGCCGATCGCACTCTTAAACACCCGAGGGGAAACATTGAAGATGTGCTCGTAAAGGTAGATAAATTTATATTCCTTGCGGATTTTATTGTGCTTGATATGGAAAAAGACAAGAATGTGCCAATTATTTTGGGTAGACCATTCCTTGCTACTGGTCGTGCTCTTATTGATGTCCAAAAAGGTGAATTGAGTTTGAGAGTGCAGGATGAAGAAGTCACATTTAATGTCTTCAAAGCCATGAAGTATTCGGGGAATAATAGTGATGTTTTTCGCGTTGAAGCTATCGAGTCCGCAGCAGATGAAGTTGCACGTCAACCAAATGACCCTTTAGCAGCATGTATTTCCGAGCAGAATTATTATCTGGAAGAGGACAAGGAAGTACGTGGTTATGCTATGTGGATGGACTCTTATGAGCCGAATCTGAGGAAATACTATGAAAATTTGGGGGAAGGCCCGTCACGCACATTACCATCCATTGAGCATGTAACACCTGACATTTTCAGCCAGGTGATTTTCTTAACTGATTTAACTGTCACCATTATTATTGGACCTTTTGATTTAAATTTAATACCAAGATTTTCTCCAAATTGTGTGAAACTAGGTTGAGTGGCAAAATTATAATATGGGTGGGTTGTGATCGTTATATAAAGGAAATGGAAAATTTTTTAAACCTCACCAACGCCACTGTAGCCGACACTTTCTCCTTCCAGCGATTTTCTCTCCTGAGCTCTCGCTCTCTGCCTGCCAGTAATCCTCCCTTCGATGACCAGTTCCCTTGCTATTTGTCGGATACTCTACGCTCGAGGTATGGATTAGACAATGTAGTTGTCAGTTAGTTGTTAAGCTCTGTTTTTCAGCGTGTGTTGGAGTTTGGTTCCTCCAATGGCCGAGTAACAATAGTAACATTTATAATCTGGATTTAGTAATGTCATTTCCGAATCGATTCTGGACATTTAATATAACCGACCCTGATTAATCGTTAGTTGAACCTAGCTGTTTTGTTTTTTTGGATTTCAGACTGCACACAGAGAACTAGACTAAGGAATTCGGGAATGACTTTAACTACTAGATCCTAGGATGACTTATGATTAGGACTTTTAGGATTTTGTTTTAACTACTGCGATGTAAATGTTTTAGGTGAAGAAGTCTGAAAAAAAGGAGCACAAATTTGCTAAGGAAGCCAGGTAAGTGAATGTATTAAGATTTCTGGC
The DNA here is from genome assembly GCA_022432975.1 of Begonia masoniana. NCBI lineage: Eukaryota > Viridiplantae > Streptophyta > Magnoliopsida > Cucurbitales > Begoniaceae > Begonia > Begonia masoniana. The sequence goes on along the minus strand of CM039502.1, from coordinate 64,585,265 downwards.
CATTAGGGCCCTACATCTTAATGGTACTAAATTAGTTATGTGTTTGATGTTTGTTTAAGTTAGTAAGATGGTTCGTACTTGGATGATTTACGGATGTTTGAGAACTATTTTATGTGATGTTCTGATAGAGTCTATGAAGTCAACTGTCTAGTATGATATTTTCCATAGTCTGATGATTTATGAACATTCATGTCATGCATCATGATTTACTTCTCAAGCATATGAAAACGATTTATAAGCATGTTTTCCCCCCATGAACAAGATATGAGAATGAATATGAAACTTATGCAACTGGATTAAGTGAGGGTTGGGGGCGGTTTGGCATATGTCACTGTCCAAAGAGAAGGACCATGAATACGGCCCGAAAGGGACTATGTACACTTGCACTGTTATCCCTCCTTTACGGCACAAATCCTCCATTAATCCATATGATGAAAGTGATGAACAAGAACACGAATAAGAATAAAAAAAGAGCATGAAAAGAACATGATCCTGATTTTCTCGCAACTATGCATTCACGTATACATGTTAGTATTGCATTCCTTACTAAGCATTAGGCTTATAGTTTAAACCTTATGATGTAGGTGAAGAGCCATCAGGTGAGGTTTCCAAATTCAATAATGATGTCTAAGGCTGGTTGCAGGATGGTACTCATGGGGGAGAGTCTATGGCTGGCTGGCGATTATGACCCGTGGTTATGCTCATTTTATGTCAGTAAGATTGAAGAGAAAACTGATGTCTAAGTAGGATAAGATCATGTTTTTAATTTGGACTTGAAATTGTCTGGTTTAATTACTGAGTCTGAGAATGTTTATAAGGATATAGAACGAGTTATTTTTAACTAAGTCTTCCGCTACAAGAATTTCTAGATGAGTCTCTGATTTTCATTTATAAGAGTAATGAGTCAACGAAATTAGAAGTCTGTGTATATTTATGTCCATCGATAGCTATACTCTATTGGAAGATGTATGAGCTTGCATCCACCGATAGATGTTCTCTATCGAAAAATGTCTTAAAAGAACACGTGGATTGCACATGTCTACCGGTAAATGTTGTGTATTCAAATACCGGATGCTGTAAGTGTTGTTTTGTCGTCTAGTGATCGGGCGATGTAGTGTATTTCTAATGTCGGGCGATGTACAAATCGTTTTGTCGTCTAGCGATTGCTAGATGTTGTGTATTTCAAATACCGGATGATGTAAGTGTTGTTTTGTCGTCTAGTGATCGGCGATGTAGTGTATTTCTAATGCCGGGCGATGTACAAATCATTTTGTCATCTAGCGATCGGTAGATGTTGTGTATTTCAAATACCGGATGATGTAAGTGTTGTTTTGTCGTCTAGTGATCGGGCGATGTAGTGTATTTCTAATGTCGGGCAATGTACAAATTGCTTTGTCGTCTAGCGATCGGTAGATGTTATGTATTTCAAATACCGGACGATGTAAGTGTTGTTTTGTCGTTTAGTGATCGGGCGATGTAGTGTATTTCTAATGTCGGGCGATGTACGAATCGTTTTGTCGTCTAGTGTAGTGTATTTCTAATGTCGGGCGATGTAGTGTATTTCTAATGTCGGGCGATGTAGTGTATTTCTAATGTCGGGCGATGTAGTGTATTTCTAATGTCGGGCGATGTAGTGTATTTCTAATGTCGGGCGATGTAGTGTATTTCTAATGTCGGGCGATGTAGTGTATTTCTAATGTCGGGCGATGTAGTGTATTTCTAATGTCGGGCGATGTAGTGTATTTCTAATGTCGGGCGATGTAGTGTATTTCTAATGTCGGGCGATGTAGTGTATTTCTAATGTCGGGCGATGTAGTGTATTTCTAATGTCGGGCGATGTAGTGTATTTCTAATGTCGGGCGATGTAGTGTATTTCTAATGTCGGGCGATGTACGAATCGTTTTGTCGTCTAGTGATCGGGCGATGTAGTGTATTTCTAATGTCGGGCGATGTAGTGTATTTCTAATGTCGGGCGATGTAGTGTATTTCTAATGTCGGGCGATGTAGTGTATTTCTAATGTCGGGCGATGTAGTGTATTTCTAATGTCGGGCGATGTAGTGTATTTCTAATGTCGGGCGATGTAGTGTATTTCTAATGTCGGGCGATGTAGTGTATTTCTAATGTCGGGCGATGTAGTGTATTTCTAATGTCGGGCGATGTAGTGTATTTCTAATGTCGGGCGATGTACGAATCGTTTTGTCGTCTAGTGATCGGGCGATGTAGTGTATTTCTAATGTCGGGCGATGTAGTGTATTTCTAATGTCGGGCGATGTAGTGTATTTCTAATGTCGGGCGATGTAGTGTATTTCTAATGTCGGGCGATGTAGTGTATTTCTAATGTCGGGCGATGTAGTGTATTTCTAATGTCGGGCGATGTAGTGTATTTCTAATGTCGGGCGATGTAGTGTATTTCTAATGTCGGGCGATGTAGTGTATTTCTAATGTCGGGCGATGTAGTGTATTTCTAATGTCGGGCGATGTAGTGTATTTCTAATGTCGGGCGATGTAGTGTATTTCTAATGTCGGTAGTGATCGGTAGATGTAGTGTATTTCAATTACCGGATGACGTAGATGTTGTTGTCATTTAGTGACCGAGTGTTGTTTAATGAGTCACGAGAGATGCACGTGCCCACCGGAAGATGTCTTCTATTGGGCAATGATAATTGAGTCATGCAGAGTACACGTGACAAATCAGAAGAGATACACTCTGTTAGCCGATGCATGCAAACCCATGCAAACCCGAGCAGAATGACGTCGAATAATCTGGGGGCATTTCTTTCCTGTCCGAATTTGTCATAGAAATGATGACTGCGAATGGTTCGCATATGTTGTTAGTTTAAGAGGAAGTCAAGTTCGATGGATCTAGTTTCTCTCTGTTGTGTTAAAGTCCTTAAGTTTTGTTGAGGGAAAGGAAAAAAATAAAAATAAAATAATAATACAAAGGGGACCTTAGTGTAAAGTGGTCGAAGGGTGACTGATCTAAAGAGATCAGGATAAATATGAATGTAAGAGGTTAAGTTATGAATTACGTGGCGACTCCAACTGGGGTCGTTACAGAGCAACCACCGGTGTTAGAACTGAAGACACTACCTGCCCATTTAAAATATGCATACTTGCAGGCCCCATCTTCGTTACTGGTAATCATTTCCTCTGATTTATCTACAGAAGAAGAAGAGAAATTACTCCGAGTTCTTCGAAAATTCAAATCGGCAATTGGGTGAAGTTTGGCAGATTTAAAGGGAATAAGCTCATCTTTTTGTATACATAGAATTCTTATGGAGGACAGTCACAAGCCATCAGTAGAACACCAATGACGTCTCAACCCCACCATGAAAGAAGTAGTGCGCAAAGAAATCTTAAAGTGGTTAGATGCCGAGGTGATATATCCAATTTCTGACAGTTCATAGGTTAACCTTGTTCAAGTTGTACCAAAAAAGGGCGGGATGACAGTTGTGCAAAATGAAAATAGTGAGCTAATTCCGACTCGCAGTTTTACCGGTTGGCGCATATGCATGGATTACAGGAAATTAAACAAGGCTACACGAAAAGATCACTTCCTGCTACCGTTTATTGATCAGATGCTTGACAGGCTCTCAGGGCACGAATTTTATTATTTTCTTGATGGATATTACGGGTACAATCAAATAGCCATAGCTCCTGAAGACCAAGAGAAAACTACATTTACAAGCCAATACGGCACCTTTGCATTTCGACGGATGCCCTTTGGTCTTTGTAACGCTCCGGCCACTTTTCAACGATGCATGATAGCAATATTTTCTGACATGGTCGAATGCATTAATGAGGTATTCATGGATGATTTTTCTGTTTTTAGGTCTTCTTTTGATCATTGTCTGGAGAATCTAAATATGGTGCTTCAACGTTGTGCGGAGTCAAATTTGGTGTTAAATTGGGAAAAATGTCATTTGTTGGTACGTGAAGTATTGTATTAGGCCATCGGATATCATCCAAAGGGATAGAAGTGGATCGTGCCAAGATTGATACGATTGAGAAGCTACCACCACCTATTTCAGTTAAGGGAGTGAGGAGTTTTTTGGGACATGCCGGATTTTATCGCAGATTCATCAAAGACTTTAGCTAGATCACCAAGCCATTATGTAATTGCTAGAAAAAGGTGTAGAGTTCCATTTTGACGACGCGTGTTTAGTTGCATTCAATTTATTGAAAGAGAAGCTCACTTCTGCACCCATTGTTGTAGCACCAGATTGGGATCTTCCATTTGAAATCATGAGTGATGCAAGCGACTTCACCATTGGAGCAGTTTTGGGGCAGCACAAAGATAAACTGTTTCACACTATTTATTATGCCAGTTGAGTCCTCAATGATGCCCAGTTGAATTATGCCACAACGGAAAAAGAATTACTTGCCGTGGTCTTTGCCTTTGACAAATTTCAATCATACCTTATTGGCAATAAAGTAATAGTCTTCACCAATCATTCAGCAATTAAATACCTTATGGTTAAAAAAGTTGCAAAGCCACGCCTCATTCGTTGGGTTTTACTACTCCAAGAGTTCGATCTGGAAATTAGAGATAAAAAGGGTATAGAAAATCTAGTGGCAAATCAATTGTCAAGACTCGAACCTCAAGAACACGTGAAAGATGGTGGAGTACCTATTGTTGATACCTTTCCAGATGAACAACTTTTTAGTGTCGATAATACACCATGGTACGCCGATATTGTAAATTTCCTTGCTAGTGGTGTTCTGGCTATCGAGCCTTCAGCTTATAAGAGGAAGAATTTTTTTGCTGATGTTAAAAGATATTATTGGGTTGATCCCTTTCTTTACAAGCATTGTGCGGATCAGGTTATACGGCGGTGTATTCCAGAAGATGAGGTGGAAGATATATTAAAGCATTGTCATTCACTAGAGTGTGGGGGCCATTTTGGTAGCAAGAGAACAACAGTAAAGGTATTACAATGTGGTTTCTTTTGGCCTACCCTTTTCAAAGATACTCATTTATTTGCTATGTCCTGTGACCGTTGCCAACGTACTGGCAATATTTCACGTCGAGATGAGATGCCATTGACCAATATTCTGGAGGTTGAATTATTTGATGTTTGGGGAATCGATTTCATGGGTCCGTTTCCTACTTCTTTCAATCATAAATATATTTTCCTGGCAATCGATTATGTATCAAAATGGGTGGAGGCATCTGCTACCCCAACTAATGACAGTAAAGTGATACTCAATTTTCTTCGCAAAAATATTTTTACACGATTCGGTACTCATCAGGCTATTATCAGTGATGAAGGTACGCATTTTTGTAATAAGCAATTCGAAGCTTTATTGTTGAAATATGGTGTCAAGCATCGAAAGGCTCTCCGTTATCATCCGCAGTCTAATGGCCAAACCGAGGTTTTGAATAGAGAGATCAAGCAAATTCTGAAAAAAATGGTAAGTTCATCTCGTAAGGATTGGTCCCGGAAGCTAGATGATTCTCTTTGGGTATATAGAACAGCTTTCAAAACACCATTAGGTATGTCCCCATATCGTTTGGTGTTTGGCAAAGCATGTCATCTTCGAATGGAATAGAGCATCGAGCTTTATGGGCTATTAAAAAAATAAACATGGAGTCACAAGCCGCTGGTGAAGCAAGAATATTACAGTTAAACGATCTTGATGAATTTCGACGAGAAGCTTATGAGAATTCGAGAATTTATAAAGAAAAGACAAAGGTGTGGCATGATAAACATATTGAACTGAAAGAATTTTCACCAGGCCAGCAAGTACTATTATTTAATTCTCGACTTCGGTTATTTCCCAAAAAACTCAAATCACGATGGTCAAGGCCATTCACGGTTATTAAAGTGTTCCCTCATGGTGCTGTTGAAATTCAAGGTGAAGATCAATATACTTTCAAGGTTAACGGTCAAAGATTAAAACCGTATTGGGGCGGTGTATTCGACATGGCAAAATCTGTTCTCCTTCTCAATTAATTATGACGCAGCACATCGTCAAGCTGATGACGTTAAAACACGCACTGGGTGGGAGGTAACCCATTAGTCATTTATTTTTCTTTTTCTGTTTTATTTTTATTTTCATTTTTTTATTTCATTTTTCGTATTTTCATTATCTGTTCTAATCTCATTATTTCATTTTCATATCAGTAGGTTTTATTTTTAGTTAAGTATTTGGTTTTAAAAAAAAAAAAATTCGGGCGCTTCTCTGAAACAAAGAAGTCGCCGATCGATCGGCTTCTTTGGCGATCGATCGGCGCAGCGTAACTCTTTTGTTTCAAAAGTAGAAGAGGTGCCGATCGATCGCCTAAATGTGCCAATCGATCGGCGCCTCTAATTTTCATTTAATTACCTGGTGATTGCTCGCGACCCTCACTTTACGTTCTCGCTGATTGAACCCTAATTCCTCTTTCCCCCTTCTCTGAACTGCGATCAATCGGCGGTCACATACACTATTTTCTACCTCTGTCCCCCGCGACTCATCCAGACTTCTCTCACGATGACAGGTACACTTCTCTTGCTGATCTTTTCCTCGATCTCGCACCTGAACATTTTGGAAGTCTCTCAAGTTATATTCCAGTCTGGTATTACTGTGAAAATCTTGGGCATATGCAAACCATTTTCCTGCTTTGATCGTTAAATTACCAGTGATATTGTCTGTATTTACTTTTGAGGATGATTAGAGCTATCGCTTCGTAAGCTCCCACAGTTTGCTATGCATGCCCACCATATGTTTGATGAAATGTCTGAGTCAAGTAGAATTTGCAATTTTGCATATTGTTTCCTTTAGCCTTCCTACTTGATTATCTACCGTGCTAAACTGTCATCCTTGTGTATGCTGGGTTGGATTTGTGTGTTTCTTCTGTGCAGTGACAGGTTATCTACTTTGTGACGACCTTAACACTATACCCTTATTTTTTCCTATATATTTTTTTTTATCTTTGTAACATTTGAGCGAAAATTTAAATCGTTAAAATCGTTCAGAGAATTGAAAACCGTTTAAAATCATTTATAGGAACTTAATAAAACAATTTCTAAAAATTGAGTTTAAAAATTTTTCAATTCTCTGAACGATTTTAACGATTTAAATTTCCGCTCAAATGTTACAAGGATAAAAAAAAATATATAGGGAAAAATAAGGGTATAGTGTTAGGGTCGTCACAAGTTATGGTATCAGAGCCCCCGGGTTTTAAAATAGGTTCTGTAGACTGCTCGACTGCACAACCACTACACGGACATCCTTCATCAACTGTAAGTACGTTTAACTACTTTATTTGATTTTAATTTTCTTAGGATTATTTGATTGATTTTATAGAAGCCATAAAATGGTCCGAGGTAGAGACGCTAGGGACGACACCATAGACCTATTGAGAGGTGTCATTGCACAACAATCCCAACTCATTGACCGACAAGCGCAGCTTATAGATAGGCAATCTCGTTAGCTGGGGATGTTGACGAACCGAGAAAGCCCTAGGATCGAAGGACTAGTCGCTCCCAATAATCATGGCACGAAGAGGGTGGGCAAGGAAGAAATCAAATCAAATCGACAAAAGCGCGTACGAGGAACTTCTCGGGGACCTCTGTGTCCTAAATGCCAGAAGGAACACTGTGGCAAGTGTAGATTAGGCACAGGTAAGTTCTTTTGATGTGGAGAGGTTGGCCACTATGTCAAGGATTGCCCGAAGTCAGGCAAAGACCAATCGGGCGGGGATCAGGAAAATGTTGCACCGAAGATGCTTGCTCTGACTAGAGAAGAGGAAACTGCCTAACCTTCAGCTGTTTCAGGTATAGTTTTATTTCGACAGTTAATGGAGTGAAGGATATTAGAATAGAGATATAGTATAGAGTTAAAAGTTTGGTGATGATAATTGAGTAATAGGTTGAAATAAGCTTAAGAATAGAGAGGGGATGACGTGGATTTTGAATAAAAGAAGCATAGAGTTATGCGTTAAAGCCCATGACCCGTTGTAACCGTGAGAATTGAGCTCTTAAAATTCAATTTCCGTAAGAGAGGTACAACTTATGGAATGTGAGGTTTAAATAAATGGGAACTAGACCCTAATTAACATACCCCTAGAATTTAGAATGAAATTAATAGAGGAAAAATTTGGAGTTCAGAAGTAAGACTTGCTAGAGAATGTTCTAGATTGTCAAGATAGCGTTAGTGCGTACAAGTAGATAAGAAAATTTAGCAAGAATTTAAATAACTTAGATTCACAAGAAATTGGGAGTACCTAGACTAGGTGACACTCAAAAGTTAGCTTAAGTAGCTTGTTGAGGGGATGATAGAACGACTCAAAGTTGAAGACGCGATTACGTAGGAGTGTTCGTATTGATCCACATCGATGAAGAAGATAAGGGTATTTACTCGAAGTTGGGAGGTTAACGGAATACGAGGCATTTCATGACCCGTGGGGCCGTATGTAGGTATTTTGGGTATTTTGGATAGAAAATGTTTAGGTAAAATATTTGTAAAGATAAAACATTATAGGATGTTTGGATCTGGACTAGTTGTTAGGTTTATGTTTTGAAGTTTTTAAACGTTTTAGAAAACTTGTTTTGTAAATGTTTGGTATTAGGGAAATGCTCGGTTTTTAAACATATCCATGCAGTTTGTTTTCGTGAAAATGTATTTCGTGTCAAACGCATCTCGAGTTGGTTTCGAATGGATTTATGAAGGACGTAGGAGTGTTGAGAGATCTGATGTGAAAATGTATGATTGTGAGGAAGTAGAATTGTGTTAATAAATTGTAAGTTGAAATTGAGTTAAGGGTTTATGCAGGAGAAGGGGTGAGGAAAGGAAGAAGGGGGAAAAGGGGGGGAGGAGGCCAAGCACTCTAGAAAATTTCCAGAGTGCTTGGCGATCGATCGCCACATTGGGCGATCGATCGCCCCTCTTTGGTCGCGCGGCGATCGCAGATCGCCTGGTGAGGCGATTGCTGGCAAAACCAGCGATCGCCAATGGGCGATCGATCGCCCGTTTTGGGCGATCGATCGTCCCTTCATTTTAGGGGGGGCGATTGCCCCTTCTACCCCTATTTTTGTCGGTTCTCACAACTTCAAATCGTTCTAAGTTTTTATTAAGTTTTCTTTTAATTGTTTTAAAGTTTTATTAAATGGTTTTCAAAATAAATTCGAACGTCGTTAAAAATTTCTATTCCGATTTCAATTTCGACTTCACAAGTTTAATTCTGCTTAATGCAATTACAGTCTATTAGGGAAAAAAAATAATAATAATACGATAAAAATTAGGAATATTTTAAGGTTCGCTACATACTTCGTGCGCTACTCCAACATGCCGCCCAAACGTTCAAGAGCCACGACTTGTTCGGTATCTTTCAGCCCAATCCAGCACTCCTTCATCAGCCCCGCCGCGGCTAATTATTTTAAAGAATTCATGACCAAGGATAAGACCATTATTTGTGAAGTGCAATTCCAGCCAACCGAGGTTGACGGCCACATTTTGACCACGCTTCAAAGACGAAGATGGAAGACACTTGCCGTTTTAGGAGGTGATGCAAACGTGAATGCCATTCGTGAATTTTATGTTAATCTCAAGGCAGCCAACACTGAGGGGCCCATAAAAAGTACGGGGCAAGTTCATCAATTTTTCGGCCGAGGCTATCAACACTTATTTTGGCCTCAATAATGATGCCCTCGATGACTTTCAAACGATGATGGATGTCGGGCCTGATTATGAGCTAATTCTACGAGAGATGGATCACAGGGGTGCCACTTGGATTTATTCTACACAAGACCGTGCCAAACCACTACATATTATATCAAGCTGCCTCAATCGCTACGCGCAAGCATGGTGCAAATTTATTCGGGGCAACTTGATGCCCACTTCTCAGAAATCGGAATTCACTAAAGAACGGGTAGTGGCACTTTATTGCATTCTCACAGGGCGATCTATCAATGTCGAGCGGCTGATCCACCGAAATATTATCTCATGCAATAAAAGATCGGGCACAGGTGGGCATATACACCCTATTCTGATCACACATCTATGCGCAATCGCCAATGTCCCCATGAGCTCAAACGACGAACCCTGGATCCAGCAGGCGATGTACAGCACACCGAATATTGAACGCATCGCTAATTGGCCTTATGGGATAGCCCACGATAATGGCTTAGGGTTCGATGAACATGATGTCAATGCAATCATTCCTCCTCAGCCGATGCCTTTGCCTCACATACGGCATCTTCCTAATTCTCCATTCTCCCCCTATGCAAATCCTGCCGTGGCACGCAAAAGACAAGCTCACAGAGAGGCGCACCTTAAACAACGCTATGACAATCAGTCTGTATCTGGAGGTGCCTCTTCCTCTTTAGTCATTCCTCCATGTTCTTACACATTGGATGATCTTGGGCACATGATGGACACGTTAATGACCCGTTTATCTCAAATGGAGCGGCGCGTGACGGATCTCCAGTCACGCCAACTAAAGTAGGCTCAATTTACGGCTCAATACATAGAAGCGTTCAATGTTCATCAGGGATACTCAACACAATCGAGTCCACCTTTTCCGTATTATCCAGAGCATTTACTTCAGCCGTATACCCCTCCACCAGAGGATGAGGAGGACGATATGCCGGGCCCCTCATGAGGTATGCTATTCCCTTTCCTATTTTTTTTTGTATGTTTTACGTACATTGAGGACAATGTTGATTTTAAGTTTGGGGGTGCTTTTAGTTTGACTTCTCTCTGTGCACTGTTACTCTAAGATATATTATATGGTTATGCATTCTGATCTTGGTTAAGGTGTCAATGATGATTTAATTTGGAATAAAGTCATACTTTAAACTCCTTGCAATATGCTGAGTAAAAGAGTGATTTGTTTTAGTTTGCATTGATTAGAGATTATATAGTTATCTTCACAAATCTGAGCACGTTTTATTCTTATTTGATCCTATTTGCTGGTGATATATTTGTGTAGTCTATGGAGAATGAGAACCAAACACTATAAGGGAGTGAACGAGAGTAAACACGGTAAGGGAGTGTAACTCCAGTCAAATGTATAGATAACGAGAATATTGTGAGGAAAAATCCTTCTTAGTTTTGCCTGATATTCACGAATGCAATTTGAAGTTTTCACAAATAATAGAATGACTTAGGCCATCATTAAACTGTTTGAGCCTTCTTAGCTTACCATTCTGTGTCATCCAATGACACCCATAGTCACCATTTTGAGCCGATTATTTACCGTTCAATTGTACCTATTTCAGCCCAGCCACATCGATTTTCCTACCTTTTCTAGAGAACACGAGTTTTATTGATATATTTGAAGGAGAGTAGGAGAATGTTGTGGTGAGGATGAATACAAATTCCTTTGTCATCTGTTGATTTATTTTTTGCTTTGCGTTGTTTTGCTATTGTTATTCTGAGTTGTGTAAAAACAAAAAACAAAGGGAAACCAAAGAGTTCAAAAGTTTAGTTTTATTTTCCAGTTTGTTGTATTTTACTCTGTAGCTATGACAAAGGAGTTTAGCTAAATGATATTGAATGAAGTACGTTTGGGGGTGAGAGATCAAAGGAAAGTTTGAACAAGTTCAATGAGTGAGCGAATACTAAGAAGAAAATAATGAGTGAGGGAAATAAGGATGGGGTGTTTTCTGTAACACCCAACAACTTTGGACAGGTGAACTCTCTTTAAGGTAAACGGAATTAACTGCCACCTCTGTATATATATATTATTTTGGTCGGAAATTTGGTCGCCAAAGTTTAATTAGTTCTTTTTATAAAAATTAGGTTTGGTGGCAAACTTGTAATTAAGCCTAGCTTATTAAGTGTATAAATAGAAAATAGAAATCCTTAAACCTCACAAAAACCTCCACCAGCCGACTTTCCTCTCTCAGCCGACTCTCTCTTCCCTCAGCTCCCTTCTCTGTTCTTCCTCCAGCGATCAACTCCCTTTGGATTTCTTCCGATACTCCAAGCTCGAGGTAAGATTTGGACAATGTGTTTACTGATTGGTCATTTGAGAGTTGATTAGAGATTTAGATTTGGGTTTGGGTTTTTTGAGGAAGTTGAAGTATCATGGTAGATATAGCTATTAACATAGCATTTATGATTGTTGTAGATAATAAGTAGAAATAATGAACATTGGCTGAGCCTAAGTTGTTGGTGAACCCAAACACCATTATCGTTTAGCTGAAGTTTTTATGCACACTAGGTGGCTGATATAATGCTCAAATGGAAATGAGCTAGACTTCTAGGATATATATACTTAGTTAGAAAGCTACCATTTTGGAATATTAGACTACTTTGATATGTTTTCTTACATTAATACATGAAATGTCTTAGGTGGAAAAAACTCCAAGTGAAGGAAAGACATTGCTAAGGAATCCAGGTAAATGAGTGTGTTAAGTTTCCGGCTACTAGAGCCCTACATCACAAGGGTAGTAGAGTGAGTTTGTTTCTGGTATTCAATGATGTTTGGGAAGATCGTCTATTTTAGTATAATGTTTGATAATAGTGTATGCTTTATTTTCTAGTGAACGACTCCTCTCATGGTCTACTGTTTCTGAAAATGTTTATGTCGATGCATCATGATTCACTTACCGAGCATACAAAATGTTTTAATGCATTCCCTTTATAAATGAGACAAGAAGAATGAAATGTATGAAACCCTGATTAAGTGAGAGTTGGGGGCGGTATTGGCCATGTCACAGTCCAGGAATGGACCATGATTCTTGCCCGCAAGGGCCATGTACACGCGCATTGCCTACCCCCCTTCGGCACAAACTTCTCCTTAATCCATGATATGAAAATGATGGACAAGAATATGATTCCCACGATTTGAAAATGAATGAGAACATAAGCGTGATTTTCGATTTGAGTAAGAGATGTGAACATGATTTTATTGAGTATGCATTCATGAGTATTCGTGTGTTTGTTGCACCCCTTACTAAGCATTAGGCTTATAGTTTGAACCTTATGATGTTGGTGACGAAACAGCAGGTGAGGACTTTAGTCTAGAAGGAAATGCTTAGGTCTGGTTGCTGGTTGCTGCTCATGGTGATGATTTGTGGCTGGGAAGCGATTTTTCTTTAACCCGCGAAGTGTTGCTTTCAGTACAATTTAGTAAGATATATGTTAAGATTGCATAAATAGGAAAAGTATTTCTTTATGTTAACAGATATTTGACTTATTAAGTATGAGTTTAAGTCTATGAAAGTTCCAGATTTAAGAATCTTCTTTATATGAGAAGTCTTCCGCTACGAACTTAAGTTAAGGAATGCGAGGTTTATGTGTATGGAGATTTTGGAAAAGGGGGGAAAGAATTGAAGTCTCAACGTCGATCGATAATCGGTAGATGTTCGGTTACTGTTGAGCGGTGGATGTACTCGGTAGATGTAATCGGTAGATGTTCGGTTACTGTTGAGCGGTGGATGTGCTCAGTAGATGTAACCGGTAGAAGTTACTCTGTTAATGTAAGTGTTACTGTTGATCGGTGGATGCTGAGTGAATGAGTCATCTGGCTGACGTCATCGGTAGATGTTGATCGTTGTTGTTGATCGGTGGATGCTGGATGAACGAGTCATCCGACTGACGTTATCGGTAGAAGTTGAGTGTTACTGACCGATGGATGCTGAGTGAATGAGTCATCCGGCTGACGTCATCGGTAGATGTAGGATATTACTGTTGAGCGGTTGATGTTCGCTCGACAGAAATGAGCGGTGGATGCTGGGTGAATGAGTCATCCGGCTGACGTCATCGGTAGATGTGGGATATTATTGTTGAGCGGTGGATATCGCTCGACAGAAATGAGCGGTGGATGTGAACAGATGAAGTCCTTCCGATTGTTTGTTAATTCTTCTCTTTAAATAGATTTTTCCCCAAATGATTTTAAATGACTTCAAATTTGATTGGAATTTCTTTAAAAATGTATTTACATGTATACACAAAAAAAAAAGAATTGGTTTGACATTTTCGATTACGAATATGATTATACGAAATTCTCGACCCGTCGGGTTTCGGGTTGTGACATTCTCTGATTATACGTTTGCATCCCTAAAATTCCTACCTTTTTAACCTCGCCCTACATTATAAGCTTTTAAAGAACTATCGACTTTTATTTTGGTTAATAGATAATTGCTATTAGTTGGATAGTGGACAAAGCTGGTGAATGATTAGAGTGAATGGAGTGATTCCCGAGCGAAATGAGAATACATCCCTTACTTGTAGCTACATTAATTGAACCAACAATTAGGAGAAAATAAGAATAAAAATGCGCACACACGAAGATTTCTCTGTAAACTATTGTCAATGCGCTAATATGAGTTGTTTCTTCTGCAAAGTGTTGAACTTGACATTTTTAGTTTGAATTTTTTTTAAGCTAAGACGATTTACCAAAAACCTTGATTCAGATTGTTTTACCATTGTAGTATGTTGAGCAGCCTATATTTAATTGAGATTATCTCTTTGTTTTAACTGAGATGCATTTTTGTTCGCTTAAGGACAAGCTTTCATTCAAGTTTGGGGGTGTGATAAGTGTGTATTTTACACATTTATTTATACTTTTTACACTTGATTTGATAAGTTTCTCTCAAGTGTTTGAAAGAATTTGATGTATTTTGTGCAAGTATGTAGAAAATTGAATTAAAACAGGAAGAGGACAGAAAAAGTTCACGAAGAAAGAAAAAGAAGAAACAAAGCGGAATTGAAGAAAAGGAGAGAGAGCAGAGAAGGAGGCGATCGATCGGCCCTTGTTAGGCGATCGATCGCCTGTGAAGAATACGAAAATTAGAGAAGAGAAAACAGAGAAGGTGCCGATCGATCGCTCAAGGCAAGCGATCGATCGGCAGAAGAGAAGAATTGTGAAGAATATTATGCACGAAACAGAAGAGGTGCCGATCGATTGGCACAATCTGTGATCGATCAGCTGAAAAGGTTAAAAATTGATGCAAAGAAGAGGCGATCGATCACTTACAATTTTGGAAAGATTACGTATTCTAATCTGCACCGTGAATCTCAGAAAACATTGAATCTCAACCATTGATCGGCTGAAGACAAGAAAGAAAACCTAAAAGAGAGACATTCTGGGAGGCATTCGAGGATTTTTTGGCAAGCATCTTTGGAGAGCAGCGATTCTGAGATCAAGCCTTCGACAGAGGAAGGAGGCGATTATTCAGAAACATCAGCATAGTTTTTCTATTTTCCTTTGATTTTTATTTATGAACTTCTTTAATATTATTTGTATTTTCTTCTATTTTAGTATGAACTAAGTTTTTATTCTAGGGCTACGATGTAGCCGGACGATATTTATTTTTGTTCTTCGTTTAATTATATTTTATAAGTATTTCTTCCAATATTGTTGACACATTTAATTTCTGTTCTTAAAGCCTGTAAATTTCTTGGCAATCTTTACTTGAATTTTGGGTTGTTTTTAGACTGAGAGGTGATAAACACTCGAGCACTGAAATTAATGTCATAAGTATGCATAGGCTAGAGATAGTTACGGTATTGATGTGATCGTTGCGATTTCTTGATTAATTTGTATTTGATTAATGTAGGATTTGAGACTGAGAAATGATAACTCATTAATCAAATAATCTATGCAATGCTCGAGAGAGATTTTATTAGAATTTAGTGAAATCGATCATCAACATAGGAAGAATATTTATGAATTTAATTAGGAATGACTGAAATAATTGTTGTCTTGGTGAAATCGTAGTACCTAGGCTTTTATTAATTAGATTTAAATCTCACTTTATCTATTTCGATATTTTACCTTAGTTTGTTTCTATTTTTTTAATTGTTTAGTTTAATTTCAATCATTGAACTCATAAAACGTGTGTTTAATTTAGAATTAAGATTAATTATTTTGATTATTGATTAAAAAGTCCTCATGGGTTCGACACTCTATTTTATCATTTTATTACTTGTTGCGACTCGTACACTTGCGAACTAATTTTTCACAACAAAAATCAAAAAATCAAACAAACCAAACCAAAAATCTCGATTTGGTTCAATTTCAATTTTGAGAAAATCGATTTTGAAATCGAACCAAACTGACATTTTCAATTTAGTTCTTGATTCTTTCTTTTAAAAACCGATCAAAATCCAAAACAACTGAACTAAATTTGTAATATTGATATATTTTTAAAATTTTTATATTGAAAATTACAAATGATAGAACTAAACTAGTTAAAACCGGCCCAATTCAAGTTTAAACTAAACAAAACCGAACCAAAGTTGAGTTTAAATCAAAAAATTAAGAATCGAAACAGAACTGAGCAAAACCAAGAATGTCTGTCTGATTCGGGTTTGGTTTCGAAGGCAAATCGATTAGGTGGAACCGAACCGGACCAATTCCACCCGTAAATGTCATGGCGGTAGTATGATAGTTTGTATTGTATTTTGAAGTGAAGTAATTTTTTTGGAACTTGTAATTTTTTGACATAGTGCAAAAAATTGACAATTAGATGGGTGTCAACCTAGTTTGGATGTATGTAATTTATAGTGATGTAAATGTCAAATATTTGTAATGATATTTGTTTGTTATATTTTTTTTATTATATTGTCTCAAATAATTTTTTTCTTAAACACATGTAATTTTATTTATATATTAATATTTTATTTATTAATTTACTAACTACTATTTTTTGACAATATAAAGATACATAACTAAAGTTTAAAAAATATATATGAATTATTTTGATATAAATTTGAAATATTTATGTGTATTCAACTCGTTAGACTTGACTCATTAAAGCTCGTATAGCCAGCTCAGCTCAGCTCAGCTCATTTAAATCTTGGTTCGCGAGTTGACTTTCGTTGAAAAAAAAAATTTAAGTAGCTCGTCAGGCTCAACTCATTTCAATCGCTAGTCTTGATTAGTAAGAGTTTTTCAGAGTCGGTTTGGCTCGGTCAACTCGTTTGTCATATGTAGTGTTTGTAGAGTTGAAAGATAGATTCACATCTGCACGTGTTTACAGTGTCATGTTGTAGTTGTTGTACATAGTTTATACTAATATATCATATGTTAGACAAATGTGTGTTAATGCAGTCAGGAGTTACTGCATGTTTGTTCGTACAAATGAAAGTTTGATGAGCAAAAGTATTCCACCACCCATGTTTTCTTTGGCAATTAACATATTTAGATTGAGGTTATGACAAAGTTATCGGGATGGTGTGAAATGGTAATCTTATTATGCCATAAAACTATGGAATATTACTTCACGTAGCATAATTTATATCTTGGATGGAGGAGTTAAATGGATTTTAAATTATGTTTATAGTTTGAAATATCTTCATGGTAAAGTAAATGTTATGTCAGATATTTTGAATCCCTATTCTCAAATTGAAAGATCAAGGTTAGTTACTTGATGCCCTAGTATAAGTGAATCACTAGGTGTGACACCAATTTATTTTCGTGATAATGGACAATGATAAAGTGCAGAAAATAATGAGACAGGAGGTTGGTAACGCAGTTCGGCAATTGCCTAGTCTGCAGGGCCACGCCCAGACATAAAAATATTTCAAAGCGTTCACAAAGTTACAGGACACCCGGACTTATACAAATAAAGACTCCCTCTTATCTTTGTTGCCATCTCTAGCTAACTTCCCCAATGAAACTGTTTTTGCGAGCTCCCCTCGACTTAAGATCGATCCCTCCCAGAATCTGAATGCAACAAGATCCCCTTGTTGATGGCGACTCCTCCCGGAATCTAAAGATGACAAGATCGCCTTGTCGTTGATGACTCCTATTGGAATCCGTGTATGACAAGATCCCCTTGCCCACGATCAGAACTCCTCCCGAGTTCCAGGCAGTCTCCTCCCGAGACTGAGTTTCAATAAAAGAAACAAAATTGCACCTAGGACACCATCAGTGACACTGGTCGTTGTCTTCAGATGCAACAAAATAACACACTCAGAATATCATCAATTTCAGCCTTGAACAGAGTGTGTAAACATTCAATCAATGATCGAATGAATAATAACAAGCCCACACGTAGAAGCGATAGGAAGAGAGGAAAACAACGGCTCGCGACACAAGAAATCTCCTTTAAAGAATAAACAATCCGCACGCTGAAGAATAATCACCGACAACTCACAGTAAGCGTGAGAGAAAGGATTAACAATCGCTGAATACATGAAATCGTCGGTGAAGAAGAAAATCTCCCGAATGAATAATGACTTTTCGGCTTTCAAGAATAATGACTTCAGCAAACATCACCTGTGCAGGAAGTTTTCATAATATACTGTGCATTCAATATTTTCTCCAAACAGATCGCACAGAATAAGAGAAACCGAATCCCAAGAAAATCGTATCTGTGACATTATGTGCGACATTTATGGAAAGGCCATGCAAACAAATCTGAAACGAATCCAAAATATTAGGGACGAATTCTAACAATGGTGTGATCTCGTATCTAGCTTAATAACACCATAATATTCAGATCGGCTTCCAAAAACATTATTTCCATCTTCAAATCAACTTTCCACATATATAAGAATAACTCCCTTTGTTGCTGTGATCTTGAATCTTGCTGTAATTTAACTTAACAGAATCATAATCTTCAAGTCATAGATCAAATCATAATCGCATACACTTTAAGAAACCAATTTTATCAATTCAGTTTGTGTGACACTCCATGTGCTACTCTAGGAAAGTACCTCCAATATAATCAAATCGGATCCCAATATTTTAGGAATATATTCCTTGTATGTTGTGATCACATATCTCACCATAATCCATTCCATATCTAAAGCTACTTGATTTCCAAGTAACTACTTTCCAAATCTCTCAAACTTCCTAATCTTTAAGATCTCCAATCAAACATAATTTCTTGGATGGTAAGAAACAATCTTCCACAAATTTAAATCACACAATAATATATAAATTCCCTTAAAATATGTTTGCCAAAAAATATGCCAACACATAAACATTTACAATCTCCCCCTTTTGCATTTTTTAGTAAAATCCAGAACTTCCTCGCATATTGGTTGTAAACCGGAACTTCCTGTAGCACCTGGTTCTATCGAACCAGCCTTTTATTATTAAAGTAATACACTTGACTAGGTAATGAATTAATTAAGGTTATTGAACAACTTGTTAAGGGTATTAGAGTAATTTACAATGTTCAAAAGTTGGGTAACATATTTAAGGATAAGGGTTGGGTTTATTGCACTGTAGCCGCCACCCCCCCTCTCATACTCTTCTCTTCGGAAACTTTCAGCTCAAGCAGCCGAGCTCTCTAGGCGATTCTCCTCGCTCGGTTCTCCTTCGACTTAGGTAAGTTTCTTTTCCTTATTTCTCTTGTGGTATAGTGGTGAAATGCCTGGAGGATTGCAATGTGAGGATTTTGAGGATGCTGAGATTGAGTGTAGATTCGGGTTTTAGCGACAAGTAGGAATGCTCGGGTAGTAGAGTTTCTAACTAGATTTCTCGAACCGCTGTTTGATATTTTGAAAGGTTTGGTGGAGCCTTGATTTATATTCTGTATGAACTTAGGTGAACAGACCTCCGAAGTAGCTAGCAACCAGACAGATTTCCAGGAGCCAGGTAAGTAAAGTATTGCTTGTGCCTTCGGGCCTACATCACAAAACAGTAGGTTTATGTATGCTTGAATGTTTCCATTGTCCATGCATCATGTTTTGTTAAAAGTTACGAAAATGAATTTCATGTAAGGAATGGTAAGGTATGAACTGTATGCGACAGACAAGCTATTAAGGGAACTAATCCACCCCTTAACTTATGAAGGGATTTAGACATTGGGAGAATTGATCCCACTCCCAAGGGAACCATGGGATCAGATCAAGTGTTAAGGGAATTCATCTGCCCCTTAATTAAGTAGGAGGATGTAGACATTGGGAGAATTGATCCCACTCCCAAGGGAACCATGGGATCAGATCATGTTATGAACGAATGCGTATGCCACTGAGATGAGAAAAATAGAAACTGCATTTTAGGAGTATAAGTTCAGCATTTTACTTCATTCATATACTGCTTTACTTACTTAGCATTAGGCTAATAGATGAGTTTTGTGATGTAGGTGAAGAAGTGTTAGCAGGTGTGTCTCCTGATCGTGTTGAGGAATAGTGGACGTTGGAGGAGAGCATTCAGGCTTCGGCATGGTAACTGATGGGGCGGTTTAGCATGTTGTCTACAGATGTGGAGGTTTAGTGGATAATGATTTAATCGAGTATATGAAGTTTTTAGTAGATGAGATTACAGCTATTTGACTTTGTTTTCGAGAATTTCTGATTTCATGTTTTTACTGAATTTGATCAATACAATGACTTGGAGTGTTATGAATGGATTTTTGGTAAAATGTTTTAAGTCTGTTAGATAGTCGAAGCTTTCTCGGGTTATAGACAGGTTGTTTAGTCCATTGGTAGGAATCGAATAATTTTTTGTATCAGTGGATATGTGTAGAGGTTTATTGCGTTCTGTGGAAGGAAATCGTGTTGATGTCTATCGGAGGAAGGAAGTCTATCGGTAGATGTGGTGTGTCAGTCTGTCGGAAGATGGAAGTCTATCGGCAAATGCCTTAAGGAGTCATGTGAGAAGCACGTGTCGGCAAAGGTAGTCTATTCGATCGGAAGATGTAGAGTAATCTGTTTTGTCGTTTAGTGATCGGAAGATGTAGAGTAATCTGTTTTGTCGTTTAGTGAATCGGAAGATGTAGAGTAATCTGTTTTGTCGTTTAGTGAATCGGAAGATGTAGAGTAATCTGTTTTGTCGTTTAGTGAATCGGAAGATGTAGAGTAATCTGTTTTGTCGTTTAGTGAATCGGAAGATGTAGAGTAATCTGTTTTGTCGTTTAGTGAATCGGAAGATGTAGAGTAATCTGTTTTGTCGTTTAGTGAATCGGAAGATGTAGAGTAATCTGTTTTGTCGTTTAGTGAATCGGAAGATGTAGAGTAATCTGTTTTGTCGTTTAGTGAATCGGAAGATGTAGAGTAATCTGTTTTGTCGTTTAGTGAATCGGAAGATGTAGAGTAATCTGTTTTGTCGTTTAGTGAATCGGAAGATGTAGAGTAATCTGTTTTGTCGTTTAGTGAATCGGAAGATGTAGAGTAATCTGTTTTGTCGTTTAGTGAATCGGAAGATGTAGAGTAATCTGTTTTGTCGTTTAGTGAATCGGAAGATGTAGAGTAATCTGTTTTGTCGTTTAGTGAATCGGAAGATGTAGAGTAATCTGTTTTGTCGTTTAGTGAATCGGAAGATGTAGAGTAATCTGTTTTGTCGTTTAGTGAATCGGAAGATGTAGAGTAATCTGTTTTGTCGTTTAGTGAATCGGAAGATGTAGAGTAATCTGTTTTGTCGTTTAGTGAATCGGAAGATGTAGAGTAATCTGTTTTGTCGTTTAGTGAATCGGAAGATGTAGAGTAATCTGTTTTGTCGTTTAGTGAATCGGAAGATGTAGAGTAATCTGTTTTGTCGTTTAGTGAATCGGAAGATGTAGAGTAATCTGTTTTGTCGTTTAGTGAATCGGAAGATGTAGAGTAATCTGTTTTGTCGTTTAGTGAATCGGAAGATGTAGAGTAATCTGTTTTGTCGTTTAGTGAATCGGAAGATGTAGAGTAATCTGTTTTGTCGTTTAGTGAATCGGAAGATGTAGAGTAATCTGTTTTGTCGTTTAGTGAATCGGAAGATGTAGAGTAATCTGTTTTGTCGTTTAGTGAATCGGAAGATGTAGAGTAATCTGTTTTGTCGTTTAGTGAATCGGAAGATGTAGAGTAATCTGTTTTGTCGTTTAGTGAATCGGAAGATGTAGAGTAATCTGTTTTGTCGTTTAGTGAATCGGAAGATGTAGAGTAATCTGTTTTGTCGTTTAGTGAATCGGAAGATGTAGAGTAATCTGTTTTGTCGTTTAGTGAATCGGAAGATGTAGAGTAATCTGTTTTGTCGTTTAGTGAATCGGAAGATGTAGAGTAATCTGTTTTGTCGTTTAGTGAATCGGAAGATGTAGAGTAATCTGTTTTGTCGTTTAGTGAATCGGAAGATGTAGAGTAATCTGTTTTGTCGTTTAGTGAATCGGAAGATGTAGAGTAATCTGTTTTGTCGTTTAGTGAATCGGAAGATGTAGAGTAATCTGTTTTGTCGTTTAGTGAATCGGAAGATGTAGAGTAATCTGTTTTGTCGTTTAGTGAATCGGAAGATGTAGAGTAATCTGTTTTGTCGTTTAGTGAATCGGAAGATGTAGAGTAATCTGTTTTGTCGTTTAGTGAATCGGAAGATGTAGAGTAATCTGTTTTGTCGTTTAGTGAATCGGAAGATGTAGAGTAATCTGTTTTGTCGTTTAGTGAATCGGAAGATGTAGAGTAATCTGTTTTGTCGTTTAGTGAATCGGAAGATGTAGAGTAATCTGTTTTGTCGTTTAGTGAATCGGAAGATGTAGAGTAATCTGTTTTGTCGTTTAGTGAATCGGAAGATGTAGAGTAATCTGTTTCGTGGCGATGAATTTGCGCTTTTTGTAATTCTGCCTTGGGCCTATGGGGGGTGGGGTTTTTTTGTTGTGTCCTTGGCCCCCTTGTTGATGAAAAGGGTGTCCTCCACTTAAAACCTTAATTCTTTTGACCGGACACTCGAAAATAATGTTCCATTAATTCTTTCCAAACTATTTTCACCACACCGCTAGTTTAACCCCATTGTAGTCTTAAATAATTTTTCCACTGCAAAGTTTTCAAATGTTTTGAACGTTTAGTAAACGTCAAATTTTGTATGTCGAATGAAGTTTTAAATTTATTTGAAATTTCTTAGTCATGGTCAAGTAATGAGTAGCGAACCGGGTTCAGATAACTCGGGGCGTTACAGTATGGTATCAGAGACATTCAGTTAAACCGTTCAAAAGATTACTCATCAGTGCCAACCGTCGCATGAAAGTACTCCAACAACTGTAAGTGTTTATGTTAGCTTCAGTTATAAGATGTTTATGAGTATAGATAACTTTGTGCAGAACCTTAGACAAATGGCTAGACGACCAGGGAGACCAAGAGTACCTAGGGAGATGCCAAACTTGAGGAATGAAGAAGATTCAAGTGTAATTAGACAGCTGACGGAGTTGATGCGTCAGCAGACAGATATTGTGCGACAGCAATCTGACCAGTTAGGTGTGTTATTGAGTCGGGAAACACAAGGAAGTGCCAATTCAGGTCACGTCAATGAGCATTCAGGGGATAGATTTCGTAGGCTGCAACCGCCCACATTTGATGGAAAGTCATCTAACCCGATTGTTGCTGAGGAATGGCTTCGAAAGATAGAGAGCATGTTCAGGTGTGCTAATGTTGGAGAAGGGGAGAAAGTCATTTTGGCAACGTTTCATCTAGCAGGTGATGCACAACTTTGGTGGGAGTCGCTGGAGATCACCACCGATATTGCAACCATGTCCTGGTCGCAATTCAAGGAAGTCTTCTATGAGAAATATTTTAGCACCACTGTCCAGAACGCAAAGAAGGCTGAGTTTTTTGAGCTTGAAGCAGACTGGGTCTGTGGCAGAGTACAATAGGCAATTCGAGTCTCTGTCAAGGTTTGCTGGATACCTCGTCCATAGAAATGAGGATAAAGTGTTTCAATACCTGCAAGGTCTAAAGCCAGAGATTTACAGAGGAGTGAAGTACTCAGGCATTAAAGGCTTGTCATTCAGCGAAGTAGTGTCTACTGCATTGGAGGCAGAAGAAGCTGAAATGAAGTGTGCTGGACCAAAGGAAGCCCCGCGAAAGTTCTTCCAGCCCCACCAACAGAGGGGAATAAAGAGACCCGCTGATGGTCAGAGTGGCCAAGGTTCTGGAAAGAAGGTACCGGACACCAAGAAGTTTCCTCAGTGCATGAAATGTATGAAGAGCCACCCGGGCGAGTGTAAGTTTGGGACTGGTAAGTGTTATAACTGTGAGGAGTTTGGGCATTCGTTTAAGGATTGCCCGAAGCCCAGGGTCCTTCGATGTTTCAACTGTAATAAGACTGGCCACGTCATCAGAGACTGCCCAACGTTGAAGAGTGGCCCTGCTAAGATAAAACCGAGAATATTTTCCATGATGGAGTCGGGCGAAGAGGACCAGCCCGCTGTTGTGTCAGGTACTATATTGGTTAATTCTATGCCTGCTTTTACCTTGCTAGATTCAGGAGCAACCCATTCTTTTGTTGCGTCTGCTTTTGCTGATAAATTAGAAGTACAATCCACACCTTCTAGGCATGTATTCAACGTTGCTTTACCCTCTGGTGAACATTTACATTCCAACCAAGTGTTGCATGATTGCATGGTATTAGTAGGGACAAAAATCTATCTGCTGATTTAATTGTTATGGATATAATGGGATTTGATGTAATCTTAGGAATGGATTGATTGTTCAAACACCACGCCATAATTGATTGTAGGACTGGGATAGTTAGTTTCCAACCCCCTGGTGGTTTGAAACATACCTTCCAAGCTTCAGAGAAGAGTAAGGAAATGTCTGTTATGACTTCTTTAAATTTTAGACCTTCACCATGCAAGGAGTACTTGTGCTTCTTGGCATGTGTTCTAGATACACAACTTGTAGGTAAGGCAACTCCTCAAAATATCCTTGCTGTCCAAGACTTCCCAGAAGTGTTTCTGGATGACCTTCCCGGTTTGCCACCGGATAGAGAAATTGAGTTTGTTGTAGATGTCTACCCTGGAGCAGAACCTGTGTCTAAAAATCCATATAGACTAGCACCAACAGAACTTAAGGAGTTAAAGAAACAGTTGGAGGACTTGTTGGAGAAGGGATTCATACGCCCTAGCTTCTCACCGTGGGGTGCACCTGTCCTCTTTGTCAAGAAGAAAGATGGATCGATGCGTATGTGCATAGACTATAGAGAATTAAACAAGCTGACCATCAAAAACAAGTATCCCCTGCCTAGGATTGATGATTTATTTGACCAGCTCAATGGTGCAAGAGTTTTCTCTAAGATTGACTTAAGGTCTGGTTATTATCAGTTGAAGGTTAAATCTGAAGATATCCCAAAGACTGCCTTTCGCACAAGGTATGGGCATTATGAGTTTTTGGTTATGTCTTTTGGTTTGACAAATGCACCAGCAGCATTCATGGACCTTATGAATAGGGTGTTTCACGAGTATTTGGACAAGTTTGTTATTGTATTCATAGACGACATTCTGATCTATTCTAGAACTAAGGAGGATCATGCTAGGCACTTGAATTTGGTGTTAGGAGTACTTAGGCAGCACCAGCTTTATGCTAAGTTCTCCAAGTGTGAGTTTTGGTTGGATAGAGTTCACTTTCTGGGTCATGTGATCTCTGGAGATGGAATATCGGTCGATCCAGCCAAGGTTCAAGCAGTTAAGGAATGGCCCCAACCGAAGAATGCTACTGATATTAGAAGTTTTCTTGGACTTGCAGGGTATTATAGAAAGTTCATTGAAGGATTTTCAAAGATTGCTACACCTCTTACTAAGTTAACAAGGAAAAATGTGAAGTACTTATGGACCGATGAATGTGAGCATAGTTTCCAAGCCTTGAAACAGAAACTGACCAATACTCCAATCCTGACCCTTCCTGCTGAGAATGGTAAATTTAGTATTTATTGTGATGCATCAGATTGGTCTTGGCTGTGTCTTGATGCAAGAAGGAAAAGTGATAGCCTATGCTTCCAGACAGTTGAAAACTCATGAGAAGAATTACCCTACACATGACTTAGAATTAGCTGCTGTGGTATTTGCACTTAAAATTTGGAGACATTATTTGTATGGACAATCTTGTGAAATATTTTCCGACCATAAGAGCCTGAAGTACATTTTCACACAGAAGGAACTAAACATGAGGCAACGTAGATGGTTGGAATTTGTAAAAGACTATGACCTTGAGATTAAGTACCACCCTGGTAAGGCAAATGTTGTGGCAGATGCCTTGAGTAGAGTAACAACATCAACCCCACCTATGAATTTCAGTATGCCATTAACTCTAGAGTCAGAATTCCAAAAGTTTAATCTAGAAGCAGTAACTGATGTGACAGCCATACTTTCAGCCATAACTTTAAAGCCTACCATTCTAGAGAAAATAAAGGAAGCTCAGATAACTGATGACGAGTGTAGCAAGTACAAGTCAAACATGGATTCTACGGACAAGTCAGATTTTAACCATTCTACCGATGGGGTCCTTAAGTTTAGAAATAGATGGTTTGTTCCAGCTGATACCGAACTTAGAAAGGAAATTCTTTCTGAGGCACACTCTTCCAGGTTCTCTGTCCACCCTGGAAGTACCAAGATGTACAGAGATCTCAAGCAGCATTTTTGGTGGCCAGGTATGAAAAGATGTGTGGCGAAGCATGTGGAGTCATGTTTGGTCTGCCAACAGATTAAGGCTGAACATCAAAGACCTGCAGGAACATTACAACCCCTACCGGTTCCGGAATGGAAGTGGGATCTAGTGGCAATGGATTTTGTTACAGGATTGCCTAGAACAACAAAAGGACATGATGCAATTTGGGTAATAGTTGACCGTTTGACCAAATCCACCCATTTTCTGCCGATAAAGATAACATATTCGATGGATCAACTTGCTGAGTTGTATGTGCAAGAGATCATTAGATTACATGGAGTTCCAAGCACTATAGTTTCAGACCGAGACTCTAGATTTACATCTAAGTTTTGGAAAAGTTTGCATAAGGCTATGGGAACGCAACTTAACTTCAGCACAGCCTTTCACCCTCAAACAGATGGACAATCCGAGAGAACTATTCAGACCTTAGAGGATATGCTCCGAGCGTGCATATTAGATTTTCAAGGATCTTGGAGTAAGTATTTACCATTGGTAGAGTTCTCTTACAACAACAGTTTTCAGGCGACTATAGGAATGGCACCGTATGAGGCATTATATGGACGAAAATGCAGATCACCGTTGTACTGGGATGAAGTTGGTGAAGCACAACTACTAGGTCCTGATATCGTGCAGCAAACAGTGGAGAAGATTGCCCTCATCCGACAGAAAATTTTGACAGCTCAAAGCCGACAGAAAAGCTATGCAGACAAGAGGAGAAGAGAACTGGAATTTGAAGTAGAGGATGAAGTTTTTCTTAAGATATCACCATTCAAAGGAGTTGTGAGGTTTGGAAAGAGGGGCAAACTAAATCCTAGATTTATTGGACCGTTCCCAATTCTGAAGAAGATCGGGAAAACAGCTTATCAGTTACAGCTACCAGCCTCTATGGGAGGAATACATAACGTGTTTCATGTCTCTATGTTAAAGAAGTGTGTGCGGGATCCAGCTCAAGTTGTCGAACAGCAAAGCATTGAAATTCAACCTACACTTACCTATGAAGAAAAGCCAGTAAAGATTTTAGATTTTGCAGTAAAGGTGTTACGCAACAAGGAGGTACCATTGGTAAAAGTCTTGTGGCACAATCAGAATACAGAGGAAGCAACATGGGAGCGCCAGCAAGACATGTTAGACCAACATCCAGAGTTATTCAGGTACTGAATTTTGAGGACAAAATTCTTTTATGGAGGGTAGATTGTAGCACCTGGTTCTATCGAACCAGCCTTTTATTATTAAAGTAATACACTTGACTAGGTAATGAATTAATTAAGGTTATTGAACAACTTGTTAAGGGTATTAGAGTAATTTACAATGTTCAAAAGTTGGGTAACGTATTTAAGGATAAGGGTTGGGTTTATTGCACTGTAGCCGCCACCCCCCCCCCCCCCCCTCTCATACTCTTCTCTTCGGAAACTTTCAGCTCAAGCAGCCGAGCTCTCTAGGCGATTCTCCTCGCTCGGTTCTCCTTCGACTTAGGTAAGTTTCTTTTCCTTATTTCTCTTGTGGTATAGTGGTGAAATGCCTGGAGGATTGCAATGTGAGGATTTTGAGGATGCTGAGATTGAGTGTAGATTCGGGTTTTAGCGATAAGTAGGAATGCTCGGGTAGTAGAGTTTCTAACTAGATTTCTCGAACCGCTGTTTGATATTTTGAAAGGTTTGGTGGAGCCTTGATTTATATTCTGTATGAACTTAGGTGAACAGACCTCCGAAGTAGCTAGCAACCAGACAGATTTCCAGGAGCCAGGTAAGTAAAGTATTGCTTGTGCCTTCGGGCCTACATCACAAAACAGTAGGTTTATGTATGCTTGAATGTTTCCATTGTCCATGCATCATGTTTTGTTAAAAGTTACGAAAATGAATTTCATGTAAGGAATGGTAAGGTATGAACTGTATGCGACAGACAAGCTATTAAGGGAACTAATCCACCCCTTAACTTATGAAGGGATTTAGACATTGGGAGAATTGATCCCACTCCCAAGGGAACCATGGGATCAGATCAAGTGTTAAGGGAATTCATCTGCCCCTTAATTAAGTAGGAGGATGTAGACATTGGGAGAATTGATCCCACTCCCAAGGGAACCATGGGATCAGATCATGTTATGAACGAATGCGTATGCCACTGAGATGAGAAAAATAGAAACTGCATTTTAGGAGTATAAGTTCAGCATTTTACTTCATTCATATACTGCTTTACTTACTTAGCATTAGTCTAATAGATGAGTTTTGTGATGTAGGTGAAGAAGTGTTAGCAGGTGTGTCTCCTGATCGTGTTGAGGAATAGTGGACGTTGGAGGAGAGCATTCAGGCTTCGGCATGGTAACTGATGGGGCGATTTAGCATGTTGTCTACAGATGTGGAGGTTTAGTGGATAATGATTTAATCGAGTATATGAAGTTTTTAGTAAATGAGATTACAGCTATTTGACTTTGTTTTCGAGAATTTCTGATTTTCATGTTTTTACTGAATTTGATCAATACAATGACTTGGAGTGTTATGAATGGATTTTTGGTAAAATGTTTTAAGTCTGTTAGATAGTCGAAGCTTTCTCGGGTTATAGACAGGTTGTTTAGTCCATTGGTAGGAATCGAATAATTTTTTGTATCAGTGGATATGTGTAGAGGTTTATTGCGTTCTGTGGAAGGAAATCGTGTTGATGTCTATCGGAGGAAGGAAGTCTATCGGTAGATGTGGTGTGTCAGTC
This sequence comes from Begonia masoniana, assembly GCA_022432975.1. NCBI lineage: Eukaryota > Viridiplantae > Streptophyta > Magnoliopsida > Cucurbitales > Begoniaceae > Begonia > Begonia masoniana. The sequence goes on along the minus strand of CM039502.1, from coordinate 64,556,335 downwards.
TGTCGGAAGATGGAAGTCTATCGGCAAATGCCTTAAGGAGTCATGTGAGAAGCACGTGTCGGCAAAGGTAGTCTATTCGATCGGAAGATGTAGAGTAATCTGTTTTGTCGTTTAGTGAATCGGAAGATGTAGAGTAATCTGTTTTGTCGTTTAGTGGATCGGAAGATGTAGAGTAATCTGTTTGTCGTTTAGTGAATCGGAAGATGTAGAGTAATCTGTTTTGTCGTTTAGTGAATCGGAAGATGTAGAGTAATCTGTTTGTCGTTTAGTGAATCGGAAGATGTAGTGTATGTTTTAATTCTATCGGAAGGAGTCATATTGTTGTTATCGGAAGATGTCGTGTGTTTATCTATTGAGAGATGAAATTGCGCTGACTTCATCGGCAGATGAAGTTATGTTGACTTCATCGGCAGATGAAGTGGTGTATGAAGTTCTCACGACTTCATCGGCAGATGAAGTTGTGGGTGAAGTCGTGTAGACGTCATCGGCAGAAGCCTTTGGTTTTCTACTTCTGCTTCTTCTGTTGACTTTGTCGTCGGCAGATGAATTCGACTTTTGTAATTCCTTGAGTAGTCCATCACTTAAAACCTTAATTCTTTTGACCGGACACTCGAAATATTTCCATTAATCTTTCCAACAATATTTTCACCGCTAGTTTAACCCCATTGTAGTCTTAAATAATTTTTCCGCTGCAAAGTTTTCAAATGTTTTGAACGTTTAGTAAACGTCAAATTTTGTATGTCGAATGAAGTTTTAAATTTATTTGAAATTTCTTAGTCATGGTCAAGTAATGAGTAGCGAACCGGGTTCAGATAACTCGGGGCGTTACACTTCCCCTCAACCGGTAATCACATAGAACATTGCCAATAGCACCAGCAAAAATACTCCCCTTTTTTGCCATAAAAGGACAAAAGGGTGTAAAAATAAAGTATCCACCATGTAGTCACCACACAAAAATATTAAGGTATATAACCACCATAGTAACATATTCATCACCAAACAATAGAATATCTAGAAGCAAGAGAACGTTTCATAAGTTCATAGTAAATCCATCATTTAGTAGAAATATCAGCAAAAGAAAGACCAACTCGATTGTCGAGAGCGGGAACACTCTTGCGAGCACCTTCCAGAACATTAACCTTTCATTCGTGCGATCGAGATGATTCACAATCAATTCTCATAGAGCCATGCACGTCTGACACTACCAATGACATCAATAATTATCTTGTTAAAAGAAGGGGAGAGCTCCTCATAAGCAACCCAGTGACAGCACAGATGTTCATTGAACACAATAGATGAAAATTTAAACAAATAACCCCCTTAAAAACACCTGTCCTTGAAATTCGGCGGCTGAAACTCTGCAAGTAACATCACCAATATTGGGGGCACTTGACCCGAAATACTTCCAAGATACGACTCAGAAACCTTCATATACAGATACTTCAATTTTGAAAATGAAACAGAAATCTTCCAATAAGTTGGGAAATAAACCAAAGGATATATCCACAATCAAATCTCATAAAAACCTCCAACAAAGACCGCCGAAGGCATCATAGAACCCATCACAGAAGAACCTCTTCACATAACACAAAGGCTTAAAGCAGACCTCAATTCTTCAAATCTCAAACCATCCAAAGCTTTGGTAAAAATATCGGCAATTTGATTTTTGGTCATCATATGCTCCAGGGTGATAACTTTATCTTCTACAAGAGATATGATGAATTGATGTCAAATATCAATATGTTTTGTCCGAGAATGCTGTACTGGATTCTTGGAGACATTAATAGCACTCAAATTATCCAAGATAACGTCATGACATCCTGTGTGACACCGTAGTCCTTGAGCATTTGTTTCATCTAAAGAAGCTGTGTACAACTACTACCAGCTGCAATATATTCTGCCTCGGCTGTAGATAGAGAAATAGAGTTCTGCTTTTGCTAAACCAGGACCACTAAATTGTTTCCCAAATAAAAACATCCACCGGAAGTACTCTTCCGATCATCTGAACTTCCGGCCCAATCAGCATCACAATAGCCAAATAGATTTGCATTTGTATCAAAAGAATACCAGATTCCATATTCAGTCGTCCCACCAACATATTTGAGAATTCGCTTCACTGACACTAGGTGAGACTCTCGAGGATTTGCTTGAAACCGAGCACATAATCCCACACAATAACAAATGTCTGGCCGACTAGCAGTTAGATATAAGAGGCTGCCAATCATACTTCTATATAGTCGTTCATCAACATAATTCTCTTTCTCATCTTTTGAGAGTTTTTCATGTGTCCCAATCTGTAGCACCCGGTTTTAATTAAACTGAATTTAACTTATTAATTAATGATGTGCAATTTCATGGAAGAATTGGGAGAGTTATTGATTAAGTTAATGAGTGACTAAGCGAGGGCATTTATGTAAATATGACGATTTAAAAGTAGATGACCTATTTAAGGGAAGGGGTTTAGAGATTTATGCACTGTAGCCGCCACTGTTTCGTCATTTATTCCTTTTTGGTGTCCAGCTCAAGCTCAGCGGAGCTCTCGACGAATCTTCCACCAGACTCTTCTTCTACCTAAGTAAGTTTTTCCTCATTTCTTACATTTTAGCAGTTAGATAGCCGAGGGAGTCCAATGCGAGGGTTACGAGGATGCTATAGATGAGTGTCACTTTTAGTTTAGTGCAGTATCAGGAATGCATTATGACCAGAGTTCTCAATTAGTTCCCTTAGGTATCTGGTTGAATAGGATGAAGTTTAGTGAAGGTTTAATTAATGATCGGTTTATGGATTTAGGTTCGAGCTAATTCCGAAGGAGATTTCAACCAAACCACCCAGAAGACCAGGTAATTAAAGTATGCATATGCCTTCGGGCCTACATCACAAAACAGTAGGGTTATGTATTTTGGGAATGATTTTGTATGTCATGCATCATGTTTTTGAAAGATTACAAAAATGAATTTCCATGTAAGAACGATAAGGTATGAATTGAATGTGACAGACCAACTATTAAGGGAACTAATCCACCCCTTAACTTATGAAGGGATTTATAACATTGGGAGAATTGATCCCACTCCCAAGGAAACAGAGAGATCAGATCAGCTATTAAGGGAATTCATCCGCCCCTTAATCGGGTAGAGGATGTATAACATTGGGAAAATTGATTCACTTCCCAAGGGAACCGAGGGATCAGATCAGCTTATGTACGTATGTGAATGCAACTGAGATGAGAAAGTAGAAATTGCACGTTTAGGAATCATGTTTCAGTATATCATTTCATTACTGCTTTACTTGCTTAGCATTAGGCTAATAGATGAGTTTTGTGATGTAGGTGAAGAAGTGACAGCAGGTGAATCCTCTGAGTTCATTGAGGGATAGACTGGTTGGGGGAGCATACGGATCTGGTACTTGATGAGGCGGTTTAAATGATGTCTGTTGGAGTGAAGGTGTAGTTGACAATGTCTCGATTTGAATAGGTTGAGTTCTCATGACAATAGTTGTTTCAATATTTTGAAAATGTTTTGAGTTGTCTTTTCTGATAATAGTATTCTGCTGAGATTTGATGTTAGCACTTGCTGAATTATTTTGGGTAATGCATTGGTTAGAATGGTATTTGAATGATTTCAGTAATGTAAGTAGATTCTTTTCTGTAGTTAGAGTCGTGTTGTATAGCAAGGAGTTGTGGGTATGTCGCTCTGTTCCCTATCGGTAGATGATGTCTATCGGTAGATGTCGAGTTATAGTTATGTCGTCTATCGGAAGATGTCTTCAGTAAAGTCATCAGATGATGTTTCAATAAGGTTATCGGAAGATGTCTTCAGTGGAAGCCATCGGATGATATAGAACGAAATTTGTCGTTTAGTGATCGGTATATGTAGCTTGTTTTATCAGAAGATGTTTTTTTGTTCCCTATCGGTAGATGAAGACTATCGGCAGATGTCGAGTCGTCGTTGTATTCACTATCGGTAGATGAAGTCTATCGAAGATGTCGGGTTATAGTTAAGTTGTCTATCGGAAGATATAAGTAGAGAGTTTGTCGTTTAGTGATCGGCGTATGCAGTTTACTCAATCGGAAGGTATAGGTTTAAGTCCATCGGATGATGTCTCAGTAAACTCATCGGCATAAGCATGCTGACGTCATCGGTAGATGTAGGAGGACTTTGTCGTTTAGTCACCGGAAGAAGCCTTCTATTTCCTATTTCATTCTTTCCGGTGACTTTATTCATCGGCAGATGAATTTGACTTCTGTGACTTCTTAAGTATTTCACGATTTAAACCTCCATTTCTTTTTGGCCGATTAACTCTTAACATTCCGAACGATGTTTTTCACAGCTTTGCTTATCTCTATTATTGTCCAAATGATTTCCGCTGCAAGTTTTAAATGTTTATTTATTTTTGGATTCTAACTTATGTCAAGAGTCGATTGTTGAGAGAATTTTTTTAAAATACGGATGAAATTTCTTAGTCATGTATGGGCTTTTGAGTAACGAGCCGGGTTCAGATAACTCAGGGTGTTACACAATCGGTGTTCTTTTGGGGCGAGCATTTTCTAATTTGAACCGCTTCAACAGATTTTTGGCATACTTGGTTTGAGAGATAAAAATTCCATCCTTTCTTTGTTGAATCTGAAGACCAAGAAAGTAATTGAGCCCACCAACCATACTCATCTCAAATTCGCCGGTCATTTGTGCAACAAAATCATCCACTAGCACCTGTGACACTGAGCTAAACACTATGTCATCAACATAAATTTGAGCAAGTAAGAACTGACCGTTGGTTCGGCGAATGAACAGGGTTTTATCTACTCCCCCTCGCTCATATCCCTTGGAGAATAAGTAGCCCATGAGACGTTCATACCATGCACGGGGTGCTTGTTTAAGCCCGTATAGTGTTTTCTTCAATCTATACACATACTTGGGGTAATGAGGGTCATCAAAACCCTTATGTTGAGTGACATAAACTTCCTCATTTAGAAAGTCATTTAAGAACGCACTATTCACATCCATTTGATAGAGTTTAAACCGCATTACACAAGCAATAGCAAGTAAAAGTCGAATTGATTCAAGGCTAGCAACCGGAGCAAATGTCTCATCAAAATCAATGCCTTCAATCTGTGAATATCCTTGAGCGACTAACCGTGCTTTATTGCGTGTTATGTTTCCATGCTCATCACTCTTGTTCTTGTATATCCACTTAGTGCCGATGATGTTTACATTTGGAGGACACGGCACTAAATCCCAAACTTGATTTCGAGTGAATTGATCAAGTTCTTCTTGCATTGCCTCAATCCAATATTCGTCTAGGAGAGCCTCTTTTACATTTTTTGGCTCAATAGTGGAGGTGAAACATGCCATATGAATCATGTCACTATAGTTGACTCTCGGTTTGTCTCGGGTTTGGAGTCCATCATTAAGGTTGCCAATGACTTTGTCAATAGGATGATCTTTCTGGACACGTGTGGACGGTTATCTGCAATCTGATATATTCACTTCAGCTTCACCAGTTGTGAGAGTTGTATCAGAGACATTATCTGTGACACTATTAGGACAAGCATCTGGAACACTAGTGCGAGTACTGGAACTTTCATTATTTGACACCTGAAACACATCATCTTGATACGCGGCAGCTGTTTCTAGAGAATCATCCACCTGAACATTGGCTGATTCCATTACTGTTCGAGTTCGTTTATTGTAGACTCGGTAGGCGTGACTATTTGTTGCATATCCAAGAAAAATAGCTTCATCACTCTTAGAATCAAATTTCCCTCTATGTTCCTTGTCAATTATGTAGCGACCCTAACACTGTACCCTTATTTACCCTTAATTAACGTACAAATTTTTCATTTTTTTTTTCCTTTATTCTTAGCGTTTATGCGAAAACGATTTGAAAACAATTTAAAATCAATTTACTAAAACGTTTAAACAAATAAAAACAATTAATTAAACCAATACGTACACAAACACTCGATACTCATACGTCTTCCGAAATACCACCTCAAAACCGACTCGAACGCAACTATAACAAATTACATTTTCATGAAAATAAACTGCGTGGTTCCGTTTAAAAGTTTAACATATCCTCATGTTTCAAAATCACAAAAACAGTTTATAACAAGAGGTTTCCAAAACATTCAGAACATTAAAATATCAAATGTAAACCTATCCACTAACCAGATTCCAAACATCCTATAATTTCTATACAACCATCATTTAAATGTAAACCTATCCACTAACCAGATTCCAAACATCCTATAATTCCTATACAACCATCATTTAAATGTAAATCTATCCACTAACCAGATTCCAAACATCCTATAATTTCTATACAGTTTACTATTAGCTCAAAACATCCCAAAACCCTCAAAACATCTATACATACTTCCCCACGGGTCAGGTAAGCATCGACTGCGCCAGCACACCACTGCAGCCATCCTCCGTCAACTGGACTCATGCCTCAGGTGGAGGGATCTCATCCTCACCTGTATCCTCGTAGTCTATGTCACCTAGACCATACATATACACTATGAGATAAAATCCCAGTAAGTTCTACGTAAATGCAATGCATGCTGTGCGTATGAGTTCGTTAAACCATGCTTTATTTTATCTTACTATGCAATGCTCAATAGGTGTCACCGAGATCCTATCCCTCTAACCAGAGAGAGCTCATCCAGCGGGTGGACTACTCTTTCCAGCTAGAGGCGGGGGATGCACGCTTACAACACGTACAGCCGTGCCTGAGCCCCACCTCGCGTGACCAATACAATACGCCTTTCGGCCAATACGCCTTTCGGCCAATACTATGCTCAATACACCTTTCGGCCAGTGCTATGCTTTACGTTATCTTTAAAACTCTGTGCGGAAGTTCATTTTCATGCTTTTCTTTAAAACAAGTGATGCGTGAACAGTTCAATATCATACAATAAACAAACAGTAAACAAGCAATAATATGTACCATCAAGACTGTAAAGCGTAAACTATAAACTCCTAAAACCTAGCTACCCAAATCAAATACAATTAAACAAACGCATCTCCAAAACTCCTCGAGACGACACGACGTACGGTGTAGGCCAATCGGCCAAAGAAGATCACGAGAACTTACCTGACGTCCGTTACAAGGCTAGCTCCGTCCACGAGCGTGGTTCACCTACGCAATTGTTATCAATTTGTCGTTAATACGAGCTTAAACAATAATATGTCCAAATTTAACAAAAACCTTAACTAATGAATTTCCTAAAATCTTCACCTAACTAATCGAAGTATTTAAACAACAATTAACGCTCGATAGTTTAAAATCACAATTAACGAGTTTTCCTAAAAACCCGAAAATTCTCCAATTTTAACATTTCTCACAATTCACTCTAATTCCGTCCAATAACGTTCAATACGTCCTTTATATCGTTAATTACTATAAACCTATTAATTTCGGACTCTAATTTGGGTTCGGTAAAAACCGACCCGAAACTTCGAACGCGCATAACTTTCGCGTCGGTTATCGGAATCGAACGATTCCAGCGGCCACGCGCTCCTCTAATAACCTATTTTAACCTGTCAAAAGTAATTTTAAAACAAACGACCGTAGATAGGTCAAATGTCCAAAAACCCGAAACTGCCCTTAATCGAAAATTTCTCCCTTTCCAATTTTTCATCAAATTCCATCAATTTCCTCACCAATCAATCCCAATTAGCCTTAATTAGCCTAAATTAATCGAAAATACCGAATTACAATCAAAAACCCGAAGTGCCCTAAATCGGGAAAATTCTCCTTTTTGATTTTTTTATCGATTCACCTCCGATTCAACACCAATCAACTATCCTAACATCCAATTAGTATAATCCAAAGAGAATTTAAGGTTTTAAACCGGAAAACCCGAAATCCCCAATTCGGGATTCACTGAAATTCGCTCAAATTGAGCTCCCTGTTGCTCGGCGATCATTGCCGACGCGAAGCTCGGCAAGACGACGCCGAGAACAGCCGAAAAGGGCCGGCGATCGGAGCTCAACGGAGCTCGACATTCCCGGCCACAAACCGAGCAAGAACAGGGAAGAAACTCACCGGTTTTCGGTCGAGTCTGGCGCGGAAAGGTTGAACCGAACTTTGGCTTCAACTCGCCGGAGTCCGCTCGTCTGAACGGTGGCCGGAATCGTCGGTGTTCGTCGGAGGAGGCTCGGCGTCGCTCGTCGCTCGGGCTGTCGTCGGGCTCGCGGTGAAGGAATGGCGAACGACAGAATGGTTTAACAAAACCATTCTGTCGTTTGTTATATTTTTTTTTTATTAATTAATAATAATAATAATAATAATATTAAAACCACTTCTTAACGAAACATTAATTTTGCCCTCTCGTGTTTTCGACCATTCGAATTTTCTCATTTCGCCAATAAATCCAACTTATTATCTGGGTTCTATTAAAACTGTCCGTTCGCAAATCGGACCTTGTTTACTATTTTTACCAAAACGTCATTTACGTTACGAAAAGTGTATTTACTCGGAATATAGCGTGATTATTCCGAAAATTCCCAAAATTTCCTTAAAATTCTAATTACTCGTTAGGATCGTAATGACGTTTCCTTTTCGTAAAGCGGACCTGATTTGACATATTTACAAAAATGTCATCCAATAATATAATAATAATATTCTTAAAAATCCGTACGAGCCGGATATTACAAATTAGCACATAGCACGTACTACCAAACATATGAAAATAATTAAGATTCGGAGTTTTACCTTTCCACAACTCGTATGGAGTCTTACACGTTCCTCCACGGAGATATACACGATTGATGGTATAACATGTTGTGTTCATTGCTTCGGCCCAGAACTTTTGTGGAACATTTTTCTCCTGTAACATCACGCGGGACATTTCTGCAAGAGTCCAATTTTTTCGTTCAACAACGCCGTTTTGCTGAGGTGTCTTTGGGGTCGAGAACTCGTGAGATATTCCAAAGCTATTACAGAAGTCCGAGAACTCTGAGTTTTCAAATTCCCTTCCATGATCGCTACGGATGCGAATAATTCCCATGATGCCACATTCTTTTTCTCGTTGAAGTCAAATACACAAGGTTTTGAATGCTTTGAAAGTATCGGATTTGTCTCTAAGGAACTCCACCCATGTAAATTGTGAAAAATCATCAACTGTAACATAAACATATCGTTTGCCTCCAATGCTTTCCAGAGGCATCGGTCCCATTAAGTCCATATGAAGTAATTCAAGCACACGATTGGTTGTTGACGCCTGTGACTTTGGATGAGACACCTTGGTTTGTTTACCTTTTTGGCATGGTCCACATAAACGATCTTCATCAAAATTAAGTTTGGGAATTCCACGGACAGCTTCCTTTGAAATAATCATCTTTAGCATCCTATCATTGACGTGTCCCAATTTTTGATGTCATAAAATATAATCCTCCATGCTTGAACTATAACAAGTTGAAGACGATGAGATAAGATAACAATTATCAGTAGACCTTACTCCTTCTATGATGCAATTTTTGTCAAGATCTGAGACTGTGCACTTCTCATGAGTGAAATGTACATTTAAATTTTGATCACACAGCTGACTAATGCTTATCAAATTAGCCTTTAGACCATCTACCAGAAGTACATTTTCCAACTGTGATAATCCAGGCACATTCAGGGTTCTTGCACCTATGACACTGGCCTTGACACCATTCCCGAAGGTTATTTTTCTCGTACGATCAGATGTAATGTTCTTCAAGAACCTCTTTTCACCGATCATATGCCTAGAGCATCCACTGTCAAAGTACCACGCATCAGATGTAGTAGCTTTTAGAGATGTATGTGTGACATTACACTTCAACATGGATTTCTTCACCCATTTTTGTTGTGGCAATCTGCAAACAAAAAGGTTTCTAGCAGTACCTTGTCTTAAATTAGCCAAATAGGTAAAACATCTAGGTCGTATATGTCCTCTACGATTGCAGTAATGACAAACTATATTAAATTTGTTACCATTTCTGATGGATGTTGAATTAGGCTTTGACAACTTCTTGAATTCCGCATCATTCACTGCAATTTGTTTTCCTTTATAATCAGAATTCGTTATTGGCATCGTTTGAGAGACTATACTTCGCTTTTGCGCATAGGACACTGTCGGTGACACCAAGGGTTTCCCTATAATTTCGGGTTGAGAAAACACTATTTTTGCAGCAGAACTTTCTCCCCTGAATCCTAATCCAGAGCGATCACGACTGGGTTTGCTGACATTTAGAATATCATCTAGCTTAGACGAACCTGTATTTAACATTTTAACATTTTTCTTCAAGTGATTCAGCTCGTTGAGTAGTTCTATCTCTTTTTCTTGGCTCATCCTTAATTCGGCTTCAAGTTCAGACAACGATTTTTGTAGGTTGATTTTCTCAATTTTCAATTCTCCATTCTGACTACGAAGGCGCTAATTTATTCTGACAAGTTCAGTCCATTTTTCATGAAGATACTTGTATTCTGCAATGAGGTCTTCTTTGGTAGTTTCATCTTTAATTTCATCACTACAATCGGATATATCATCTCTGACATCGTGAGTAATACCGCCATTTTCTGTAGATCCAGCTTTACCAATAAATGCAACATGATTGTTTGGAAATTCATCTTCTTTTTCCGATTCCTCATCACTCCAAGTAGTATTGAGAGAGCTTTTCTTTTTCTTCAACGTGTTAGCGCATTCAGCTTGTATGTGTCCGAACCCATCACATTCTCTACATTGAATTCCTCTGTTCTTAGTAGATTGATCCGGAGCATGATTGTCTTCCCTGTACTTCTTATTGCTTGAAGAACCCGATTTTGCATGACTGACATTGGGTCTGACACCGCGATTATTTCTCCCAAACATTTTCATAACACGGCTGAAGTTCTTTGATAATAATGCAAGAGACTCCTCAAGATCGTCTTCATCATGGACATCCAAGCCTTGTGTGTCGGTTTTTAGTGCAACACCTTTGAACTTCTTCGTTTCAGTATCAATCCCAAGATTCATTTCAAACATTCTAAATGATCCCATTAGTTCTTCCAATTTAATTTTGGAAACATCTTTAGCTTCTTCAATTGCAGTAACTTTATAAGCAAAGCGTTGTGGAAGAGACCGTAATGTCTTTCGTACCAACCGTTCTTCAGAGAAAGTTTCACCAAGCGCAAACACCTCATTGGCTATATCACATAGTTTGGCATTGAATTCAGCAATACTTTCATCTTCATGCATTTTTAAATTTTCAAATTTTGTAGTGAGCATTTGCATATTTGACAGTTTCACGGCTGATGTTCCTTCATAAGTGGTTTGGAGAATTTCCCCTGCTCTTTTAGCTGACTCACACGTTGAAATAAGCCTGAACTGAGTAGGATCAACACCATTAAAAATAACGTTAAGTGCCTTAGAATTACTGTTTGCTAGTGCATCTTCAGTGGCCGACCAATCTTCTTCAGATTTAAGAGATACGACACCTTCTTTGTCAGTAGTCATGGGAGGATTTCATCCTGTTACAATAGATCTCCAAGCCTTCTCATCGATAACCTTGATAAATGCTCTCATCCTAGCCTTCTAGTAAGCATAGCTACTTCCATCCAATAGTGGTGGACGCATAGTTGAACCTCCTTCCTTCATAGAGTCCATTGAACCAAGATCAAATCTCGTGGATCTCGCTTAAGAAATAGAAGCGAACTGCTCTGATACCAAATGAAAGATCAAGGTTAATTACTTGATGCCCTAGTGTAAGTGAATCACTAGGTGTGACACCAATTTATTTTCGTGATAATGGACAATGATAAAGTGCAAAAAATAATGAGACAAGAGGTTGGTAACGCAGTTCGGCAATTGCCTACGTCTACGGGGCCACGCCCAGACATAAAAACATTTCAAAGAGTTCACAAAGTTACAGGACACCCGGACTTATACAAATAAAGACTCCCTCTTATCTTTGTCGCCGTCTCTAGCTAACTTCCCCAATGAAACTATTTTTGCCAGTTCCCCTCGACTTAAGATCGATCCCTCCCGGAATCAGAATGTAACAAGATCCCCTTGTTGATGGCGACTCCTCCCAGAATCTAAAGATGACAAGCTCCCCTTGTCGTTGATGACTCCTCCCGGAATCCGTGTATGACAAGATCCCCTTGCCCACGATCAGAACTCCTCCCGAGTTCCAGGCAGTCTCCTCTCGAGACTGAGTTTCAATGAAAGAAACAGAATTGCACCTGGGACACCGTCAGCGACACTGGTCGTTGTCTTCGGATGCAACAAAATAACACACTCAGAATATCATCAATTTCAACCTCGAACAGAGTGTGTAAACATTCAATCAATGATCGAATGAATAATAACAAGCCCACACGTAGAAGCGATAGGAAGAGAGGAAAACAACGGCTCGCGACACAAGAAATCTCCTTTAAAGAATAAACAATCCGCACGCTGAAGAATAATCACCGACAACTCACAGTAAGCGTGAGAGAAAGGATTAACAATCGCTGAATACACGCAATCATCGGTGAAGAAGAAAATCCCCCGAATGAATAATGATTTTTCGGCTCTCAAGAATAATGACTTCAGCAAACATCACCTGTGCAGGAAGTTTTCATAATATACTGTGCATTAAATATTTTCTCCAAACAGATCGCACAGAATAAGAGAAACCGAATCCCAAGAAAATCGTATATGTGACATTATGTTCGACATTTATGGAAAGACCATGCAAACAAATCTGAAACTGAATCCAAAATATTAGGGACGAATTCTAACAATGGTGTGATTTCGTATCTAGCTTAATAACACCATAATATTCAGATCGGCTTCCAAAAACATTATTTTCATCTTCAAATCAACTTTCCAAATATATAAGAATAAATCTATTTGTTGCTGTGATCTTGAATCTTGCTGTAATTTAACTTAACAGAATCATAATCTTCAAGTCATAGATCAAATCATAATCGCACACACTAAGGAAACCAATTTTATCAATTCGGTTTGTGTGACACTCCATGTGCTACTTTAGGAAAGTACCTCCAATATAATCAAATCGGATCCCAATACTTTACGAATATATTCCTTGTATGTTGTGATCACATATTTCACCATAATCCATTCCATATCTAAAGCTACTTGATTTCCAAGTAACTACTTTCCAAATCTCTCAAACTTCCTAATCTTTAAGATCTCCAATCAAACATAATTTCTTGGATGGTAAGAAACAATCTTCCATAAATTTAAATCACACAATAATATATAAATTCCCTTAAAATATGTTTGCCAAAAAATATGCCAACACATAAACATTTACGCAAATCTTTATTTCTTACTTGGTAAACAAGTGGAAGGAGAGCTTTTCCTATTAATGATTATGATATGTCTATGTATTATAGTTTGTAAGTAAAATTTAATAGCGACTTCGACTCTTTTGTAGAATGTTATGGAAATGTACAAACTTATTAATAATCTTAAGGAGAGATTGACGTTAATGGACTTTTATTATTCCAAAACACAATGATAGTGCCTAGTAATTTTGATTTTAAACAAGACGCCTTAGATAAAAATCATCAGTTGGAATTTAAAAATATGTCATGACCTGGGCGTTATTATTGTTGAGCTGACATGAACAAGATGTGGTATAAAATGTAACTAGATTTTTGATTTGTCAACAAATTGATGTTGACTATTTGAGACTTATAGGTACTATGAATTTTTTGACAAAATTGTTAGAAATTTCCTAGAAGAATGACTAATACTACACATTTATGTGTGTGTATCTTATTGAGTTGGCTTTATGTAAAGGACATTATTTATTTATATGGTGGTTCTTCCAATATAGTTTTAGGCAAATGTTTGAAATTTACTTTAGTCTTTTTGATAGTCTTGCAGAGAGTTTTGGACACTAAGTTAAATTTGAATTATTTAGATCAATCTTAGACAGATGGAAATTCTTAGGACCTAATGATGATTAGATAAAGTATTTGTTGTTTAGGAAAATGAGTGAAAAGAATTGATGTCAAGATAGTCCAATAGTTGTTTTTGAATGAATCGTTCATGTTTTTTCAACGTAGCCACCAAAAGACTTATCTACATCGACACCACGTATGAAGGTACATAATAGTTGTAAAACATCAATTGTAACGAATTTCAGAAGATTTACATAATGGTGATGTAAAATATTAGAGTAAAGGTGGTCAAAGCCTTGGGCAAAGACCTAGATTGAACTTTTAAGCAAGTGAAGGAAACAGTGACACGTGACAATCAGAGTGTCCACGTGCGACCTTGTGGTAAAACCCCACAACCCATACATTTCTCGTAAACATCAACGGTCAACGGTCAAAACAACATTTCTCGTCTCGCCGTGAAATCAAGGCATCCCCTTTGACTTCCCTGTAACCAGGGCTTAGATTTCTAAAAATTAATTAAAAAACCCTGCATATTTAATGTTCATATATACATCTAATACTTTATAATATACGGCAGAAGGGGTCTTAAAAAAGCTATTAGTAAATATTGATCTAAAGCCTATGCTTGCGGATAGCAAAGAAATCATCACAATGCAATACACTACAAATTCAAGAAAACCCAAATCCAACACACTTAGATTTTAGGGGGAGACAAATGGTATTATTACTTCCCCTCGTATGATACAAAATTGGGACAAAAAGGGGAGTACAAAAAAGGGTTTGAATCAATTTTAAGACGGGCTACGTGGCTAGATGTCGAAGGCTCAATGATGAGGGGCAGCGGCCACAGAAGAGGGCGTCGGAGACTTGCACTGATAGCACTTGGCAAAGAGGCCGAATGTGTCGACCTGCCTCACGAAATTGGTCATGCTCGCCCATCCACCAAACCCGAAACCCACGACCAGCACCCACACTACTATGAATGCATTGAGTGCAAACATGCCGGCCCAACTGGGCAAGAAGAAAGGAGGCTTCTCCGCCGCATTCTGCATATTTGTGGATGACCAATTGATAAGCAATGACGATGTAACAAAATTTTAATCATCAATAACATACCATATAATTACAATATTAGAGAAATTATAGGCTGGGTGACAGTAAAGTTGACAGCTCATCTCACAGAAGTGGGCGTTTGGTTTCATAACTAAATGAAAAGGACACCCGAACTAATGCAATTCTTCTTGAAACAGTTCCACATCAATTCATTAAATGCTACTGCACACTCGCTGCCTCACTCTCCCTTTTCGAGCCTGGATTAGATAGGGCTATAGGTCACCGGTGGGGTACCCCACCAAACAAGGGTGACCACTAATTGAAACATGATCAACGAGAGATTTAAGTCAAATGAAGGCAATAATGAGGGGTGAGGAGGGAAAATGCTTGCTGTAGAGTACCTGTCTTGCAGAGGCCTTTCTGTAGGTAAGCATATGAGCTAAAGCTGGGATGATATAGACAGTGAAGCTAACCAAGAGAGCTCCAACAGCTGAATTTATAGGCCCGAAGAAGGGGAAGATAATGGCTAAAAACCATATAGGAATGACCACAGGCAATCTGGCCAGTGCCCTCAAGCATATGCTTCTTGTATCATGCATCCCTATCACCTTCTCCCACACAAAGTAGAGCGGCGTACACGCAAACCCAAATGTAATAAACTGCACAGATTCCAAAATAAATTACTTTTTTATTCTGAATCAGGAAGCAAACTGAAGTGAACTGCTGGTAGGTGAAATACCTGGTGGATGAGCATTAAGATGACAGCGGCGTCTCTGAAGCCAGTCTTGGGAAGTAGAGAGAAGGCGTTTGAATGGTTAAGAAGCTGATCGCCGAAGGCCCAGTAGACAGCCGTGGCCGACGGAAGGGTAAGGGTGAAAACATAGAGAGTGGCCAACAAGTAAATGTACTTGAATTTCTGTGGCTTCCACATGGCATGCATTATTTCCCTGTAAAATTTTATCACCACTAACATTTTTACTGATCAACTAAAATAGACCTAAAAAGTACAATTAGAGAAATCTCCTGTTTAATGGGTTTACTTTACAATTATTTTATTGGGTATTCCTTACAAGCTAGAAATAGGTAAACAAAAGAATACGAACTGCTCTAAAGTTCATATAAACTTGAAAAATCACACGACTTTTTAATGTTGGTTAGGTTGAAAGATGGAAGAAGAAGACTGAAGTGGGAAGAAAGAGCGTACACTGTAACAGCGTGACCCCCGAAGGTGTAGAGAATGTTAGTGGCACCAGTAAAGTAAAGCACAAGCTTGTTTGGTCCAGTATGAGTGACTCCCTCAACCTGAAAAACACAAAAAAAAAAAAAAAAAAAAAAAATCTAAAAATGTATACCCACTTTACAGTCCGATCGGACAGAAAGAGGAATATCTGTACGGCTACCTGGCCGTGCGTAATGGCGGCGGCGGTGAGATACCAAGCGGTGTAGGTGGTCATCCCCAGTCCGAGAAAAGACCAAATTCGGTAGTTGTGAAACGAGGGAATAAAAACAGTGGTAGCACAGCAAGCTCCGAAGATATAAGTCCAAGTTCTCTTGTCCAAACGGTCATTGATATAGTAGATATTACTGTTTACCCACCACAAAACAAGAAGAAAAGGTTAGAGATGAAAGAAAGCTCAGATTTTGCTTTTTTCCTTAATCCAATACAAATCACTCACCTTGCGCAGGCTATCAGCTGTATTACTGATCCAAACAGAAGGAAAGTACAGTTGAAAGCAAGCCCCGCTGCTTTCCAGTATGGACCCAGTAACCCATCAAGGACTTCAAACCACTGCAATCCAAAATTGTGGGGATTTTATTTGGAGAATCAGGTGAGAAATCAGAAGCAGTGGCTACGGCGGGATTTACCTGTATCACATGGTTTTTAAAGTTGACGTTTTCCTTCTCCTTTCTGCTTCTGTACTCTATGTAGAGTACACTGATTAAATAGGCAGTCCAGCTTCCGAGAAGCCCGTAGAATATTTGCAGTAAGATGCCTGAAAGCATACCCAGCTGAGAAAATGAATATGGAAGAGTCAAAAGCACCTGAGCGACCTGCGAAAAAGAAAGAAAAATAAATCCCATATAGCTAAGAACACTTGATCGATGAATTGTATTTTACTTGATTTGAAGCGCAGCTGAACCAGGCGTCCCAGGCGGAGCCGCCGTGCCAGAGGAAGCTCTTGACGTTGAGCATGGATTCTTGACCATCTTTTTCTTCTTCTTTAGTATCATTCTCCGTTTCGTTGAAATTTGCTACAATCGCTTCTTCGGCTTGCTTCTGGGGCAGCATTTTCTCCGTTGAACTCAAAATGCAACGTCTAAATCCCGGTAGATCTGGAACATATAGAAGACAGTATATGAGACAAAAACGATTATCAACCTGCAACCCCAGAAAACGAAAGCCAAAAAGGACTTCAAGGACCCAGATCGGAATTCGAAAAAAGAAATTCACAGAAATCAGAAACAATGAAAAAACAAAGACGAGGACGAAGGGTCAGAGAATGACATGTTATTTCACAAAACCAGACGAAAAGAAGAATTCCAAACACCACTTTAAACCACCTTGAAAACGCTCGAAAGGTCTCTTTCGGATGGAAGAAAACGCAGATCCGTAGTAATCACCTTTCCTCCTTTTGCTCACAGCTTGAAATAGCAAACTCTAATAGGCATAGAAAGAGTTACCGAGGATTCTCCATTAGCAGAGGGCCTTAAATGCTTCCCAATAATGGCAAAATCTCCGGTAACTGATTTACCCAAAGAAAATCAGCTGCAAAAACATAAATGCGCCACCAATTCGCCCAGAAAAACAGACAGCGAGACTTATCAAAAACAGAAAAACAGTTTCTTACCGAATCAAAAGTCCCTTTACGC
Organism: Begonia masoniana; assembly: GCA_022432975.1. NCBI lineage: Eukaryota > Viridiplantae > Streptophyta > Magnoliopsida > Cucurbitales > Begoniaceae > Begonia > Begonia masoniana. The sequence continues at coordinate 64,538,548 of CM039502.1, read as the reverse complement.
TGCTCTTCAACTACACACACAAACACACTATATATAAAAGGCAGTAAATCAGTAATAACAATCCACAGCGCTAGTAGGTAGCATTCTTAGTTTTACTTTTTTCACACACTGGCTTTGAATAGCCTCTCTCTCTTTCTGTCCCTTAAGAAATGGGGGAAGAGAGAGGGAGTGAGCGAAAGAGACGATACACTCAATGCCCTTGTACTCCACTTCCGCTGATTCGATTCTCTGGGTCTTGGTTTGGTGACAGAGCAGATAATATGATAACCAAAGGCGAAGGAGACGTTGTTCTCATCTCTAAGAATTCACCAACTAATCGACCTCGCCTCTTATAGCCTATTGGTCTCAGCCCCTTTCAATTTTAGTTACTAACTTTTTAATTACTTAATTTTAATTAATTAATTAACGATTAATGAAAACTGAAGTCTATTACTAATTTACCCTTTTACAACTGGAAGCATTGCCTTACGCATACCCTGTTCCCCACGCTCCCCCAACCACGTCCATCTCACCCTCCAATTATAATCCAGAAACATGATTAATCCACCTTAAAAGCATTTCCATCACGGCGAGCTTAACATGTCGGACGGCGGAGAATGCAGGTCAGATAGCCGTCGATGGCCCCGCCACGGCCATGGCACGCTTTTAAAGAGCACCACGCGCAAAATGAAACGCAACCCCACTCACCGCCGGCTCATCATAGTAAGCCTTCTTTTGTTTTTTTATTCGACGGCTGGGGCTGGTCCATCATTCAGTCCCACCAACGACACTGCTCTCCTTAACTACACTATTACCCCTTTCCCCCGTCTCTTTTTTTTTTCTTTAATATTAACCTGGATTGAGTTTATTAAATAAGTCTTAATTCTCTTTTATAGAATTTGAACGTCATTTGTTAGAAGATTAAAGCAACGGGAAAGGTAGTGGTGGAGGAGGCGGTGGTGGAGCCTAGAAACCACCACAAAGGGTGGAGGGAGAGAGAGAGAGTTGATGTAAAATGGAAAAAATGGTCCTCATTTTCAACCCACCTCCCCCTCTCAACCGGGGATATGTCTGCTTGGTGAGGATTTCTCCCTCCACTTTTTCTTTCTCATATGCTTTTCACACGTGTATATCTGCAAATGTACGCATTCGATTCGATAGTAATACTTGCGTCTTCCTTCACGTTTGTTTGGGAGATTAGTGGGAGAAACGGAGCTTGGATCAATTAATAATAATAACTAAAACAAAAAGAAAAAGAAAAGCCTTTGCCCACGTGGATCAAAACTCGGAGCATGTTCCGTACTTTCACCTCACGTGGGCCCCGCGATTTCCTCCCTCTATTGATCTATCCGTACGTGCATCGAAGTTTTTTAATATTTGTTCAAGGTTCTTCAAGTTTTATACTTCAAACTCTAGCCTCTTCTTTTTAGATGCAAACAATCGTAGACTATTTTATCAAACATTTATTTTGCTATAATAATGTAAATTATGGGGCAGTTTGAAAGCAAGGACAATCTAAGACTTGATTGAGGTTGCAAAATCTCACGAGATTTGAAAGAGTCAAAATTGATATTTTTTAACACTAGAATTTGGATAATTACAAAAATAAACTTGTCTAAGCTGCAATTAAATTGAACAATATTGTATTAATAAAATAAGTTTATAAATTGTTTTAGGTTTATTATACTTTGATTACATTCTCACTAATTATAATATTTTTATTACATTTTTTGTAATTTATATTTGAATTTATAATAAAATAGGCAATAAATCCAACAATTTATCCCGTTTTCTAAATTTCTTTCAACTTTTAAATATTTTTCCAAAATTGCTGTCATACTTTAAGAAATAATACCCTACGTTTTGCAAATAGACGTAAGAATAATAACACCTTAAACCGACATCCTTTAAATAAAATGGTATAAATATATAATAAGGATGGAAGATGCCAGTAATGAGGTTAAGGTGAGTGCAGTTAATGAGATAGCGATCGATGCCTCCACTAACACTGCGAACCCTTCACTTTTGTGGAAGGCCATGGAGATGATCCACTCTTCTATCAGTTGGTAGTGACGACTAGTCGTTCCTTTGGTATTTTCTAATCAACATCTGGACTTTTGATTGTCTTTAGGCTTGAATTCTGCTCTAAACCCTAAACGAATATATAAGGGTTGATCAGTATCTGTCTTTCATTCTCTTTCACAGTTGATATTGAATTTGAATTTGTTTTTTTGCTTTCCTATGGTCTCTATCTACTTACAGAAGTTATTCAGAGGACTGTAAAAATAGGTTTTCCATCATTTCTCCATTAAAAAGGGCGGAAATTTGGATTAATCTTCACAGCTGCAAGTCCTGTGTAATGGGTTTTGAAGTTTCTTTTAAAAAAAAAAAAAAAAATGCATGAAAAAGAATAATTAGGACTTTCAAAATTAAGGTCCAATCTAACTCTTGCAAGGATAGACGTCCCCATAGAATTGAATGCGAGACAGGGACTAAGTAATGAAAGATGGTAGCCCTACCCCTCTATCATCGTCTAAATATTGAAAATAAAATTAATTTTAGGTATTTGTTTTTTAGTTTGTATCTTTTGAATTGTGTTATACATGTAACGAACCTCTTGAAAAACTGAAATAGAAGTCGAAAAAGAAAATGAGAAAATAATTGACACTGAAATTTACGTAGAAACCATAGAAGAAAAAAAACACAGACAGAAAAGAGAAATCACTAATTAAAATCGGTACAATGAGTTTTGCGATTCAAATATATATTTATACATAAATTGATATATTTATACATAAATTGAAATATTAATCATACTGAGATTCCTAACGTGGGCCGAAACCGGTCTTGCCCAATTAGAATTCGGGTCACACTGAATCTAACAGAACTCGTCCGCAATCTCCTTAAAAATTGGGATAGTTATTAGGATTTTGCGCTCAAAGAGACTACATGTGTTCACAATATATATTAGCGATGATATCGTTGCATTATATCTTCTAGTTATCCTAAATTAGAATATAACTTTATGCAATCCCAACGAAACTGACCATAATTAAATTCAAATGTAATTTTCTTTTTAATTATCGTGTATTAATCACCAATTATATGATTTTTATTTAAAATCATATGTTAACATAAATATGTTGTTATTTAAAACATAATGGAAACTCAACTTAATTACAACACTTGAACAACTAAATGTGACTATCGCAGACACTATATGTACTACCCATGCAAAAGGAAACAGACCCATACACACAAGGCTTAAGAATTTTGAGCCTAAACCTATCATGAGTTTAAAGCTTTTTTATCACTAATTTGCATTTGTCATGTTTGTCTGGTTGTCACCTGTATCTGAAAAATAAAAAAGCGCAAAAGGTTGAGCTAACGAAGCTTAGCAAGTAAATCTAATACTCAAAAAGTACAATATAATGTCATTTACAAATATAGAACCAACTCCTACCACGTTGACGAAAATCTGGACTTCTATTTATTTAATGATGATATATGATATGAATATAATGAAATGTATATTTGCACGCATCAATACTATGATAATGAATCAATGCTTATCAAATTCCACTTTAATTAAGTGTTCACTTCATCAATTATCATATCAACATATTTTTGTGAATGTCAATATGTATTATTATAATTTATGTAAATTTGCACACAACCATGTAGCACCTTATTGACGTATTCTCACTAAGCATGTACGTATTAAATAGAATACACCTCCGAAAGGCTAGGGATTTGCAACTCAAGCGAAACTTACAATCACTCCCCTTCTCTATTTTTCTAGTTTACATCCACGATACATGACCGATAAGATATATTAGATTTAAATGTGATCAATCATATCTCCTATAATATCATTCCTACATAATAAATAATTCCATAATGCATGATTTGAACATCTATTTTATGCATACATTGAATGCACATAAATATATATTTTCTCGTAATTTCAACACATATTTCATATCAAGAACACCAAAACTCATCAAAATTGATTATATTCTAATAATTTATTCAACAACTTTATACTACATCTATGCGTAAACCATCATCAAACAACTTATATGCACAAATCTCTACCTGTTACTTACAATTCATATGAAATTCTAATTATAAAAGGATTAGACTGACTTACTTCCTTGCGTAGTCTCTCAAGCTGAGATTTAATCCGCTTCCTTGTATGTTTTAGGATTCTCTTGAAATTCTCTATAACTTGTCTTTAAATTTCTTCCTCAAAACTCAACTTTTCTTTTTAATTTTCACTTCTTCTATTAAAGTTTATCTTCTCTCTCTCTCCCTTATCTCTCTTTCTCAATAGTTGAACTTGTTGAGTATATTGTGCCAAGCAAACAAATGTTATGAATATTTTTATTGCATGTAATAAATAAATAAATAATCTTTATGATTCATTTTTTTTTGTTTGCATTATATGATATGCTTTATAGATTCAAAGAAAAATAATTGATTATTTGTGTAATTTTAAATTTACATATATCTTGATATATGTGAGATTAAATTTAAAAAGAAATAATCGCATTAGTCCATGACTTATATTTGAAGTATAGGATCAGATCAGCTGTTAAGGGAATTAATCCGCCCCTTAATCGATGAAGAGGATGTATGACTTTGGGAAAATTGATCCAACTCCCAATGGAACCGAATGATCAGATCAGAGAAAGAAGGCGAATGCAACTGAGATGTGAAAGTAGAAACTGCATGACTAGGATTTATGTTTCAGCTTATCATTTCATTATTGCTCTACTTATTTAGCATTATGCTAATAGATGAGTTTTGTGATGTAGGTGCTGAGGTTGCAACTGGTGAATTCTCTGAATGTATTGAAGAATAGGTGAAGTTGATGGAGCACAGCTATGCCACGGTTTGGTGCTCTGATGAGGTGGTTTAACTAATGTCAGTAGGTGTGAAAGTCTAGTTAACAATGGTTCAGTTTTAGTATGCTAAGAATGTTAATGACAACAAGAGTTTAATGTTTTTATTAATTTTGGAGCTTTTCTGATATATGAAAAAACATGATTTGGTTTTAGTTGTAGATTGTTATTCTGGATTTATAAAGTTGTGGGTTTATGTTGTTTTGAATAGCTGCTGTTAAAATTTACAAGTTCTTTTAGTAGGCAGAGTTGTCTGTTTATTTAGAGTGTTACTGTTCACCGGTGGATGTAGTCTATCAGTGGATGTGGTCTATCGGTGGATGTTGTCAAACGGTAGACGTGAGTAATAGATTTTGTCGTTTTATGATCGGTGGATGTGAGTAATAGGTTTTGTCGTTTTGTGATCGGTGGATGTGAATAATAGGTTTTGTCGTTTTTGGGAGCGGTGGACGTTGGTAGCAGAAGAAGCCTTTTGTTTCTGCTTCTACCGCCGACACTGTTTAGCAGTGGATGTCTTCTATTCTTGTTTCTACCGTCGAGACTATTCTGTCTCTAATAATACCGCTGGAACTATTCAGCGGTAGATGTGTTCTGTTTTTTTTTTTTTGTCTTCTTTTAACCAACAGTCCTTAATATTTTAATTATTTAATGAATGTCGTTTTATACAAATATTTTCCGCTGCAAGTTTTTACATTTAAGGATCAAATCTTGATTTTTGAGTGAAATTTTAAGATTTTCTCAAAATGTCATAGTTCGGTTCAGTATTATGTGTAGCGAACCGAGTTTATATAATTCGAGGCGTTACACTTAAACTTTTCGGGTCTTGGGAACGGTCACACTTTCAATAAAGCGGTCGACCATTTAGGGGTCAACTGACCTCTTAAAGAAGTCGACACCTTTATGGCTCTGTTTCTAACAGTAGAATTTGAAGTGTCAACCGATCATCCACAATGGTCGACACTTTGGCAATTTCCAGCGATGGAAAGTCATGAAAATTGTCTCCCTTCGCCTTTCTTCACCTCCAATTGATAAACAAACTTACATAAACCCTAAATCTACTCAGATAAACAAAAAATATCTCATGGATTCGAGTTTCCAAGCTTGAATCCGAATCCAACAAAATCCAAACTCTTAAACTTTAAAAAAGAGGGGAAAAACTTACTAACTCACAAAGTATTTTCACAAAGGTTGTTACTCGAAGCCTCACGAACACTTCTTTGGTCTTAGAATGTGACGATTCGCATGAATGAACCCCCCCCCCCCCCCCCCCGGGTGGGGGGGGGGGGGGGGGGGGGGGAATCTCTTCCTTCCTTTTAATAAAATATTTTATTTAAAATTTTAATTTTTTAATATTTATATAAATAAATATATATATTTATAATCCTTATGTTATGATTCGACGAAATCTGAACATTATCCAATTTTACTCTGAGGTAAATTCCAAATTACCCACTTTTTATGTTCCTCGAATTTAACCACACAATAATTTATCAGAAAATCTTATGTGGCTAAAACATGACAGAACGGGCCAACCCATGACACCATGACCATTAATAACACGACAAATTAATATTGAAAATTAATTAATTACAAAAATACCAATTTTTTCATTTCATACCTATGCAAATTCTTCAAATTATTACATTTATCCCCCTAAAAGAAAATTTTGTTCCAAAATTTAAATTCATTACCTCCAAAATAGAAAGGGGTATATTGTCATTATCTTAGATCGAAGCTCCCATGTACCTTCTTCCATTCCTCGATGTCACCATTGCACTTTAACTCTAAATTATTTTATACATGAGCACTTTATCTTGCATATCTAGAATTGCTATAGGTTTCTTCTTCAATTGTCATACCTAGTTGAAAGTCTAGTTCCCTCCGGTCAATCATATGTGATGGACTGGCTCATTTTTTTTGTACCATTGATATATGAAAAACATTATGTATATTAGCCAACTAAGACAAGCAACTACACCAATTTGCTCTATAATTTTGAAGGGTCGAAACAAACCTTGGGTTCTAACTTTCCACCTTCACAAAATATTTACACATTTTTATAAGACCTTATTTAATGAATACGTGACCACCTTCATTAAATCTCAATTATCTCCTCTGTTGATTTGCATAACCCTTTTGGTAGATATGAGCAATTGTAAGTCGTTATTTTATTAGTGTAATTTACTCATTAGTTTCTCTTATCAATTCTTGCCTCAAAAGAACTTTTTCTCTAGTCTCAACCCAACATAATAGAGATCTACGTTGTCTATCGTATAAAGCCTCAAACATGTCATACCAATAAAGGATTGATAACTATTGTTATATGTAAACTCAACTATACAAATTATCCTTCCGACTTCCTTGAAAATCAATAACACATGCTCTTAGCATGACTTCTACAAATTTGTATCGTTATCTTAAATTGACCATCTGTTTGAGGATGATATGCATTATTGAGATCCAATCTTATTCTTATTTTATTTTGTAAATTTTGCTAACATTTTGACATAGATAAACAATAAAAAATGGTACAGCAAGCAGCCTCACAGTATTTTGCATATATGCCTTGCTCAAATAATCTACTAAATGACTACAAACATAGGTATGAAATTGCCAGATTTAGTAAGTCTATTCACCACCACCCATATTGCGTCATTACCTTGAGTAGATCTTGGCAAGTCTATCACAAAATCCATAGTCACTTGCTCCAATTTTCACTCAGCTATTGGTAAAGGTTCCAATATTTCTGGTGGTCCTTTGTATTCTGCCTTTACCCTTTATCATATTAAACATTTTGATACATGTTTAGCATTATCAACTTTTATCCCTTTCCACCACAAATCTTTCTTCATGTTCTGATACTTTTTATTATGAATAGAAAATCTGGAACAATATTATTCCTCTAGGATTTCTTTCTTTAAATTCATAATATATGGAACACGCTGCTTATATATCTTATCTCTTCTTCAACACCGATAGAAGATCCTTCAATCTCATTGGCTAAAATTTAGCTCTCAAATTGAATGATATAATTATTTGCAACCAAGTGGGTTTTACAACTATATTCTGGAGATAAATCGGTCGTTTCTTTGTCATCAATTGAAAATGGATGTGTCTATTTCAAACCACATTTCATGTTCTCACATACCCAAATTGGTTGATGTCATTCTTGATTTTCTACTTAAAGCATTAGCAACCACATTAATATTGACGGGATGATAATGAAGAGTGTAATCTTAGTTTTTAAAAAATTTCATTCAGCACCTTTGTCTTTAATTTAGTTTCTTTTGGTAAACAGATACCTCAAACTGTTATGATATGAAAATACTTCAAAAGTTTCACCATAGAAATAATATCTCTTGTGCTTTAAAGAAAACACTATAGCTACCAATACCAAGTAGTGCACATGGTAATTATGTTCATGAAGCTTTAATTACCTAGAACTATATGCAACCATCCTCTCATCTCTCATCGTTCATCCACACACAACCCAATCCTTGCAAGGAGGCATCATAAATTATTGTTTCCCATTTTTCTCATTTCAGAATTATAAGAACTAGAGGAGGCACTAATTTTTTTATTTTTTCAAAAGTTGAAATACAACTTTGTATTTGTCATTCCATTCAAACTTTACTCATTTCTTTGTTAATCTTATCAATGGCATAGCTATTTTAGAAAATTATTCCACAAAGCGTCTGTCACAAACCGGAGGTGGGCTTATACAGCAACGTTAGGTTGAGCGACCCGATCCTTAGAGAAGACTCGACTGCCCAGCCCAAGGCTAGGTGTTTACATAAAAGACTTTAAAATAAATTGAGTTCTGACCCACAAAGAATGAACCGAAGTTCACTTAGCGATCACATAAAATTTAGAATAGTGCAAAATTTAAATAATCCAGTTAAATGCTTTGCAAGGAATAAAATACTAAATACTCAATAATTTATACAGATTGCAAATAAGAACATAATAATTAAAAATGAAATTCCTCACCAGGACAAGGAACAACGTTCAAGAACATAATACAAAGGAAAACCGGAAACGATATCCCTCCTCGACAAGCAACAACACCAACAGCCTCCACAATTCTAACCTAGTAAATGGAAGGGGGCCTTTGGGGTGAGCGACTAACTCAATGAGAAACCCTATACTATAATCAAATGCATGTGTAAAATGAGTTTTTGTGATTTTCTTTCAAAATCATGAGCAATTATAATATGCAATGCATGGATTTACATTTAAAAGTGTTTCCTTTCATTTCAAACAGGCTCCACGAGTCAAAAATTTCAAATCATTAAATCTTTTAGAGCAATTAAAAACAGGTTCAACAAGTCGTGGGTGGGGTATGTTCGAAAACATTGTTACAGACATAGCTAGCTAAACATAAACTACGCCGCTACCATTTTCATTTGAAAACAATACCAAGGAAAAAAAAGGGTCACACAATGACTCATTTGACATAATATCACAAAAAAGGAGGCAATCTGAAGACCCGACAGCACCTCATGAATCAAAAAGAAGCTAAAAAATGATGACAATTTGAAGATCCAGCCACGTTATGACATGCCTCCGGTTGCATTCAAAAAGAAATTTGGCAAAATCCCAAACTTTATATAATCTCTCTACTTATTACGTGTTCTCTTTTTGTAGGTATAATTATGTGGAAGGAATGCGCATGGAGCACTTGGAAGGAATCACCAAATGGCCTTTGGGAATTTGTCTTTCCGGCCCTCTAATTGTGTAATTTTATTTTTGAACCTAATTGGAATACATTAGCCTTTATTGTATGAATTATTTGCATCATGCATTAGATTGTATAGTTAGAGTTAGATGAATGTTGGTGGATGATAGGTTGAAGAATTATTCAACAAAGGAAAAGCCTCTACAAAATGGACTCAAAGGAAGTCTTAGCCCAAAGAAGAGCCCAACATTAAGGTATGGATTTTGTAGGTACAAGTGTTAGTGTCAACATGGATCAAAGACTTGGCAAGATCTCAACCATTGGCTAATCAAGGGCTCGGATCAAGTTGTGGCTGATTCTGGCGCGCGTGCAGGCAAGGAGGCTGTCACCGGGCAGGCACACACAAGCAAGCAGAGGGGCGCGGGCAGGCGTGCGCGAGCAGGCATCACAGCCGCTGATCTAGCGCGCCATGGATTGCTGCGCTGGAGCAGCGCCTAGTGTTGATGAGGGCGCGCAAGGATGAAGCAATTGCGCCGTTGATAGCGCGCCTCGCTAGACGATCTGGGCTACTAGATTGGTGCGCGACTGCGCCCACCAATGAGCTGCACGCGCAGATCTTCATTCCTAGCCATCCCATCATGTTTACATCGAAGGGCCACCATTTCATCTTCAAATCCATGCCAAACCCTAATCATCTACTTTAGATTGCCTATAAATGCATAGCATTGGTGAATGTATTAAAAACTTTTGCCCAATTTATAAAATAACTCTTTTTCCTTCACCAAAGTGTTGGTTGCCTTCGGGTTTCCTCGATTCTTGAATCGAGTGGAGTAGCCCTCCATTATTAGCCTAGCTTAAGGTTGCTAGGTTAATTCTTACATTTTCCCTCGCCTTTCTCTCTTGAGAGTTAGGAGTTGAGGACGAAAACCTAGGCCCTAGGCCTACGGTGGTCGTTTTCTTCCGAGAAAACATACACCCGAGAGCTCAAATGTGAGATAGCTCCTCGGCTCTGCCAAAGGTATTTCCATTTTCATAATTTGCTTCACATTTCACACACATTTCACTCTTTAATTTTCGGCCTCACTATTCACACACTTCACCTTTTATTTTATTGCATTTTTCTCTTCATCTCCATCTCTCATTTCTTCACCTTTTCACACACATTTTCACGCTTCCATCCTATTCCAATTTATTGTGCATTTCATCCATTTTATCCCCCTTCATACTCGGCCATCATAAACACACACCTTCACCTTCATTTTCTTGCATTTGTTTTCCCATTTTTGCTCTCTTATTTCTCGAATTTGTGCAACACCTTTCACCCGAGCACCCTTACTATATTTTGTGGGTTACACGGCCCCTTCTCTAAGGGCCACCGTGTCAAGTGGTATCAGAGACCAAGGTGCTTCCAACGATGTATTTTAGTTTCCTTGACATTAGTCAAAAGTTGACACAAAACCGGGAAAGCCGCTCGTTCATTCTAGCATTATTTTCGATTCTATCTTTATGCTATTTTGTGTTATGCTTATCATGTTACTTGCTGCCATGTTCTTGTCATTAAAAGCTTAATATATTAAGGAAAATGTGGTATGCATTGTAGTCAAAAATCGGCCAAGGTAAGATCAACTTTCTTTTCGGTTTTGTCTTCCTTTTGTTCTCGATTTTTAAGCTTATTCTAGCTCGGTTTTTGCATACTCATTACCTCGGTTTCCTTAACTTATTTTGTTATGTTTGAGCCAAGATTTACATCTAAATATATACCAATAGTTTGATCAAAATTCTGAATATATTGATGCATGAAATCGGATAGGAAACTAAACTAACAAACCGGTTAATCAAAGTGTATAAGTTCGGTTCTCTAGCATATTATGCCATCGGTTTTCATGTTATTTTGCTGCTCATTTGCACTTAAATTTTTCTTGTGAATCATCTATTATATGCTGTTATTTGATTACACAAAATAGATTTACAAGAATAAAGTAATTGCATGTTGAAATCGACCATATTAGTAGTACCAAACACTACATGAAAATTCTGCTCTACATAACTTGAAAATTTCAGCATGTTAACTTGTTCAAACTTGTGATTTAATTTATATCCTTGCTGCTTTTGAAGTTATTTAGATGGTATTAATATTAATTTGAGTGACTATAATTTAAAGTTGATAACTTGGTTGAATTTGGTTGAAAAATTGTGGTATTAAACGTCTTGAAAATTTCATTTCTAAATTAGTTTGCTAAGTATTTATTGAAATTGCTAAGTTTGTTATTGGCTTCAAATTTAAAATGTTAATTGTGAGCATGACTTTTATCTATTATTGTCTTAGTTAGGAAACATTCCTTAGTGCCTAAATATCATCTAAGATACTGACTAGATAATCACCTCACCAATTTAAGATGAACAACTTAGACAAAATTTGAATTTGGATTTAAATTAAAATACTTAGTTATGACTAATAGAAGTGGATTTACACGTGATACACCACACCAAGAGACTAATAGAATTAGGGACACTCCCCCTCCCGAACACACACGTCACGAAGGTGAGACTAGCATGCAAGGTGGCATGCAAGGTTAAATCAATGCCTTAACGGGCTTGGTTACTAACCTCACCCAACAAATCAAGGACATTTTCCTAGACATAGCCCAATTTAAGGAACACATAAACAACCATCCCTGACGAGAATCCCATGAACGAGATCCTTCATGAGAGACCTCATCTAGGATTATACCCGAATGTCCTAGATGTCGTACCCCTTTTCAACAACCCTTAGAAGAAGAAGAATGGGCTGAGCCCCAAAGAAGGAGACCCCGTTATTATGACTCGGAGGATGAGGATTGGGCGGGAGATGATGAAGATCATTATCATCCAAATCGTCGGAGGGACAACGACGACCTCCGTAACGTTAAGATCACAATTCCCCCTTTCAATGGAACGTGTGACAAGCATACATTTTTAGATTTGGTTGATAAAGTTGAGAGAGTTTTTGAATGCCATGATTACTCCGAGGGAGTAAAGATACAACTAGCCTCCCTTGAACTTACGAGCCACGCTGCACTATGGTGGTCCAACCTCAAAACCCAAAGAATGAGAACCCTAGGTTACCCCGTCTCAACTTGGAATTCCATGAAAGACCTAATGCACCATAGGTTCATCCCCTGACATTATAAACACGAACTCTTCCATCAAACTCTACATTCTTAAGCAAAATAGCCTCACGGTAGATGAATACCTGCCACGACCCCAGTAGGTCGCGGCATAATCTTGACATAACTTAGTCATTTAATTCTAAGAACAACTACTTGTAATTTTTTTTTTTAAAATAACTCGTGGGCGTTTAAAAAAACAACAAACTAAAAACCTTAAATTCTCAGAACTCGACTCTTTCATATATTTGTCGGCGAACTCATCCACAGAGTCGAACGACAGTAAAGTCGACTCTTCCTATCGGGTTTCATTGAAGGAACAGTATTTTTCCTCCCGGGTTTCATCAATTTAAACAGTAGGGGTAGACGTTATAACATACAGAAATGGATAACAGAAACAGAAGACAGCGTGGACGACTGAAATCAGAAGGCGGTGTGGACGACTGAAATCAGAAGGCAGTGTGGACGTTTGAAAACAGAAGGCAGCATGGACGTTTGAAAATAGAAAGCAACGTGGACGTTTGAAAACAGAAGGCAGCATGGACGACTGACATTCTCTGCTAGAATGCTTAACTAAACTTTATCGTCCACAGACTTACTTAGACTTTTCGTCCACAGACCACGTGACTTTATCGTCCACGGTCCACGTGACTTCATTATCTACGGGCTACATAAACTCATCGTCCACAGACTAACGTCCATGGACTTACTTAAGTTTGTCGTCCACAGACCACGTGATTTCTTCGTCCACAGTCACGTGACTACTTACTTTGGACGAAAACTCAACAACGTTTTCTGGAATTGGACTCGCCTCTAACTTTGGACGATGACTCATTCACTTACTCTGGACAACGTATTTGTCCATGCAATTCTGGACAATGATTTACTTACAACTATGGAACTAACTTTACAAGTAACCTCACATCTCAATTCACAGAAATCATTCTCTTAACATAAAACTTAAACATGCGTAGCGGAAGACTTAAAGAAAGACAGATGAACCATTAGTCTTAAAATCCTCTTTAACACATAAATATCAAGATTCTTTTCTACTTATACTTCCATTTTTTTTTCTTAAATCATAACAGACTAAGAGCACCTCGGGTCAAATCGCTTCCTAGCCACAAAATTTCCTTCACGAGTACCATCCAGCAACCTTCTTAGACGTTATCACTTGGATTGAAATCCTCACCTTCCAATTCATCACCTACATCATAAGGTTCAAACTATAAGTCTAATGCTTAGTAAGGGGTGCAACATATACATAAATACTCATGAATGCATACTCAATAAAATCATGTTCAGGTTCTTTATTCAAATCATGGGAGTCATATTCATGTTCGTATTCTTAAACATATCGTGGGAATCATATTCTTGTTCATCGTTCACAAATCATGGATTAAGGAGGGGATCATTCTGGAAGGCAGACAGAGTGCGTGTACTTGGCCTTTCAGGCAGAAATCTTGGTCCATTTCTGGACAGTGACTTGGCCAAACCGCCCCAACCCTCACTTAATCATACTTGCATACATTTCATATTCTTATCTTATTCATAAAAGAAACATGCACATAAAACATTTTCGTATACTTGGAAGATAAGTCATGATGCATGGATTATGTATGCATAACAGAACTTCACACCAGAGAAAACTCAGACATTCAGCATATATCATGGTACAGATCATGAACATCAAGGAATTATCCTTAAGATCTTCTTAACGTCCTCGTGATGTAGGGCTCTAATGGCCGGAATCCTAATACACTCACTTACCTGGCTTCCTTAGCAATCCGTGCACTTCCCTTTAGATCTTCTTCACCTAGAGCATTTCACTTTACAATGTTAAATATATCCTGAATAATGTAAACTCAAAACTGGTAAAATCCTAATTAAAGAAATCATCCTAGAATCTAGTTTAAACCTCTAAATCGTTTAGTCGAGCACCTTGTGTGCTTAGCTTAATCTAAATTAGCATTGATGACATTAGTGTGCTAAAACTACCAGATCCATACCAATGTCAGATTTTCAAACTTAACATCAACAACATCTAGAATCCTATCACCAATGTCATAAATCAGAAAACTCAAAATACTATCATTATTCTAATATCGGCTGATTCTCAATCTTCAAACATCAACCAATAATCGTCCTTAAATCAAAGACTTAATGAGTGAATCACTTAAACCTTACCTAGAGCTTAAGATTTCGAGAAGAGTGGAGGAAGAGCTGATCAATGGCGGAGGAAATCGCCTGGAGAGGAAAAGTCGGCTACAGAAAAGGTTTTAATGAGGTTTTAGACTTTCGTTTTTCTATTTATAATGATTCAAATCAACTTTAATTACAATCTTGCCACTAAACCTACTTTTCTTTTGAAATCAACTTATTCTTTAAATCATTCCATAATAAAACACGGGATAAATACCTAACCAAGGTGCTGGTTGTTACATCCTATCCTCCTTAAACAAAATTTTTGTCCTCAAAAATTGCTTAAACGAATAGTTCTGGATACTTGTCCATCATATCTTGTCATCTCTCCCAAGTGGCTTCCTCGATGTTGTTATTCCTCCATAACACCTTAACCAATGAAACTTCTTTGTTCCGTAACATCTTTACTGAAGAATCGAGAATTCGCACAGGTTTCTCTTCATATGCTAAGGTTGGTTGAATTTCAATGTCCACCGGTTCCAAAACATGTGTCGGATCACGTATGCATTTCCTCAACATTGATACGTGAAATACATTGTAGACTCCGTCCATAGAAGAAGGCAGTAGCAACTTGTATGCAGTATTTCCAATCCTTGCCAAGGTAGGAAATAGCCCAACGAACCGTGGGTTGAGTTTTCCTCTCCTTCCAAACCTTATGACTCCTCTAAACGGAGAGATTTTGAGGAAGACTTCATCACCGACAGCAAACTCAAGGTCCCTTCTTCTATGATCTGCATAACTCTTCTGTCGATTTTGTGCGGTTACCATCCTTTTTCTAATAACAGCAATCTTCTCAGACATTTGTTGTACAATTTTAGGGCTTAATAGTTTTGCTTCGTAAACTTCATCCCAGTATAAAAGTGACCTACATTTTCTGCCATACAGTGCCTCGTAAGGAGCCATATCAATGGTGGACTGGTAACTATTATTGTAGGAGAACTCAACCAAAGACAGGTAACATCTCCATGATACCTGAAATTCCAGCACACATGCCCTCAACATATCCTCGAGTATCTAAATTGTCCGTTCAGATTGTCCATCGGTTTGAGGGTGAAAAGCAGTGCTGAAGGTTAACTTCGTACTCATCGAGCCTTGTAGACTTTTCCAAAACCATGAGGTGAATCTGGGGTCTCAATCCGAAACAATCGTCACAGGAATCCCATGCAATCTAATGATCTCCTGTACATACAAATCAGCAAACTGGTCCATCATATAAGTCATCTTTACTGGTAGGAAGTGAGCTGATTTTGTCAATCTGTCAACAATGACCTAAATACTATCATGGCCTTTAGTCGTTTTTGGTAATTCCACCACAAAGTCCATGACTATGTTTTCCCATTTCCATTTGATAATCGGTAGAGGCTGGAGAGTACCTCCCGGTCTTTGATGTTCTGCCTTAACTTGCTGGCACACCATACAAGACTCCACATACTCGGCAACATTCCTCTTCAGATTTGGCCACCAACAAAGCAACTTTAAATCTCGGTACATCTTGGTATTGCCTGGATGCACTGAGAAGGACGATGAGTGTGCTTCAGCCAAAATCAATTTTCGTAACTCCTCATCTTTCGGGACATACCATCGGTCTCTAAACTTCAGAATACCATCCACAGAAAGGCTGAACTCGGAAGAATCATCCTTCAATTTTCTCATGATGTTATCTTTTTCCTTTGAATCCTTCTGTTGGGCCTCCTTGATTCTATTCAAAATGGTTGGCCGGATAGTCAAATCCAAAAGTAAGGCTGACAACTCAGGAATTATCTCCAATTCAAACTTCCGAACTTCCATCTTCAAAGGTACAGACATGGCTGATACAGCGGGCTGCATTGTCATTGACATCCTACTTAATGCGTCAGCAACCGCATTGGCCTTGCCAGGGTGATACTTAATTTCAAAATCGTAGTCTTTAACGAATTCATGCCAACGCCTTTGTCTCATGTTTAATTCCTTCTGGGTGAAGAGGTATTTCAAACTTTTATGGTCTGAAAATATCTCGCACTGCTGGCCATACAAATAGTGTCTCCAAATTTTTAACGCAAAAACTACAGTCGCCAATTCTAAGTCGTGCGTGGGGTAATTCTGTTCATAACTTTTTAACTGTCTGGAAACATACGCTACAACCTTACCCTCTTGCATTAACACACACCTCAATCCAATCTTGGATGCGTCATAATAAACACTAAATCTTCATTCTCCCATCGGAAGTACCAAAAGAGGTGCTGTTGTTAACTTCTGCTTCAGCGTCTGGAAGCTTTTTTCACAAGCTTCTGTCCACCAGTACTTGATGTCTTTCTTCGTTAAACCCGTTAGAGGCTTGGCTATCATCGAAAATCCTTTGATAAACTTTCTGTAATATCCTGCCAACCCAAGGAAACTGCAAACTTCACTTGCATTCCTTGGTTGTGGCCAATCTTTCACACCATGAATTTTAACTGGATCAACGGAAATGCCCTCAGCAGAGATAACATGACCCAGAAAGGTGACTCTATCTAGCCAAAATTCACACTTAGAGAATTTGGCATATAACTGCTGCTATCTTAAAGTTGCCAGGACAAATTTCAAATGTTCTGTGTGCTCATCCTTACTCCGTGAATAAATTAAAATATTGTCTATAAATACTATCACGAACTTGTCCAAATATTCCCGAAACACTCGGTTCATCAAATCCATAAAGGCTGCGAGCGCGTTCGTCAATCCAAATGACATCACGAGAAATTCATAATGTCCATATCGGGTTCTGAACGCAGTCTTAGGTACATCCTCAGCCTTGACTTTTAACTGGTAGTAGCCCGAGCGTAAGTCGATTTTTGAAAACACTGTGGCTCCTTGAAGTTGGTCAAACAGATCATCAATTCGAGGCAACAGATATTTATTCTTGATTGTTAACTTATTCAATTCCCTGTAGTCTATACACATTCTAAGGGATCCGTCTTTCTTTTTAACAAACAAAACAGGTGCACCACAGGGAGAACAGCTAGGGCGTATAAATCCCTTGTCATTCAGGGGTCAGAATTCAACTACCCCAGACCTACAACTTATCGTGGCATAATGTCTGAATAACCAATACATTCCCAAAATGACTTCGTCCCTTCATATCGATTATGATCAGTTCTACATATAACTTCTTATCTCCTACTGACACAATATCACCCTTAACTACCTATTCAGATTGTAAGGACTCACCCGATGGTAACATGACACTATATGACTTATCAGCAGGTAAGAATCCTAGATTATGCTTACATACGAACATGGTTGCTATAAAATAATGAGTGGCTCTCGTGTCTATAAGTGTATAAGCAGAAATACCACAGATCATAATTGTACCTATTATGACCGTATGTTGCACTGCATCATCATCTTCCATCAAGGCAAAGACTCTAGGTGCCACCCTTACCCAGTTTGCATCCGGCGGCATAGGACAATCTTTAATCAGATGGCCAACCTTGTCGCACCTAAAACATCAGCCTGTGTAAAGTGTAACACCCGACATTTCGGCCAGGTGATTTTCTGACCATTTTCATTGTCACCCTCTTATTTAACCGTTATGATTTAAATTTAATGTTAAGACAAATTTATTACAAGTTGAGTAAAACTAGGTTAGGTGGCAGTTTTGTAATTATAATCGATGGATTTAGTATAAATAGGAAATGAAAACCTTAAATCTCATTTATTGCCACTGTAGCCGACATTCCCTCTCGGCGATTTCTTTTCTCCCAAGTTCTTGCTCTCGGCTACCAGAACTTTCCTCTGCCGACGACCGGTTTCGAGCTTGCTTTTCTCTGCAAATCCACACCCGAGGTATGAAATGGACAATGTAGTCATTCATTAGTAAATAGAGCTCTGTTCTCAGCTCGGCACTGAGTTCGGATTTTTAGCAGTGGCCGAGCAGTTTGTGATTTTCTTAATCTGAGAGTAGAAATGTCATCCCGAATCAATTCTGAGCATTTTAAGTAACCAACTCGGATTTAATCAATGGAAAAACCTGTCCACCTAGTTTCGGATTTCAGACTGCAGTGTGTCAAACAGAGGAATCAGAATGACTTTAGCTAATAGATCCTAGGGTGGTTTATGATTAGGACTACTAGGACTTTGTTTTAACTACTGTAATGTACATGTTTTAGGTGAAGAAGTTAAAGAGAGGAAGTTCGGATTGCTAAGGAATCCAGGTAAGTGAATGTATTAAGATTTCCGGCCACTAGGGCCCTACACCGCAAGGGTATTAGGGAATCACTGAGATGTTAGCTTATTGACTATGACTTGTTATTTCCACGATATGAAGAAGTTATGTAAGTAAATGTAAAGTTACAGGATGTTCTACTTGTCCTTATGGTATGACTTTTCTCTATGAACCTCATGTCTATGCATCATGCCCACGTTTATGATTAAGTAGAGAACATGAAAAGTAAATGTAACCATGATTAAGTGCAGAACGGGGAAAAGACTATGTTATGTATGACTCGTGAATTCTCCCACTGGAGGAGGCCGAGTTAATGATATGTATGACTCGCGAAATCTCCCACTGGTGGAGGCCGAGTAATATGTATGACTCGCGAAATCTCCCACTGGTGGAGGCCGAGTAATGATATGTATGACTCGCGAAATCTCCCACTGGTGGAGGCCGAGTAATGATATGTATGACTCGCGAAATCTCCCACTTGTGGAGGCCGAGTAATGATATGTATGACTCGCGAAATCTCCCACTGGTGGAGGCCGAGTAATGATATGTATGACTCGCGAAATCTCCCACTGGTGGAGGCCGAGTAATGATATGTATGACTCGCGAAATCTCCCACTGGTGGAGGCCGAGTAATGATATGTATGACTCGCGAAATCTCCCACTGGTGGAGGCCGAGTAATGATATGTATGACTCGCGAAATCTCCCACTGGTGGAGGCCGAGTAATGATATGTATGACTCGCGAAATCTCCCACTGGTGGAGGCCGAGTAATGATATGTATGACTCGCGAAATCTCCCACTGGTGGAGGCCGAGTAATGATATGTATGACTCGCGAAATCTCCCACTGGTGGAGGCCGAGTAATGATATGTATGACTCGCGAAATCTCCCACTGGTGGAGGCCGAGTAATGATATGTATGACTCGCGAAATCTCCCACTGGTGGAGGCCGAGTAATGATATGTATGACTCGCGAAATCTCCCACTGGTGGAGGCCGAGTAATGATATGTATGACTCGCGAAATCTCCCACTGGTGGAGGCCGAGTAATGATATGTATGACTCGCGAAATCTCCCACTGGTGGAGGCCGAGTAATGATATGTATGACTCGCGAAATCTCCCACTGGTGGAGGCCGAGTAATGATATGTATGACTCGCGAAATCTCCCACTGGTGGAGGCCGAGTAATGATATGTATGACTCGCGAAATCTCCCACTGGTGGAGGCCGAGTAATGATATGTATGACTCGCGAAATCTCCCACTGGTGGAGGCCGAGTAATGATATGTATGACTCGCGAAATCTCCCACTGGTGGAGGCCGAGTAATGATATGTATGACTCGCGAAATCTCCCACTGGTGGAGGCCGAGTAATGATATGTATGACTCGCGAAATCTCCCACTGGTGGAGGCCGAGTAATGATATGTATGACTCGCGAAATCTCCCACTGGTGGAGGCCGAGTAATGATATGTATGACTCGCGAAATCTCCCACTGGTGGAGGCCGAGTAATGATATGTATGACTCGCGAAATCTCCCACTGGTGGAGGCCGAGTAATGATATGTATGACTCGCGAAATCTCCCACTGGTGGAGGCCGAGTAATGATATGTATGACTCGCGAAATCTCCCACTGGTGGAGGCCGAGTAATGATATGTATGACTCGCGAAATCTCCCACTGGTGGAGGCCGAGTAATGATATGTATGACTCGCGAAATCTCCCACTGGTGGAGGCCGAGTAATGATATGTATGACTCGCGAAATCTCCCACTGGTGGAGGCCGAGTAATGATATGTATGACTCGCGAAATCTCCCACTGGTGGAGGCCGAGTAATGATATGTATGACTCGCGAAATCTCCCACTGGTGAGGCAAATGACTATGTACCCCTGTCTTCCTCCCTCGTTCCCTGCCTAATACATGTTATGTAAATGATAAAGATGAACATGAATGAAGAATGGTTTATGAATTATGTCCCTTTAAATGGTACTCATGTATATCTGTCAGCAATGCATCCTTACTAAGCATTAGGCTTATAGTTCAACCTTATGGTGTAGGTGAAGAAGGTTCAGGTGAGGATGTTATGTTCAAAGTAGGATGCTTAAGGCTGGTTGCTGGAGGATGCTCAGGTGACAGTGCGGACTGGAGAGGCGATTTATGACCCTGGTTTAAACTCTTATGTTACAGTATGTTAAAGGAATATGGTAGTTTAAGTAGGATGAGATTATTTTAAAACGTTGAGCTTGAACCTGTCTAGTGATCACTGGTGGAGGCCGAGTAATGATATGTATGACTCGCGAAATCTCCCACTGGTGGAGGCCGAGTAATGATATGTATGACTCGCGAAATCTCCCACTGGTGGAGGCCGAGTAATGATATGTATGACTCGCGAAATCTCCCACTGGTGGAGGCCGAGTAATGATATGTATGACTCGCGAAATCTCCCACTGGTGGAGGCCGAGTAATGATATGTATGACGGTTTAGTCTTCCGGCTGACGTCATCGGCAGATGCCGAAGGTTAATTGTTTGACGGTTTAGTCTTCCGGCTGACGTCATCGGCAGATGCCGAAGGTTAATTGTTTGACGGTTTAGTCTTCCGGCTGACGTCATCGGCAGATGCCGAAGGTTAATTGTTTGACGGTTTAGTCTTCCGGCTGACGTCATCGGCAGATGCCGAAGGTTAATTGTTTGACGGTTTAGTCTTCCGGCTGACGTCATCGGCAGATGCCGAAGGTTAATTGTTTGACGGTTTAGTCTTCCGGCTGACGTCATCGGCAGATGCCGAAGGTTAATTGTTTGACGGTTTAGTCTTCCGGCTGACGTCATCGGCAGATGCCGAAGGTTAATTGTTTGACGGTTTAGTCTTCCGGCTGACGTCATCGGCAGATGCCGAAGGTTAATTGTTTGACGGTTTAGTCTTCCGGCTGACGTCATCGGCAGATGCCGAAGGTTAATTGTTTGACGGTTTAGTCTTCCGGCTGACGTCATCGGCAGATGCCGAAGGTTAATTGTTTGACGGTTTAGTCTTCCGGCTGACGTCATCGGCAGATGCCGAAGGTTAATTGTTTGACGGTTTAGTCTTCCGGCTGACGTCATCGGCAGATGCCGAAGGTTAATTGTTTGACGGTTTAGTCTTCCGGCTGACGTCATCGGCAGATGCCGAAGGTTAATTGTTTGACGGTTTAGTCTTCCGGCTGACGTCATCGGCAGATGCCGAAGGTTAATTGTTTGACGGTTTAGTCTTCCGGCTGACGTCATCGGCAGATGCCGAAGGTTAATTGTTTGACGGTTTAGTCTTCCGGCTGACGTCATCGGCAGATGCCGAAGGTTAATTGTTTGACGGTTTAGTCTTCCGGCTGACGTCATCGGCAGATGCCGAAGGTTAATTGTTTGACGGTTTAGTCTTCCGGCTGACGTCATCGGCAGATGCCGAAGGTTAATTGTTTGACGGTTTAGTCTTCCGGCTGACGTCATCGGCAGATGCCGAAGGTTAATTGTTTGACGGTTTAGTCTTCCGGCTGACGTCATCGGCAGATGCCGAAGGTTAATTGTTTGACGGTTTAGTCTTCCGGCTGACGTCATCGGCAGATGCCGAAGGTTAATTGTTTGACGGTTTAGTCTTCCGGCTGACGTCATCGGCAGATGCCGAAGGTTAATTGTTTGACGGTTTAGTCTTCCGGCTGACGTCATCGGCAGATGCCGAAGGTTAATTGTTTGACGGTTTAGTCTTCCGGCTGACGTCATCGGCAGATGCCGAAGGTTAATTGTTTGACGGTTTAGTCTTCCGGCTGACGTCATCGGCAGATGCCGAAGGTTAATTGTTTGACGGTTTAGTCTTCCGGCTGACGTCATCGGCAGATGCCGAAGGTTAATTGTTTGACGGTTTAGTCTTCCGGCTGACGTCATCGGCAGATGCCGAAGGTTAATTGTTTGACGGTTTAGTCTTCCGGCTGACGTCATCGGCAGATGCCGAAGGTTAATTGTTTGACGGTTTAGTCTTCCGGCTGACGTCATCGGCAGATGCCGAAGGTTAATTGTTTGACGGTTTAGTCTTCCGGCTGACGTCATCGGCAGATGCCGAAGGTTAATTGTTTGACGGTTTAGTCTTCCGGCTGACGTCATCGGCAGATGCCGAAGGTTAATTGTTTGACGGTTTAGTCTTCCGGCTGACGTCATCGGCAGATGCCGAAGGTTAATTGTTTGACGGTTTAGTCTTCCGGCTGACGTCATCGGCAGATGCCGAAGGTTAATTGTTTGACGGTAAGTACTTCAATAGGACTGTTCGGGCCAATAAGAGAAGGAGTTCTGAATCTACGACAAACTGGCTCTGTGACGGATTATATATGTGAATTTGATGCTTTATCACGGTTTGCTCCCCGTATGATTGAGGATGAGGAAGATAAGATTTACCAGTTTGTTCAGGGACTGAAGCCAAGTCTGTACATGAAAGCTAAGACTGCCGGGATACATAATGTACCTTATGGTGAAGTGACGGCTGAGGCCTTGGAGCTAGAAGAGGCAGAGATGACAGCATATGCACAGCGCGAACAGCCAAAGAAACTCATGAAGGACACACAGCCGCCACCACGTCAGAACAAAGGTTGGCAGCCACGACAGAACAGGGGACCACAGCAACAACAGCATGGAATGAAGAGGCCCCTCAACCAGAATGATGACCAGGGAAAAGGAAAGAGACCTCTGGCGCCCCTATGCCCTACATGTCAGAGGAACCACCCTGTGAGTGCAAGCTGCTTTCTGGCCGGTGTTTCAGGTGTGATAAGACCGGACACATGGTCAGAGATTGCCCCATGCTGCCAGACCCGAACCGTGCAAGGGTTGTACCCAGAGTGTATGCGTTGATGGAAGATGAGGGAGCTGTTCAGCATACAGTCATATCAGGTACCATCATGATCTGCGGTTTTGCTGCTTATACACTTATTGATACAGGGGCCACACACTCGTTTATATCAACCTTGTTTGTATGCAAACATAGCATAGGACCCTCACCAGCTGAAAGGTTATATAGTGTTGTGTTGCCATCAGGGAAGTCCCTACATTCAGAGCAGATTGTTAAGGGTGACGTCGTGTCCTTAGGGGATAAGAATCTCTATGCGGAACTAATTGTCATTAACATAAAAGGGTATGAAGTGATATTAGGAATGGATTGGTTATTTAGACATCATGCCACGATAAGTTGTCGATCTGGAATAGTTGATTTTAGACCCCCAAATGATAACCATTATTCCTTCCAAGCTATTCCTAAAATAAGTAAGATACCAATTATATCCTCACTAGAAATATACCGAATGCTGAGATGTGGTTGTGAGAGCTACCTGGCTAGTGTAATAGATGACCGGGTGAAGAATAAAATTGAGCTTCAGGATATTCCTATAGTCCGAGAGTTTCCCGAGGCATTCTTAGATGATTTACCGGGTATACCACCCGATAGAGAGATAGAGTTTGTAATTGACACATACCCCGAGGCATCACCTGTATCTAAGAATCCTTACCGTATGGCACCTGTTGAGTTGAAAGAATTGAAGGTTCAACTGCAGGAATTGGTTAACAAGGGATTTATTCGCCCCAGCAGTTCTCCTTGGGGTGCACCAGTCTTATTTGTAAGGAAGAAGGATGGTTCTCTTAGAATGTGCATAGACTATAGGGAACTAAATAAGTTGACAATCAAGAATAGGTACCCCTTACCTAGGATTGATGACTTGTTTGACCAATTGCAAGGAGCCAAGGTATTTTCGAAGATAGATCTACGTTCGGGTTATTACCAACTGAAGGTTAAAGAAGGAGATATACCAAAGACAGCCTTCAGAACCCGCTATGGACATTATGAGTTCTTAGTCATGTCGTTTGGGTTGACAAACGCCCCTGCAGCCTTCATGGATTTAATGAACCGTGTGTTTCGTGAGTATTTGGATAAGTTTGTGATTGTGTTCATAGATGATATCTTGATATACTCTCGAACTGTGGCCGACCATGAAGAACATTTGAAAGTAGTTTTGACGACATTGAAGGAGCATCAACTTTACGCCAAACTGTCTAAGTGTGAGTTTTGGTTAGATAAGGTTAATTTCCTTGGCCATGTAGTTTCTGCTAATGGCATATCTGTGGACCCGACCAAAATTCAGGCAGTAAAGGATTGGCCTCAACCTAAGAATGCCAGCGAAGTCCGCAGCTTCCTTGGACTGGCAGGCTATTACAGGAAGTTCATCAAGGGATTTTCCATGATAGCTAAACCCCTGACAGGTTTGACAAAGAAGGACATTAAGTATTCTTGGACTGAAGCCTGTGAAGACAGCTTCCAGACGTTAAAACTGAAGTTAACAACAGCCCCTGTATTGACCCTCCCAACTGAAGAGGGAAAATTTAGTGTTTACTGTGATGCGTCTAAAGTTGGTTTAGGTTGTGTTTTGATGCAAGAGGGTAAAGTTATAGCGTATGCTTCTAGGCAGCTAAAGAGTTACGAGCAAAATTACCCCACTCATGATCTAGAATTAGCTGCTGTTGTTTTCGCCTTGAAGATTTGGAGACACTATTTATATGGACAGCAATGTGAGGTGTTCTCTGACCACAAAAGTCTAAAGTACCTCTTCACACAGAAGGAATTGAACATGAGACAGAGACGTTGGTTGGAGTTTGTCAAGGATTACGACTTTGAAATCAAGTATCACCCCGGGAAAGCTAACTCTGTAGCTGATGCGTTGAGTAGGATGTCAACAACAATGCAGCCCGTGGTTTCAACCATGTCTACACCCTTAAGAACAGAAGTTCAGAAATTTGACTTGGAGATAGTTCCAGAGTTATCAGTCTTGCTCGCTGAGTTAACCATTCAACCAACAATTTTGGAAAAGATCAAGGATGCACAACAGAAGGATTCAGTGGAAAATATCAGCATGATGGATAAGTTGAAGGACACCACCTCCGAGTTCAGTCTCTCAAAGGATGGGATCCTGAGGTTTAGAAATCGGTGGTGCATTCCTAATGATGTGGAATTGCGTAAGTTGATCCTGGCTGAGGCGCACTCCTCTTCATTTTCTGTACATCCTGGCTGCACCAAGATGTACCGAGACCTGAAGTTACAGTACTGGTGGCCTAACCTAAAAAGGGATGTTGCTAAGTATGTAGAGTCCTGTTTAGTATGCCAACAAGTCAAGGCCGAGCACCAACGTCCAGGAGGTACTCTTCAGCCGTTGCCTATTCCCGAATGGAAGTGGGAACATATAGCTATGGATTTTGTTGTAGGACTACCTAAGACGACAAAAGGACATGACTGTATTTGGGTTGTGGTGGATAGACTGACGAAATCGGCCCATTTCTTACCTGTAAGGACCACCTATACGATGGACCAATTTGCTGATCTTTATGTTCAGGAAATTATTAGGTTGCATGGAATCCCGGTATCTATTGTTTCTGACCGTGACCCCAGGTTTACCTCTCGATTCTGGAAAAGTTTGCAAGGTACTTTAGGTACAAAGTTATCTTTCAGCACAGCTTTTCACCCACAGACCGATGGCCAATCAGAAAGGACGATTCAAATACTCGAAGATATGTTGAGAGCATGTGTACTTGACTTTCAGACAACTTGGAGTAGACATTTACCGCTAGTTGAATTCTCCTACAATAACAGTTATCAGTCCACCATCGGTATGGCACCATATGAAGCTCTGTATGGTAGGAAATGTAGATCACCTCTTTACTGGGACGAGGTTGGGGAAACAAAACTTCTTGGACCTGATATTTTGCAGCAAATGTCAGATAAGATTGCAACTATTCGGAAAAGAATGATGACTGCACAAGCCGGCAGAAGTGTTATGCAGATCGAAGGAGAAGGGAACTCGAGTTTGCAGTAGGAGATGAAGTATTCTTAAAGGTGTCACCATTTAAAGGAGTCTTAAGATTTGGCAAGAAGGGAAAACTTAATTCGAGATTTATTGGACCCTTCCCTGTCTTGGCAAAAGTTGGAAGTACAGCTTACAGACTGCAACTGCCTCCATCATTGGATAAAGTTCATAATGTCTTCCATGTGTCAATGTTAAGGAAGTGTATGCGTGATCCGATGCAGGTCATCCAGCCATCGGATATTGGTTTAGAGCCGACACTGGAGTATGAAGAGAAACCAATACAGATTTTGGAATATGCAGTCAAGACTCTGAGAAACAAAGAGATCCCATTGGTGAAAGTTTTATGGACAAATCACGGCATTGAAGAAGCCATATGGGAAAGACAGCAGGAGATGTTGGACAAATATCCTAAGTTATTTGCTTGAGCAATTTTCGAGGACGAAAATTTTGTTTAAGGAGGGGTGGATGTAACACCCGACATTTCGGCCATGTGATTTTCTGACCATTTTCATTGTCACCCTCTTATTTAACCGTTATGATTTAAATTTAATGTTAAGACAAATTTATTACAAGTTGAGTAAAACTAGGTTAGGTGGCAGTTTTGTAATTATAATCGATGGATTTAGTATAAATAGGAAATGGAAACCTTAAATCTCATTTATTGCCACTGTAGCCGACATTCCCTCTCGGCGATTTCTTCTCTCCCAAGTTCTTGCTCTCGGCTACCAGAACTTTCCTCTGCCGACGACCGGTTTCGAGCTTGCTTTTCTCTGCAAATCCACACCCGAGGTATGAAATGGACAATGTAGTCATTCATAGTAAATAGAGCTCTGTTCTCAGCTCGGCACGGAGTTCGGATTTTTAGCAGTGGCCGAGCAGTTTGTGATTTTCTTAATCTGAGAGTAGAAATGTCATCCCGAATCAATTCTGAGCATTTTAAGTAACCAACTCGGATTTAATCATGGAAAAACCTGTCCACCTAGTTTCGGATTTCAGACTGCAGTGTGTCAAACAGAGGAATCAGAATGACTTTAGCTAATAGATCCTAGGGTGGTTTATGATTAGGACTACTAGGACTTTGTTTAACTACTGTAATGTACATGTTTTAGGTGAAGGAAAACAAAAAAAAAAAAAAAAAAAAAAAAAAAAAAAAAAAAAAAAAAAAAAAAAAAAAAAAAAAAAAAAAAAAAAAAAAAAAAAAAAAAAAAAAAAAAAAAAAAAAAAAAAAAAAAAAAAAAAAAAAAAAAAAAAAAAAAAAAAAAAAAAAAAAAAAAAAAAAAAAAAAAAAAAAAAAAAAAAAAAAAAAAAAAAAAAAAAAAAAAAAAAAAAAAAAAAAAAAAAAAAAAAAAAAAAAAAAAAAAAAAAAAAAAAAAAAAAAAAAAAAAAAAAAAAAAAAAAAAAAAAAAAAAAAAAAAAAAAAAAAAAAAAAAAAAAAAAAAAAAAAAAAAAAAAAAAAAAAAAAAAAAAAAAAAAAAAAAAAAAAAAAAAAAAAAAAAAAAAAAAAAAAAAAAAAAAAAAAAAAAAAAAAAAAAAAAAAAAAAAAAAAAAAAAAAAAAAAAAAAAAAAAAAAAAAAAAAAAAAAAAAAAAAAAAAAAAAAAAAAAAAAAAAAAAAAAAAAAAAAAAAAAAAAAAAAAAAAAAAAAAAAAAAAAAAAAAAAAAAAAAAAAAAAAAAAAAAAAAAAAAAAAAAAAAAAAAAAAAAAAAAAAAAAAAAAAAAAAAAAAAAAAAAAAAAAAAAAAAAAAAAAAAAAAAAAAAAAAAAAAAAAAAAAAAAAAAAAAAAAAAAAAAAAAAAAAAAAAAAAAAAAAAAAAAAAAAAAAAAAAAAAAAAAAAAAAAAAAAAAAAAAAAAAAAAAAAAAAAAAAAAAAAAAAAAAAAAAAAAAAAAAAAAAAAAAAAAAAAAAAAAAAAAAAAAAAAAAAAAAAAAAAAAAAAAAAAAAAAAAAAAAAAAAAAAAAAAAAAAAAAAAAAAAAAAAAAAAAAAAAAAAAAAAAAAAAAAAAAAAAAAAAAAAAAAAAAAAAAAAAAAAAAAAAAAAAAAAAAAAAAAAAAAAAAAAAAAAAAAAAAAAAAAAAAAAAAAAAAAAAAAAAAAAAAAAAAAAAAAAAAAAAAAAAAAAAAAAAAAAAAAAAAAAAAAAAAAAAAAAAAAAAAAAAAAAAAAAAAAAAAAAAAAAAAAAAAAAAAAAAAAAAAAAAAAAAAAAAAAAAAAAAAAAAAAAAAAAAAAAAAAAAAAATGCTTATGACTATGACTTGTTATTTCCACGATATGAAGAAGTTATGTAAGTAAATGTAAAGTTACAGGATGTTCTACTTGTCCTTATGGTATGACTTTTCTCTATGAACCTCATGTCTATGCATCATGCCCACGTTTATGATTAAGTAGAGAACATGAAAAGTAAATGTAACCATGATTAAGTGCAGAACGGGGAAAAGACTATTTATGTATGACTCGCGAAATCTCCCACTGGTGGAGGCCGAGTAATGATATGTATGACTCGCGAAATCTCCCACTGGTGGAGGCCGAGTAATGATATGTATGACTCGCGAAATCTCCCACTGGTGGAGGCCGAGTAATGATATGTATGACTCGCGAAATCTCCCACTGGTGGAGGCCGAGTAATGATATGTATGACTCGCGAAATCTCCCACTGGTGGAGGCCGAGTAATGATATGTATGACTCGCGAAATCTCCCACTGGTGGAGGCCGAGTAATGATATGTATGACTCGCGAAATCTCCCACTGGTGGAGGCCGAGTAATGATATGTATGACTCGCGAAATCTCCCACTGGTGGAGGCCGAGTAATGATATGTATGACTCGCGAAATCTCCCACTGGTGGAGGCCGAGTAATGATATGTATGACTCGCGAAATCTCCCACTGGTGGAGGCCGAGTAATGATATGTATGACTCGCGAAATCTCCCACTGGTGGAGGCCGAGTAATGATATGTATGACTCGCGAAATCTCCCACTGGTGGAGGCCGAGTAATGATATGTATGACTCGCGAAATCTCCCACTGGTGGAGGCCGAGTAATGATATGTATGACTCGCGAAATCTCCCACTGGTGGAGGCCGAGTAATGATATGTATGACTCGCGAAATCTCCCACTGGTGGAGGCCGAGTAATGATATGTATGACTCGCGAAATCTCCCACTGGTGGAGGCCGAGTAATGATATGTATGACTCGCGAAATCTCCCACTGGTGGAGGCCGAGTAATGATATGTATGACTCGCGAAATCTCCCACTGGTGGAGGCCGAGTAATGATATGTATGACTCGCGAAATCTCCCACTGGTGGAGGCCGAGTAATGATATGTATGACTCGCGAAATCTCCCACTGGTGGAGGCCGAGTAATGATATGTATGACTCGCGAAATCTCCCACTGGTGGAGGCCGAGTAATGATATGTATGACTCGCGAAATCTCCCACTGGTGGAGGCCGAGTAATGATATGTATGACTCGCGAAATCTCCCACTGGTGGAGGCCGAGTAATGATATGTATGACTCGCGAAATCTCCCACTGGTGGAGGCCGAGTAATGATATGTATGACTCGCGAAATCTCCCACTGGTGGAGGCCGAGTAATGATATGTATGACTCGCGAAATCTCCCACTGGTGGAGGCCGAGTAATGATATGTATGACTCGCGAAATCTCCCACTGGTGGAGGCCGAGTAATGATATGTATGACTCGCGAAATCTCCCACTGGTGGAGGCCGAGTAATGATATGTATGACTCGCGAAATCTCCCACTGGTGGAGGCCGAGTAATGATATGTATGACTCGCGAAATCTCCCACTGGTGGAGGCCGAGTAATGATATGTATGACTCGCGAAATCTCCCACTGGTGGAGGCCGAGTAATGATATGTATGACTCGCGAAATCTCCCACTGGTGGAGGCCGAGTAATGATATGTATGACTCGCGAAATCTCCCACTGGTGGAGGCCGAGTAATGATATGTATGACTCGCGAAATCTCCCACTGGTGGAGGCCGAGTAATGATATGTATGACTCGCGAAATCTCCCACTGGTGGAGGCCGAGTAATGATATGTATGACTCGCGAAATCTCCCACTGGTGGAGGCCGAGTAATGATATGTATGACTCGCGAAATCTCCCACTGGTGGAGGCCGAGTAATGATATGTATGACTCGCGAAATCTCCCACTGGTGGAGGCCGAGTAATGATATGTATGACTCGCGAAATCTCCCACTGGTGGAGGCCGAGTAATGATATGTATGACTCGCGAAATCTCCCACTGGTGGAGGCCGAGTAATGATATGTATGACTCGCGAAATCTCCCACTGGTGGAGGCCGAGTAATGATATGTATGACTCGCGAAATCTCCCACTGGTGGAGGCCGAGTAATGATATGTATGACTCGCGAAATCTCCCACTGGTGGAGGCCGAGTAATGATATGTATGACTCGCGAAATCTCCCACTGGTGGAGGCCGAGTAATGATATGTATGACTCGCGAAATCTCCCACTGGTGGAGGCCGAGTAATGATATGTATGACTCGCGAAATCTCCCACTGGTGGAGGCCGAGTAATGATATGTATGACTCGCGAAATCTCCCACTGGTGGAGGCCGAGTAATGATATGTATGACTCGCGAAATCTCCCACTGGTGGAGGCCGAGTAATGATATGTATGACTCGCGAAATCTCCCACTGGTGGAGGCCGAGTAATGATATGTATGACTCGCGAAATCTCCCACTGGTGGAGGCCGAGTAATGATATGTATGACTCGCGAAATCTCCCACTGGTGGAGGCCGAGTAATGATATGTATGACTCGCGAAATCTCCCACTGGTGGAGGCCGAGTAATGATATGTATGACTCGCGAAATCTCCCACTGGTGGAGGCCGAGTAATGATATGTATGACTCGCGAAATCTCCCACTGGTGGAGGCCGAGTAATGATATGTATGACTCGCGAAATCTCCCACTGGTGGAGGCCGAGTAATGATATGTATGACTCGCGAAATCTCCCACTGGTGGAGGCCGAGTAATGATATGTATGACGGTTTAGTCTTCCGGCTGACGTCATCGGCAGATGCCGAAGGTTAATTGTTTGACGGTTTAGTCTTCCGGCTGACGTCATCGGCAGATGCCGAAGGTTAATTGTTTGACGGTTTAGTCTTCCGGCTGACGTCATCGGCAGATGCCGAAGGTTAATTGTTTGACGGTTTAGTCTTCCGGCTGACGTCATCGGCAGATGCCGAAGGTTAATTGTTTGACGGTTTAGTCTTCCGGCTGACGTCATCGGCAGATGCCGAAGGTTAATTGTTTGACGGTTTAGTCTTCCGGCTGACGTCATCGGCAGATGCCGAAGGTTAATTGTTTGACGGTTTAGTCTTCCGGCTGACGTCATCGGCAGATGCCGAAGGTTAATTGTTTGACGGTTTAGTCTTCCGGCTGACGTCATCGGCAGATGCCGAAGGTTAATTGTTTGACGGTTTAGTCTTCCGGCTGACGTCATCGGCAGATGCCGAAGGTTAATTGTTTGACGGTTTAGTCTTCCGGCTGACGTCATCGGCAGATGCCGAAGGTTAATTGTTTGACGGTTTAGTCTTCCGGCTGACGTCATCGGCAGATGCCGAAGGTTAATTGTTTGACGGTTTAGTCTTCCGGCTGACGTCATCGGCAGATGCCGAAGGTTAATTGTTTGACGGTTTAGTCTTCCGGCTGACGTCATCGGCAGATGCCGAAGGTTAATTGTTTGACGGTTTAGTCTTCCGGCTGACGTCATCGGCAGATGCCGAAGGTTAATTGTTTGACGGTTTAGTCTTCCGGCTGACGTCATCGGCAGATGCCGAAGGTTAATTGTTTGACGGTTTAGTCTTCCGGCTGACGTCATCGGCAGATGCCGAAGGTTAATTGTTTGACGGTTTAGTCTTCCGGCTGACGTCATCGGCAGATGCCGAAGGTTAATTGTTTGACGGTTTAGTCTTCCGGCTGACGTCATCGGCAGATGCCGAAGGTTAATTGTTTGACGGTTTAGTCTTCCGGCTGACGTCATCGGCAGATGCCGAAGGTTAATTGTTTGACGGTTTAGTCTTCCGGCTGACGTCATCGGCAGATGCCGAAGGTTAATTGTTTGACGGTTTAGTCTTCCGGCTGACGTCATCGGCAGATGCCGAAGGTTAATTGTTTGACGGTTTAGTCTTCCGGCTGACGTCATCGGCAGATGCCGAAGGTTAATTGTTTGACGGTTTAGTCTTCCGGCTGACGTCATCGGCAGATGCCGAAGGTTAATTGTTTGACGGTTTAGTCTTCCGGCTGACGTCATCGGCAGATGCCGAAGGTTAATTGTTTGACGGTTTAGTCTTCCGGCTGACGTCATCGGCAGATGCCGAAGGTTAATTGTTTGACGGTTTAGTCTTCCGGCTGACGTCATCGGCAGATGCCGAAGGTTAATTGTTTGACGGTTTAGTCTTCCGGCTGACGTCATCGGCAGATGCCGAAGGTTAATTGTTTGACGGTTTAGTCTTCCGGCTGACGTCATCGGCAGATGCCGAAGGTTAATTGTTTGACGGTTTAGTCTTCCGGCTGACGTCATCGGCAGATGCCGAAGGTTAATTGTTTGACGGTTTAGTCTTCCGGCTGACGTCATCGGCAGATGCCGAAGGTTAATTGTTTGACGGTTTAGTCTTCCGGCTGACGTCATCGGCAGATGCCGAAGGTTAATTGTTTGACGGTTTAGTCTTCCGGCTGACGTCATCGGCAGATGCCGAAGGTTAATTGTTTGACGGTTTAGTCTTCCGGCTGACGTCATCGGCAGATGCCGAAGGTTAATTGTTTGACGGTTTAGTCTTCCGGCTGACGTCATCGGCAGATGCCGAAGGTTAATTGTTTGACGGTTTAGTCTTCCGGCTGACGTCATCGGCAGATGCCGAAGGTTAAACTTTGTCCTTGCGTATGCACGTTGACCAAAACAAGTTTGGTACCTTTCCATTTCCAAGATACCTTGAAAAATATGTATGATCCCAGTCTTCACTGAAAAGGTAAATGAAAAATGGGATCTGTCTTCTTCATCATCCACCAGACGGGGCGCGAACTGGGACAATGCCTCAAACTTACAGATATAATCTGCCACAAAACAAGTTTGGTGCAGCTGCATAAATTCCATCTTTTTGTTGGTCCAAACTGCTCGGTTGAAGTACTTGTCAATAAAAGCCGTCTTGAACCATGCCCAAGTCGTGGTTTCCATATTAGTAGTGCTCTGAATTGAGTCCCACCAATGCCTTGCATCCAGTGCAAGTTGAAAAACAGCACATGTGATCTTATCCCCCTCTTCGACCTTGACATACTTAAACAGGTCCTCAATTGTTCGAATCCATTCTTCAGCATAGATAGGACCCAAAACTTGACCATTAAATATCGGAGGTTGAAGTCGGTGAAAACGCTCGCTCCCATGGTCATGAGTTGCACTCGAGGTAGAGTTGCCTTGTTTCTCTCTAGCAATCACTAATTGTTCAATCTGGCAGGATTGGCGTAGAACCAACTCTGTTAACCGAGCAATAGTATTACTATCTTCACCATTTTCTCTCATTTGACCTCTCACCATCTTGAAGAGATTCCTAGCATATTATAAACATATCTTAACTACATGGTATTACTAAAATCATAAACACTTACAGTTGTGGGAGTGTACTCATGCAGCAATTTATGCTGGAAGGCAGTCTACAAAACTGATTTTAGAACTCAGTTTTGCTCTGATACCATAATTGTCACGACCCCAGTAGGTCGCGGCATAATCTCGACATAACTAAGTCATTTAATTCTAAGAACAACTACTTATAATTTTTTTTTTAAAATAACTCGTGGACGTTTAAAAAAACAACAAACTAAAAACCTTAAATTCTCAGAACTCGACTCTTTCATATATTTGTCGGCGAACTCATCCATAGAGTCGAACGACAGTAAAGTCGACTCTTCCTATCGGGTTTCATTGAAGGAACAGTATTTTTCCTCTCGGGATTCATCAATTTAAACAGTAGGAGTAGACGTTATAACAGAAAGGAATGGATAACAGAAACAGAAGACAACGTGGACGATTGAAAGCAGAAGGCGGTGTGGACGACTGAAATCAGAAGGCAGTGTAGACGTTTGAAAACAGAAGGCAGCGTGGACGTTTGAAAACAGAAGGCAGCATGGACGACTGACTTTCTCTGCCAGAATGCTTAACTAAACTTTATCGTCCACAGACTTACTTAGACTTTTCGTCCACAGACCACGTGACTTTATCGTCCGTGGTCCACGTGACTTCATTATCCACGGGCTACATAAACTCATCATCCACAGACTAATGTCCATGAACTTACTTAAGTTTTTCGTCCACAGACCACGTGATTTCGTCGCCCACAGTCACGTGACTACTTACTTTGGACGAAAACTCAAGAACGTTCTCTGGACTTGGACTCGCCCCTAACTTTGGACGACTGCTTTTACTTACAAAACAGAACACATAGACAACCGTTCGATCGCCTTCCCTGGCGAACGTTCGGCTAGTTCTCTGGAACTGACTCTATAAGTAATCTCACATCTCAATTCACAAAAATCATTCTTACTCATAAAACTTAAACATGCGTAGCGGAAGACTTAAAGAAAAACAGATGAAAATCCTTAAATCCTAAAATCCCTTATAGCTCATAAACATTAAAATTCTTTTCTTCTTAAACTTCCACTTCATTGTCTTATAACATGACAGACTAAGAGCACCTCGGGTCAAATCGACTCCCAGTAACAAATTCACGCCATGAATATCCTCCAGCAACCCGACTTAAACATCGTCATTTGGTTTGCAATCCTCACCTTTCAATTTGTTACCTACATCATAAGGTTTAAACTATAAGCTTATTGCTTAGTAAGGAGTGCAACACATACATAAATGCTTATGAATGCATACTTCGTGAAAATCATGTTCATATTCATAATACATACATAGATATCACGTTCGTGTTCATATTCTTGTTTCGTATAAAAGGGAAAATGGGGGATTTACGCAGGAGTAGGCACAGGCACTCACTTGCCCTCGTCTACCTCGTAGACCACATGTCTTGGCCTCGTCTACCTCGTAGACCACATGTCTTGCCCTCGTCTACCTCGTAGACCACATATCTTGCCCTCGTCTACCTCGTAGACCACATGTCTTGCCCTCGTCTACCTCGTAGACCACATGTCTTGCCCTCGTCTACCTCGTAGACCACATGTCTTGCCCTCGTCTACCTCGTAGACCACATGTCTTGCCCTCGTCTACCTCGTAGACCACATGTCTTGCCCTCGTCTACCTCGTAGACCACATGTCTTGCCCTCGTCTACCTCGTAGACCACATGTCTTGCCCTCGTCTACCTCGTAGACCACATGTCTTGCCCTCGTCTACCTCGTAGACCACATGTCTTGCCCTCGTCTACCTCGTAGACCACATGTCTTGCCCTCGTCTACCTCGTAGACCACATGTCTTGCCCTCGTCTACCTCGTAGACCACATGTCTTGGCCTCGTCTACCTCGTAGACCACATGTCTTGCCCTCGTCTACCTCGTAGACCACATGTCTTGCCCTCGTCTACCTCGTAGACCACATGTCTTGCCCTCGTCTACCTCGTAGACCACATGTCTTGCCCTCGTCTACCTCGTAGACCACATGTCTTGCCCTCGTCTACCTCGTAGACCACATGTCTTGCCCTCGTCTACCTCGTAGACCACATGTCTTGCCCTCGTCTACCTCGTAGACCACATGTCTTGGCCTCGTCTACCTCGTAGACCACATGTCTTGCCCTCGTCTACCTCGTAGACCACATGTCTTGGCCTCGTCTACCTCGTAGACCACATGTCTTGCCCTCGTCTACCTCGTAGACCACATGTCTTGCCCTCGTCTACCTCGTAGACCACATGTCT
This sequence comes from Begonia masoniana, assembly GCA_022432975.1. Lineage (NCBI taxonomy): Eukaryota > Viridiplantae > Streptophyta > Magnoliopsida > Cucurbitales > Begoniaceae > Begonia > Begonia masoniana. The sequence continues at coordinate 64,501,712 of CM039502.1, read as the reverse complement.
TGCCCTCGTCTACCTCGTAGACCACATGTCTTGCCCTCGTCTACCTCGTAGACCACATGTCTTGCCCTCGTCTACCTCGTAGACCACATGTCTTGCCCTCGTCTACCTCGTAGACCACATGTCTTGCCCTCGTCTACCTCGTAGACCACATGTCTTGGCCTCGTCTACCTCGTAGACCACATGTCTTGCCCTCGTCTACCTCGTAGACCACATGTCTTGCCCTCGTCTACCTCGTAGACCACATGTCTTGCCCTCGTCTACCTCGTAGACCACATGTCTTGCCCTCGTCTACCTCGTAGACCACATGTCTTGCCCTCGTCTACCTCGTAGACCACATGTCTTGCCCTCGTCTACCTCGTAGACCACATGTCTTGCCCTCGTCTACCTCGTAGACCACATGTCTTGCCCTCGTCTACCTCGTAGACCACATGTCTTGCCCTCGTCTACCTCGTAGACCACATGTCTTGCCCTCGTCTACCTCGTAGACCACATGTTTCATTTACACTTGAAGGAAAACATGATGCGCGAGAGAATTGCACATAAAAGCATCACACTATAGAGAACAAGCCCTCACCATATGACATATCATAACGCTATTCTATTCAGCACAACGTAACACTCAACCAATCATAACTCAAGTAATAAACATAAGTACAAACTTCCTAGTACCCTAGTGATGTAGGGTCCTAATGGCCGAAAGCCTACACACCCACTTACCTGGACTCCTTAGCAATGTCGTGCCTTCACTTGTAGTCTTTTCTACCTAAGACATTTCACATTACAATGTTAAAAATCAATCCTAAATAAACCCGAATTCAAAACTAGCCAAGTCCTAACTAAGGAAGTCTCCTAAATTCAGCTAAACATCTAAGCTAAACCTCTAAGACATTTCATCGAACACCTTAGGTGCATAACTCTGTTTCCAACAATAATAATGACATTTATACCTTCACTATTGGAATTTAAACCAACATTCATTATTCTCAACCTATGATCAATATCGTCCAACATTCCAACATCAATGCCAATAATACAAACAATCCCATAAATACTAACATTACTCTAACATTGATGAACTCGAACATCTCAAGCTCTAAATAAAATAACTCCTAAATCAAAACTTAACAAATACATTATCTAAGCCTTACCTAGAGCTCGATTCTTGAAGGAAACGAAGGAGGAAGAATCGACTAGGAGATGGAGAAATCGTGGCTGCCGTGAGAGGAGAACGTTGAAGAAAGGAAATGTAGAGGGAAGGAGGAGTCTGCTGAAAAGTGGAGGGAGAGGTTTTTGTGAGGGTTTTAGAATTTCCACTTTCTATTTATAACACTTAAAATGAACTTATTTACAATCCTGCCACTAAACCTACTTTTCTTTTATAATCTCCTTATTCCACAAACCATACCATAACTAGTCACGGGATAAATACCCAATCAAAGTGCCGGTTGTTACATCCTACCCTCCTTATACAAAATTTTGTCCTCAAAATTTGCTCAGCATAGTGGTCTTATCCCTCAACCCGTGTTCATTCTGTACTCCTCGAGTCCATTCCCTTCATCCTTTCCAAAGTCTAACTTCCTAATTAAGAACTAGGATTCTATCTATAGTTGCGATCAACCTCTAAGGTTACAAACCAAAATTTCCAAAACCATGTGATTCAGCCTTAGTTCCCTAGTTGCAATCTCCACATTCAATTTGTCCAATAATGCTCTGGATTAATCATCAAGTCCCAAATAACAAAATCTCTATCTGTATGCTTGTCTTATGACGACTCATGCATGCCTTAGTCTACACTTAATCACCCTACGTTAACTCTTCAACTCATCAAGTTGGCCTTCACTCGATCACTCCTAGGTTAAACATCCCTTACCCATCCAATTTGGTCTAACTCATCTATTGAGCATTGACCATTTTCTACAATCCCAGGTTTTAAATCCTCCTATTCGCGTACTTCTTAATTTAATTACTCATACGTCCTTCAATCATAATTTTTCAATAGCCACTCAAATGCCATTCTCTTACTCAGGGCTCTAAACACTTAAATCTATCCCTTCACATTTTCAAGGTGTCCACTAGTTTCCATAATTATGTCCACCACGCTCGTTTTGTCCAACTTATACCCCGGTCATCACTGATTACAATCAGATTCTTCTGTCTAGACCAATTCCTTAACCCCATACTCAAAACGAAAATTTAAAATGATTTTTCAATAAAAATTTTAATACTCGGGTTTTTCGAACCTTCAGAAATGTGGGGCAACATGCATAAAACAGCTCTAGGGTAGACACTTACTGACGGGATTGACACCTTAAACCTCTCTGGTTTCAACTAAGTAATATCCGTCCACAGCCAGCGAACGTCCAAAACCAGCGAACATCCAAAGCCAGCCAATGTCCACAGTCAGCGAACGTCTAAAACTGGCCAACGTCCACTGCTAGTGAATAAAAGGGGAAATTCAGACCCCTCGATCAGGGTTTCCCAAATTCTAACCAAACTTAACAAAACACCTCATTAATTAAACAATGCCCTACACTTATTCCTGATATGACACAAGGATTTCCTCAAAAGTTCTAACCGGTCTGTTACCTATCATTCTTTATAGGCAGGTTCTAAATATTCTACTTGTTTCCTTGCAACGATTCTTCCAACAATTTCCTTATTAGTAAACTTGTCGTGGGTAGGTTTACAACCTTTATCCAAATCCCCTAAAATTCTCAAAATCTTGTCCTTCTATTTCCAAAAACTTAGAAGCATCACCTCACTAAGGTTTATCCTCCTAGTTCCTTGAGTACTGAAGTATCCGCTTCATCCCAGAGGTAGGCCTCAGGCTCAAGGTTCTTAACTTAAACTGCATTAGCTACAGGCTCAAATCTAAACCCCTATACTTGTAAGCCAAAAGGATTTACGATCCATTTACTTTGTCATTTTCCTCATAGGTGACACTCACTCTTGTCGATCTTCTATTCCTTCTGTCTTCACCCATATTACGCTAAGTTCCTAAACATAACTTTTACTTGCGGTGCTAAACTCTTCTGTAATTAGAAAATTCATTCCTATTTCTAAGTTACTCCCAACCCTTATGTTTTTACTCCATATCCCACAACCAAGCAGCATCAACTGCCTGGCGCGTCTACAATTATTGATCACCCTTAACCTCCCTAAGTCCTTTTCTGTACCGTGGCCGCCTTAATCTCCTCTTACATTGATAATTGTTCCTCATTGGTTAGTCTTACAAGACGGTACTCATTTCCTTGCACGAAATTTTGGTCCTTTAATGCCCACAAAATTTTATAACTTCCAAAGTGCAAGCCACTTCTCATATCCTTTCAGCAACTAACCTAAATTGAATTCTTGAATATAATTTTCGCCTGGATACATTCAACTTCTTTGGATCCAAAATATCTGAGTCTCTATGTAACACCCGACAATTTTGGCCAGATGATTTTCTTAACCATTTTGATTATCACCCTTTTTATTAACCTTTATGATTTTAAATTTAAAGTCAAGACATATTTATTACAAGTTGAGTGAAACTAGGTTGGGTGGCAGGGTTGTAATTAAGGATGGATGGATCAAGTATAAATAGGAAATGGAAACCTTAAATCCATTTAAACCTCACTGTAGCCGACGCATTTACTCTCGGCGATTTCTCTCTTCCTAGAGCTCTCTCCCTCGGCCAACTATAGCTCCTTTCGGTGACCGATTTTCAGTCTCCGCCCCGACAATCCACACCCTAGGTAAGACTCTGTAATGTAGTCACTGATTGGCTATTTAGAACTTTGTTTTCCCTGCTAAGACCCGTAGCTTCGGATTCTTCTTGGCAGTGAAATATTAGTGGCATTCGTAATCTGTGTGTAGTTATTAGGTTGAAACTGATTATTTCTTGGATGACTTTTGGTTAGAACTTTTAGGATTTTTATTTAATACTGTAATGTGAAATGTTTTAGGTAAAGAAGTCCGAAGTGAAGTGCTCGAGTATTGCTAAGGAAACCAGGTAAGTGAATGTATTAAGACTTCCGGCCAATAGGGCCTTACATCACAAGGATATTAAGTTAGTTTCAGTTGTCTGATGTTTGTTCTGTGTTAGTAAGATTTCTCGTACTTGGATGATTTATAGATGTTGAGATTTTTGTTATGTGACGTTCTGGTAGAGTCTATGAAGTCGACTGTTCTGGTATGATACTTTCTATAGTCTGATGATTTAAGAGCATCCATGTCATGCATCATGATTTATTTCTCAAGCATATGAAAATGTTTTATGAGCATGTTTTTCCCATGAACAAGATATGACAATGAATATGAATCTCATGCAACCAGATTAAGTGAGGGTTGGGGGCGGTTTGGCGTATGTCACTGTCCAAAGAGAAGGACCATGAATACGGCCTGAAAGGGACTATGTACACTTGCACTGTCATCCCCCCTCTACGGCACAAATCCTCCCTTAATCCATATGATGAAAGTGATGAACAAGAATACGAATAGGAACAGAAAAGAGCATGAAACGAACATGATCATGATTTTCTTGCAACTACGCATTCACTTATGCATGTTAGCATTGCATTCCTTACTAAGCATTAGGTTTATAGTTTGAACCTTATGATGTAGGTGACGAAGTATCAGGTGAGGATTTCAAAGTTAATGAAGACGTCTAAGTTTGGTTGCTAGAAGGTGTTCAGGGAGCAATTCTGTGGCTGGATGGCGAACATGTGATGACCCAATTGTGCACGTATGAGTACGACTGCGGGGCAAACCTCGGGTTGCGGGGCAAACCTCGGGACCTAAGCCGAGTATAGGCAAATCCCGGACTCGAGTATAGGCAAATCACGGGTCGTAAAAAGGGGGTCGTCACAATCCCACATCGCTTGGGGAAGTATGTGAAAATGAAACATATATAAAGAGACCCTCCCAACATAGCAAGACGCGTTTTGGAGCACGATTGACAACGAATCTCATAAGAACTCCGAAGTTAAAATGCTTCGACGAGAGCAATTCCAAGTTGGGTGACCTTCTGGGAAGTTCTCGCCAAACAAAGCCGTGAGGGGAGGATATTGGGCTACGGCCCAATCCTCAGAGCGGACAATATCTTGCTGGGAAAAGGGTCGTTACAAATGGTATCAGAGCCTGTACCTAACCGGAAATGTGGCCAACGAGGATGTTGGGCCCCCGAGGGGGGGGTGATTGTGATGACCCAAATGTGCACGTATGAGTACGACTGCGGGGCAAACCTCGGGTTGCGGGGCAAACCTCGGGACCTAAGCCGAGTATAAGCAAATCCCGGACTCGAGTATAGGCGAATCCCGGGTCGTAGAAAGTGGGTCGTCACATATATAAAGAGACCCTCCCAACATAGCAAGACGCGTTTTGGAGCACGATTGACAACGAATCCCATAAGAACTCCGAAGTTAAAAGTGCTTCGGCGAGAGCAATTCCAAGTTGGATGACCTTCTGGGAAGTTCTCGCCAAACAAAGCCGTGAGGGGAGGATATTGGGCTACGGCCCAATCCTCAGAGCGGACAATATCTTGCTGGGAAAAGGGGTCGTTACAAATGGTATCAGAGCCTGTACCTAACCGGAAATGTGGCCAACGAGGATGTTGGGCCCCCGAGGGGGGGTGATTGTGATGACCCAAATGTGCACGTATGAGTACGACTGCGGGGCAAACCTCGGTTGCGGGCAAACCTCGGGACCTAAGCCGAGTATAGGCAAATCCCGACTCGAGTAAGGCGATCCAGGTCGTAGAAGGGGTCTCCCAATCCCACATCGCTTGGGGAAGTATGTGAAAATGAAACATATATAAAGAGACCCTCCCAACATAGCAAGACGCGTTTTGGAGCACGATTGACAACGAATCCCTTAAGAACTCCGAAGTTAAAATTGCTTCGGCGAGAGCAATTCCAAGTTGGATGACCTTCTGGGAAGTTCTCGCCAAACAAAGCCGTGAGGGGAGGATATTGGGCTACGGCCCAATCCTCAGAGCGGACAATATCTTGCTGGGAAAAGGGGTCGTTACAGAACAAGACCCCCCCTGGTTAATGCCCTTATAATTTTAGTGATGATTATGAATATGGAAGTCTAAGTAGGATGAGATTATTTTAAGACATCGAGCTTTTGAAATTGTTCTGTTTAATTATTGAGTCTGAGAATGTTTATAAGGATATAGAACGAGTTGTTTTAACTAAGTCTTCCGCTACATGTATTCAAGATGAGTCCATGATTTATGTCTGCCTACGTTTATGTCTACGAAATATGAGATCTGTGAAGGTCAGGTTATCTTTCTGTCGGTATGAGTTGCTTGAAGGTTTTTGGGTTTTACTGCCGTGTGATAGAAGTCGGATGAATGCATCATCCGGCTGACGTCACCGGTGTGAGTTGAATGATAGAAGCTGGATGAATGAATCATCCGGCTGACGTCACCGGTAGATGGTGAACGTTTGTCGATTACCGAATGATGTCTCTTACCGGATGATGTCTCTTACCGGATGATGTAAGTATTGTTTGTCGTCTAGCGATCGGGCGATGTAGTGTATTTCGAATACCGGATGATGTAAGTATTGTTTGTCAGTCTAGCGATCGGGCGATGTAGTGTATTTCAAATACCGGATGATGTAAGTATTGTTTGTCGTCTAGCGATCGGACGATGTAGTGTATCGCTTATGTCAAGTGATGTTTAATGAGTCACGAGAGATGCACGTGCCCACCGGAAGATGTCTTCTATTGGGCAACGATAATTGAGTCATGCAGAGTACACGTGACAAATCGAAAGATGTGTACCCTATCAGCCGATGCATGCAAACCCATGCAGCCCGAGCAGAATGCAGTCGTGTGACCTGATGGCATTTCTTTTCTGCCCCATTATGTCATGGAACTGATAACCGAGCATAGTCGCTCGATTCTATGAACTAAAGAGTTATTAGATTAATGAAAGAGTCGAGTTTTGGATGGTTTAGTTCTGTCAGATGATATGTTGTCCGCGAGTCAAGTTTTAAGTTCTAAGTTTTCTTTTAAAAAAAATAATAATAAAAATAATACTAATAATGAACATGATGCAGAAAGTAAGAATTAAATGATTAAGAAAGTCATGAATTATGTCTCGGCCCTACTGGGGTCGTTACACTCTACCACATCCCCTTGTCCACTTAAACGTGCTAATTGTACTTGTCATGACTGTGTGCTGAACTACATCATCATCTTCCATCATAGCAAAGACTCTAGGTGCAACTCTCGCACGTTTTATATCCGGCGGCATAGGACAATCCCTAGCAATATGGCCAATCTTGTCACACCTAAAGCAATGGCCAGAGTACAGCTTGCATTCACTGTAGTGGTTCCTCCGGCAGGTGGAACATAGAGGAGCTTGAGGAGCCCCTTGGGGTCGTTTCCCTTTTCCTTGGTCGTCATTTGGATAGAAGGGTCTTTTCATACCTTTCTGTTGTTGTTGTTCCCTGTTCTGCTGTGGCTGCCAGCCCTTATTCTGACGCGGTTGTGGCTGAGCCTCCCCGATAAATTTCCTTGGCGGCTCACGTTGCCCTTGCACCGTTATCTCTACCTCTTCCAGTTCTAAGGCCTTAGCTGCCACCTCAGAATACGATATGTTATGAACTCCTGCAGTCTTCACTCCCCTGAAAAGATTTGGCTTCAACCCTTGAACAAATTGGTGAATCTTGTCTTCCTCATCCTCCACCAAACAGGGTGCAAAATGGGACAAAGCCTCAAACTTACAAATGTAGTCTGCCACAGAACCGGTTTGGCGCAGCTGCATAAATTGCATCTTTTTGCTATTCTGAACCGCTCGGTTGAAGTACTTGTCAAGGAAAGTCGTCTTGAACCATGGCCAAGTCATAGTTTCCATATTAGTAGTGCTCTGAATTGAGTCCCACCAGTGCCTTGCATCCAGTGCAAGATGAAAAACAACACATGTGATCTTGTTCCCCTCTTCGACCTTGGCATACTTAAACATGTCCTCCATTGTTCGAATCCATTCTTCAGCATAAATAGGATCCGAAACTTGACCATTAAATATCGGAGGTCGAAGTCGGTGAAAACTGTGATGACTCGGATGTGTAAGTATGTGTACGATGGCTGCACAAACCAGAACCCGGATGGCGGTACGTCTGCGCGGGCAAACCGGAAGATGACGGGTCGTAAAAAGGGGGTCGTCACAATCCCACATCGCTTGGGGAAGTATGTGAAAATGAAACATATGTAAATAGACCATCCCAAGATAGCAAGACGCATTTTAGAGCACAATTGGCAACGGATCCCATAAGAACTCTGAAGTTAAAAGTTCTTCGGCGAGAGTAGTACCAAGTTGGGTAACCGACTGGGAAGTCCTCGCCAAACAAAGCCGTGAGGGGAGGATATTGGGCTATGGCTCAATCCCCAGAGCGGACAATATCTTGCTGGAAAATGGGTCGTTACAAATGGTATCAAAGCCTGTACCCCACCAAAAATGTGGCCAACGAGAACGTTGAGCCCCTACCTGGATGTGTAAGTATGTGTATGATGGCTGCACGAACCAGAACCCGGATGGTGGTACGTCCGCGCGGGCGAACCGGAAGGTGACGGGTCGTAAAAAGGGGGTCGTCACAATCCCACATCACTTGGGGAAGTATTTGGAAATGAAACATATGTAAAGAGACCCTCCCAAGATAGCAAGATGCATTTTGGAGCACAATTGACAACGGATCCCATAAGAACTCTGAAGTTAAAAGTGCTTCGGCGAGAGAAGTACCAGGTAGGGTGACCTACTGGGAAGTCCTCGCCAAACAAAGCCGTGAGGGGAGAATATTGGGCTACGGCTCAATCCCCAGAGTGGACAATATCTTGCTGGGAAATGGGTCGTTACAAAAACGCTCGCCACCATGGTCATGAGTTGCACTTGAGCTAGAGTTGCCTTGTTCCTCTCTAGCAGCCACTAATTGTTCAATCTGATGGGATTGGCATAGAACTAACTCTGTTAACTAAGCAATAGTATTACTATCTTCACCGTTTTCTCTCTGTTGACCTCTCACCATCTTGAAGAGATTCCGGGCATATTATCAGGACACATCTTAACTTAAAATAACATTACTAAAATCGTAAACACTTACAGTTGTTGGAGGGTACTCATGCGGCAATTTGTGCTGGAAGGCAGTCTACAGAATCGATTTTAGAACCCGGTTTTGCTTTGATACCATAATTGTCACGACCCCAGTGGGCCGAGGCAGGTTGTCATCATCACTTAGTCATTTAATTCTAAGAACAACTACTTGTAATTTTTTTAAAAAAATAACTCGTGGACGTTTAAAAGAACAACAGACTAAAAACCTTAAATTCTCAGAACTCGACTCTTTCATATATTTATCGGCCGACTCATCCACAGAATCGAACGACAGTAAAGTCGACTCTTTCTATCGGGTTTCATTGAAGGAACAATATTTTTCCTCTCGGGTTTCATCAATTTAAACAGTAGGGGTTGATGTTATAACAGACAGGAACGGCTAACAGAAACAAAAGACAGCGTGTACGACTGAAATCAAAAGGCAGTGTGGACGACTGAAATCAGAAGGCAGTGTGGACGTTTGAAAATAGAAGGCAGTCTGGACGTTTGAAACAGTAGGCAGTGTGGACGACTGGAACAGAAGTCAGTGTGGACGACTGACTTTCTCTGCCAGAATGCTTAACTAAACTTTATCGTCCACAGACTTACTTAGACTTTTCGTCCACAGACCACGTGACTTTATTGTCACAATCCACATGACCACTTACTCACGGGTTACATGGACTTATCGTCCACAGACCAACGTCCATGGACTTATTTAAAAATGTCGTCCACGGACCACATGAATTTATCGTCCACAGTCACGTGACTACTTACTTTGGACGAAAATTCAACAACGTTCTCTGGACTTGGACTCGCCCCTAATTTTGAACGACTGTTTTTACTTACAAAACAGAACACATAGACAACCGTTTGATCGCCTCCCCTGGCGAACGTTCAGCCAGTTCTCTGGAACTGACTCTATAAGTAATCTCACATCTCAATTCATAGAAATCATTCTTACTCATAAAACTTAAACATGCGTAGCGGAAGACTTAAGAAAAACAGATGAAAATCTTTAAATCCTAAAATCTCTTATAGCTCATAAACATTAAAATTCTTTTCTACTTAAACTTTCACTTCATTGTCTTATAACATGACAGACTAAGAGCACCTCGGGTCAAATCGCTTCCCAGCCACAAATTCACGCCATGAATATCCTCCAGCAACCCGACTTAAATATCGTCATTTGGTTTGCAATCCTCACCTTCCAATTTGTTACCTACATCATAAGGTTTAAACTATAAGCTTATTGCTTAGTAAGGAGTGCAACACATACATAAATGCTTATAAAGGCATACTTCATGAAAATCATGTTCATATTCATATTACATACATAAATATCATGTTCGTGTTCATGTTCTTGTTTCGTATATAAGGGAAAAGGGGGGATTTACGCAGGAGTAGGCACAGACACTCACTTGCCCTCGTTTACCTCGTAGACCACATGTCTTGCCCTCGTCTACCTCGTAGACCACATGTCTTGGCCTCGTCTACCTCGTAGACCACACATCTAAGACATTTCACCTAAGACATTTCACATTACAATGTTAAAAATCAATCCTAAATAAACCCGAATTCAAAACTAGCCAAGTCCTAACTAAGGAAGTCTCCTAAAAATTCAGCTTAAACCTCTAAGACATTTCATCGAACACCTTGGGTGCATAACTCTGTTTCCAACAACAATAATGGCATTTATACCTTCACTGTCAGAATTTAAACGAACATTCATTATTCTCAACCTACTGATCAATAACGTCCAACATTCCAACATCAATGCCAATAATACAAACAATCTCATAAATACTAACATTACTCTAACATTAATGAATCCGAACATCTCAAGCTCTAAATAAAATAACTCCTAAATCAAAACTTAACAAATACATTATCTAAGCCTTACCTAGAGCTCAATTCTTGAAGGAAACGAAGGAGGAAGAATCGACTAGGAGAGGGAGAAATCGTGGCTGCCGTGAGAGGAGAACGTTGAAGAAAGGAAATGTAGAGGAGAAAGGAAATGTAGAGGGAAGGAGGAGTCGGCTGAAAAGTGGAGGGAGAGGTTTTTGTGAGGGTTTTAGAATTTTCACTTTCTATTTATAACACTTAAAATGAACTTATTTATAATCCTGCCACTAAACCTACTTTTCTTTTATAATCTCCTTATTCCACAAACCATATCATAACTAATCACGGGATAAATACCCAATCAAAGTGCCGGTTGTTACATTATGCTAACGAATGCACTAACTGCCGTGTGATGGTCATTAAGGAATCCACGGGCGAATGGGAGAGTGAGGAAGACGAAGGACAATATAATAAGGATGAGGAGGAAGTAGTAGAAGAGAGTGACCAAGAAGTCGATGAGTGCACGGCTCAAGAAGGACCTCTACTACTTGTTATAAGACGAGCTTTAATGTCTAAGAACGTGGACAAGGACTGTCAACGTGAAAATTTTTTCCATAGTTGATAGTGCAGTCAAAGACAAGGTTTGCTCGTTGATAATTGATGGAGGATATTGCATCAATGCGGCATCCCAAGACATGGTCAACAAGTTAGGGTTGGAAACCACTAACCACCCTACCCCTTACAAGCTTAAATGGTTGGATGATAGGAACGACCACGTGATAACTAAGCAAGTAACCGTCGACTTCACCATAGGAAAATATAAGGATTCGGTTCTTTGCGATGTTGTTCCAATGAGTGCCAGCCATATCCTTTTTGGACGACCATGGCACCACGACCGGAGGTAAAATATGACAGATTTCTAAACCATTATACTTTCAACTTTGGCGGTAGGAAAATCAATCTTCTACCAATGATGCCCGAACAAGTGGCTCGTGATGATGCCACTAGTAAAGAAAGTCAAATAAAGAAGGAAAATCTTTTAATATCAAAATATGGAGTGATGCCCATAAAAGAACAAGAACCCTCCCCTATCAAGTGGTACCTCAATCCTCTCTTTGACGAAGAGATACATTATCAATTGGGAGAAGAGTCAACATGGCATGACGAGAAGAAGGCGTTAAGTGAAGAAAGTATATTTGGGATTTGTCGTATGATTGTTTGACCATCTCACCCCCTCCCACTTGTTGAAAGACCCAATCCTTCTTCACACCTATTTTGGAAGAAACTAACTTATTCCTTAGTCCCGTCACCTTATGTTACCTTATTCCATACTGGAAATAGACCAATCGAGGACAGAACTTATATCTAATAGACACCACAAATGCTATAATCTACAATTAGGTGGAATGATAAAACAACTTACCCCACCGTGTGAGTATTGAAAATTCTACTATCGAACCAAAGACAAGGTTCATTCGGATGTTGGTTTTGCACCTATGGTCTTAATGATCGAAGGATTAAAACTTTGGTATAAATTGCAATCACATTTGGAATTTGAATACTTTGGAAACTTTCACTCCACCCTTGAGCAATCGCCCTCTAAAGTACCTCATGAATTCGATTTTAATACCTATACCAAAGAAAGTTGTAGTAAGACCATCCAACCCCCTTTCCATTTAGAGTATCATTTAGTGAGATACTTCAAAATGGAAGAATATATCCTCATTGCATTCAAATCCAAGCCTTCAAAGAGTTTCAACAAAGCTAGTGGATGAGAAATTGTAGGAGACATTTTTGGGAAGAAGTCAACCAATGGATTTGAGGTCAAATCCTAAAATCACCCGGAGAGGATGACATGCCTCCGGTTGCATTCAAAAAGGAATTTGGCAAAATCCCAAACTTTATATAATCTCTCTACTTATTACGTGTTCTCTTTTTGTAGGTATAATTATGTGGAAGGAATGCACATGGAGCACTTCGAAGGAATCACCAAATGGCCTTTGGGAATTTGTCTTCCCGACCCTCTAATTGTGTAATTTTATTTTTGAACCTAATTGGCATACATTAGCCTTTATTGTATGGATTATTTATAATTGCATCATGCATTAGATTGTGTGGTTAGAGTTAGATGAATGTTGGTGAATGATGGGTTGAAGAATTATTCAACAAAGGAAAAGCCTCTACAAAATGGACTCAAAGGAAGCCTTAGCCCAAAGAAGATCCCAACATTAAGGTATGGATTTTGTAGGTACAAGTGTTAGTGTCAACATGAATCTAGCTAATCAAGGGCTCGGATCAAGTTCTAGCTGATTCTGGCGCGCGCGCGGGCAAGGAAGCTGTCACCAGGCAAGCGCACACAAGCAGGCAAAGGGGCGTGGGCTGGCGCGCGCGGGCAGGCATCACAGCCGCTGATCTGGCTCGCCACGGATTGCTGCACTGGAGCAGCGCCTAGCGTTGATGAGGGCGCGCAAGGATAAAGCAATTGGGCCGTTGATAGTGTGCCTCGCTGGACGATCTGGGCCTTTAGTGCCACCATTTCATCGGTTGCGCGCCCACCAATGAGCTGCACACGCGCAGATCTTCATTCCTAGCCATCCGATCATGTTTTCATCCAAGGGCCACCATTTCATCTTCAAATCCATGTCAAAACCCTAATTATCCACCTTAGGTTGCCTATAAATGCATAGCATTGGTGCATGTATTAAAAACTTTTGTCCAATTTATAAAATAACTCTTTTTCCTTCACCAAATTGTTGGTTGCCTTCGGGTTCCTCGATTCTTGAATCGAGTGGAGTAGCCCTCCATTATTAGCCTAGCTTAAGGTTGCTAGGTTAATTCTTACATTTTCCCTCGCCTTTCTCTCTTGAGAGTTAGGAGTTGATGACGAAAATCTAGGCCTACGGTGGTCATTTTCCTCCAGAAAAACGTGCACCCGAGAGCTCAAACATGAGATAGCTCTTCGGGTCCGCCAAAAGTATATCCATTTTCATCATTTGCTTCACATTTCACACACATTTCACTCTTTAATTTTCGGCCTCACTATTCATGTAACACCCGAGATTTTTCAGTGTTACGGTTTTTATTTTTTTTATGCTCGGATTTATTAGGTTATGTGTTGAGATGTTAGTGGAAAACCAAACTGAGAGTAACTAAAACAAGTCACTTAGTTAGAAACCAATGGAGGGGCAGTTTAGGTAGAAATTAAGGTAGTGGGGGGGGGGGGGGGGAACCTATGGTTGGATGCCAAGTGTCCAAACTTGTTGAGGAAGTCATACAACCTCTCTTCCTCTCTTCCCTTCCCTCCTACGAAAAACACTTCTCGGTTTCTCTTCTTTTTCTTTTCCGTTTTCTCTCTCGAATTTTCTTCCATTTATCCGTTAATGGTTTGAGACTCATCGAGACTAACAAAGCTTGCAACTCACGGACAACAGGTAAGTTCATATGCATAGATTCGGCCCTTAAGGCCCTACATCACGGAGGTACTAGGTTTTCACTTCTGTTGGGGTTGTTTTGGGTAGAAAAGTTAGGGTATGTCCTGAGATGTCTGTATTTTCTGTTGTCTGTTATCTGCCAGTTTAAGTTCAGGTACCGTTCATGCATACACGTTTTTCTGTAAAACCATGTAAATGTTTTCAGCACCAAATTTGAAGAAATGGAAGTTAAAATGTGAATGTAATGTATGGTTAAGTGTGGACGAGGACTGACATCATGTCATGTACTCCTGTTGCGCCAGCTCTTCCTCCCACTTATACCTTCCTGTCCAGTGAAACGTAATGTTCATGTATTTGATAATGTTCATGCATAGCATATGCATCACTGTATTTATTTCTGATATATTCTTACTGAGCTCTAGGCTCATAGTTGAACTCTCTGATGTAGGTACTGAACCCGTGGATGAGGATTTTGTGCCTCGGACAGACGAATAGGTGGTTGGTGGTTCGAGCTCTCGCGGGGTGGTTGTGGCAGTCAGACACGTTTGGACCTGGGGGTGTGTTTTAAAAGTGTATATCATATCTGTACAACTTTTGGGATGTTTAAGATCTGTGTAAATGTTTTTAAAACCTCTGTTATAACAGTTGTATATTTTGAAGTTTATGTCAAGTTCTGTACAGCTTCTGAGATTTAATAACCGTGTACAGACTCTGTGTTGAGTTTTATGCCTTCTGTCTTTGTGCCTTCTATTTATAAGTTCCTCTGTTAAATGTTGTCTTTCAATTCTGTCGTCCATACTGCCTCCAGTTTCTGTTGTCCATTTTGCCTTTGGGCTCAGTCGTCCACACCCTTTGTTAAAATAGTCGTCCATCCTACCTTCTGTTTTATCGTCCATCCTGCCTTCTGCTTTTCTTAAAAGTCAAAGTTGCCTTTGAAGATAGTCGGCCACGCCTTCTTCAAAACAGTCGTCCATTCTGCCTTCTACCTTTCAACGTCCACTCTGCTTTTCAGTTTCTGTCCTTCGGGTTTGCACATATTCGGCTAAGTCTAAAAGTCTACTGCTTTTTGTCTTTTAGCGTAAACGTCCACGGACTCCTGTATCCACTGTGTTTGTCTTTTAGCACAAATGTCCACGAACTTTTGTCGTTTACTGTTTCCAGTCATCGACTTTTAAATGTCCACAGCTTCGGTTTATCTACTGTTTCTGCCTTTAAATTTAAACTCCACGGCCCCCTGTTAGTCGACAGATTTCTGTTCTCTTTTTTTTAGGTCTTCTCCTGCATGTCTATCGTCCATTCTGAATTCTTTTCTAAAACGTCCAAATTATCTTGTTCTTACTGTTCTCCCTGTATTCTGTCTTCCTGTTTCAATCGTCCATTTCTGTTTTATGACTTCCTGTTTTCACGTCCAAATTATTTCTGTTTACCGCTTCATTTCTCCCTGCCTCCTGTTTTTTGTTTTATTCCTGCCATTATTTCTGAAGTCCGACTTCTAATATGTTTTCCAGTTTCATTTCCAGAGAAAGTTTTCTCTCTCCATAAAGTTTTAAGAGCCGAAATATTAATAGGTTTGCTGTTTTCGATTCTGTTTTCTGTTAAAGTTTTAAAAGTAAAGTCCAGTGAAATATAGTCACGTTTTAAAATGTCCGGAGTGATGGCCTGGCTCTCGGATCCCAATCGGGATCGGGTTTCGGGCTGTCACAATTCACACACTGCACCTTTTATTTTATTGCATTTTTCTCTTCATCTCCATCTCTCATTTCTTCACCTTTTCACACACGTTTTCATGCCTCCATCCTATTCCAATTTATTGTGCATTTCATCCATTTTATCCCCCTTCATACTCGGTCATCATAAACACACACCTTCACCTTCATTTTCTTGCATTTTGTTTCCCATTTTTGCTATCTTATTTCTCGGATTTGTGCAACACCTTTCACCCAAGCACCCTTGCTATATTTTGTGGGTTACACGACCCCTTCTCTAAGAGCCACTATGTCACGTTACCTGGGCTACCGAAGAGCAATTTCGATGGTACAACCTGTGAATCAAAAGATGGCTAATGAACCAGTTAGTGACGACACCACCCACGTAAACGTAATGCTCAAAAAGTGGTCAACGAGCAAAGCATAGCACCGACACCAATGAATGTGTCAAACAAATATCCTGGCTAGTTTTAGGGATTCAAAATTCAAGGAGCACGTCATCATCGTTCTATTAGAATAACTTACTTTCTTGCTCAATCTCTCAATCTTAGATTTGATCCACTTCCTTGTATGGTTTAGGATACTCTTGAAATCCTCTAGAATTTATGAACAAGTGAACCACATCCTTCTCCGGCTCGTCTTTCAATAATGAGGGTTATCTAGAGTTTTCTATGGGAAAATTACAATTTTACTCTCATTGATTGAGGTCAAAAGATCATTTTACCCTTCCACTGATAAAATTTTAAGATTTAAGCTACTTGTTCTATAATTTTTATATAATCAATCTATATTAATGTAATATAATTAGATTTAAGCTAATAAAGATCAATTTGACTAATCTCAATCAATTAAAATAATCTAAATTAATTAACTTAATTAATCTCTGAACAAACCCTCTTTTACACTTCCAATTTGACACGTGGCAATACTTTATTAGGGACAACATTTTATGGTTTGAAATCTTAGATAAGAGCTTTATAAACTTTTATCTTATTTTGTGAACTACATAGCAAAACTCCATTTTATCTTATTTTTCAATAAAATAAATCAACATGACTTTAAAAGATTCATTTATTTTTATCTTTGTCCCACTTCTAAACTTATTAATTATAATCATATCAAAACAAAAAGTCGCACAATCTATAAGACTAGTTGTTAATTATATTGCAAATAATCGAGTTTGAATGTCTCTCAGGATGATAAGTGTTAAGTACAATAATGATTTTAATTTGGTCTATGGGATCTAAAATTTTTGGTATTTAAAACCATGATCACTATCCAAAGAGAAATTAGTAATTGGGGTTTAGTGATAAAAGTAGAGAATCAGAGAATATTAGGAGTTTAATAATTGGGGATAATTGACCCCACGTTTAAAGGGCATTTCTGATAAGAGAATGGGAGGGACCCGCAAAAGATACTATCTACTTGTCATATTTCTTGGTCAGCCATCCATCCCTTTAATAAATAGCTAATTACCCAAAATTTGCACACAAATTTTTAGAGTAATACTAAGTTATCATCTATTGCAGTCTAATTTTAGATATTGATGTGATGTTTTCTTCCTGTTATAATAATCTAGATAAATTATGTTTAGAAATTTTTTTACCAAATTTACTGATTATAATAAACAAAAATTAAAATATTATAAATGTTTTTTTCTACTCTTAGTAAATGTAGGTAAAACATCCATAATTGATGATTAAACACCATTTTGGTGGTTGTAAATTTTTTAAAAACATAATTGAATAATTCAACAAAAATAATATCGTGTTAGATATTATTTTTCTTTTTTTATTTAAAAACTTTAAAGAGAAATATTATTAAAACATAGTTAGTCTCTATCAAATCTTGTTTTCAAGAGATCAAGTTGGTTCTCTTTTATGTGCAAATGTATATCGTTGATTCCTATGCAATAACTCATAAATGGCGTCTGCTGGTGGAGCTTTGGACGTATGCTTCTGCTTATAGTGAGAATAATATTTCTTCCTTTAATGTCTGCATTTTTCTCACTTTCTTCTTTGACTCCAATTTAAGGTACTTTAATTTAAAAATAAATAAATAAAATGATTGTTTATATATTCCTTTAATTGACATAATCGAAATTTTCCTTAGAGAATAAATTCAGTGAAAGGGAATCTTCAATTGACTCTGCATTTGTGCTCCACCTATATTTTTATAAAATAAAATTAAATATTTATTTAAAAAGATAAAGCTCAATTAGGGCTAATATACAGTACACGTTATGGGAACAATTTATCTCATATGGTTAATTTTTATGCAAACTTTCTACCAAGAAACACCACCCCCATTCAAGTTCGCTGTCTGGAAGGAAAAAATGAAATAAACACTGATTCAATTGTAAACATGAACAAATCATCCCAAGTGTTGGGAATAATGTGCCCAACAAGCAAATGTTATGAACATTTTTATTGCTGTAATTAATAAATAAATTTTATGATTAATTTTTATGTTTGCATTATTCGATATGCTTTATAAATTCAAAGAAAAATCCTTGATTATTTATGCAATTTTAAATTTACATATATGCTGATATATGTGGGATTAAATTTAAAAAGAAATAATCACAATAGTCCATGACTTATATTTGAAGTAAAGGATCTTCAAATTAATAAAGTCATAAATACAGTTCACTTCGTTGAGAACGTGTAGTCATATCCCGACTATATATGTAGTGACATAAAGTGATTGTATTTTATATAATATGATTATATAGGACTGGACCAGATGAAATTATATTGTTCTTATAATATCCGTTGAATGAAGAACAATTAATTTTATCATAATGATGGTCATATATGTATGATCTTAATTCATTGTATTTAGTAGACTCTTATTTCATTATAATTTATTCTTTGATTTACTCGGTATAGTTTTGTATGAGTTACATTACATAAACCTTGTATTTTGGGAATAAATTAAATGAGTAGCTGGGAATGCTAACATTGATACAATGAAATCCATAATATAAGATTCCCTTGTTTGTTAGTTCAGGGATTGAATAATTAGCGCGCAAATTCATAAATGTTATGAATTAATTATTCAATCAAGAACTAATGGTAGTCAAGGATAAAGATGTAATATGAGAGGTTAACGGATTTTATACCTAGCTCTATTACGAATCTTAATGGAGGATTAATACATATGTAATGACTATATCAATGGACATTACTTTGAGTAAATATACTCTATAGTTCTAAGAGTGCAACTCTAGGTATTTAGTGGAATTACTCTAGAGTTAATAATTGTGTTATTTAATATAAAGAGTTTATATTAATTAACAAATATTATTGGAGCTTAAAACTATAGGTCCATCGGTCCCTCTGTTATCTTATATCACTATTTAATTTCCATGTTATAAGAATAAATATATAAATGATTAATAAAGATTAATCATTTATAAACACTCATTTGAATATATTGTTATTCAAAATATATAAATAGTTTTTATATTTTGAATTCAAAATAAAATATCTCATTAGATGAAATATTTTTAAGCGATTTGAATTAGATTTGAAGAATCTCATCAGATGAGATTTGATCTTCAAATTGAAAGTTAGTTATGTAACGAACTATCAAATCAGATTTTTGAAATTTGAATATAAGTAGATATGGAAAATCTGATTAGATTAGATTTGATCTACGATTGACTTATAGTTTGTTTAATATTTAAAAGTAGATCTGAATAATCTCATAAGATGAGATTATCTTGAAAAGTAGTTTTCATAAATATATTCTAAAAACTGTTTTTAGATTATATGATTAATTAATAAATTGATTTATTAGATAAATCAACTGTTAATCAAATTAGATTTGATTAGATATGATTTATTTTTTAAAAATTAGTTTTTATTAAAATAAATCTGAAAAATTAATTTTAAAACAGATCTATAAAAATTGTCAAATGTGATTTGACATTAGAAGACAACAACGGTGAACGACCGAGAAAAAAATCCTAGAGAGAAAAGGTGTGACCTTTCCGTATTCGGTTTTAGAAAACCGTTTTCTAAGATCGAAGAGAGACGTCTCATGTGTTGAGAACACGTCTCTCTAGAAATATAAGAGTGTATTGTTCTTGTAAGAGAGACGCCCACACGTCAGGAGATTTTAGTGTAAAGATCTTCAGAGAAGACTCGACGGTATCAAAGTCTTCGGGAATAACACCTGATCCTGAGTTAAAGCTGTTAAGATCAGACGGGAGTACCTGAGTAAAAGCGTTGCTCCAAAAAGGTATTTTCTTTTATTACTTCACAACCTAATTCTAATAATTTTTCTCAATGTAAATTGTTTACATTTTGAAAAATTACATATTTCTCAAAAATAATTTCTTTTAGACTAACGATCCAACTTATGGTTTTTAATGATTTTAAAATAGTTTTAAAGTCACAGGGTAACGCATGTCACTATTATTATGAATAATAGTGAATTCCACCATGCGTAGGAACCCCGAAAACCAACACCAAGTTCTTCGCAGTGCCTTGTTGAACCATTTCTTGCAAACCCATTTGAAAATTAGTATCGGGATAGCTCAAATGAGTTATAATTTGAACAATCTAGCCAGACTGGAAGCTTAAATGTTTTTCCCATAGAAACGAAGAGCGGCTGTCATGATTCAAAGATGAGCCTAGATAGAAACACCGGGTTGAGCGACTCGATCATCAGAGAGAGCTCAACTGCCCAGCCCAAATCTAGGTTTTATAGCAGAAGACTTATAATAAACTGAGCTCGACCCACAAGAAATGGACCGAATTCTACATAGTGTTCACATAAAAATTAAGATAATACAAATTTAAATGATCAAATAAAGTACTACGCAGGAAATAATGTAACAAATACCCCATTATTTATACAGAGGTCAAATAAGAATAAAATAATTAAACGAGGAATTCCTTGCTAGGACAAGAAAATAACACTTAAGAGAAACCAAAAAATATGACCAAGAAGGAGGTCGACTCCTCCACGAGTATCAACAATATCAATCTCCACGATCCTAAACTTAACTTTGTCATAGGACTTTTGATTGTCAATTGAGAACCGCTTCAGTTATTGTGTGACACCAAGCAAGCTATTATGTTTTCCAACAATAACAGGAGTGAGTGTGTCAAAGTCTAAACATATCAACATTAAATTACTTGTTGTTAAGGAAATAGTTAAAAGAGGTCTAATATTCATAAATCATTTAGGCACAAACTCCATGATTGGAGATACACTTACTAAAGAAATACAACCAAGGTTTTCACGAGCATGTTGCTCGTATGGTTGTTATTCCTTTTAAATGATGTTATGGTTTAGTGGGAGTTTGTAATTATTTTGTATGTGTTATTTCGATTATTGTATGACTTATGTTTAATTTACTACAGTATTGTGTTTGAGGTATTTTTTAATGTTTTGATGCACTCTGAACTTTTAGCTAATATTTTGATCTCATTACGATTAAGTTTGGACAAGTTGAAAATAGACATCACGACCATGTTACATTTAGATTTCATACCACAAATTCATATTTGATTTATATCATTTGACTAAATTGGTATTTATGACCATTGATGAATTTAGTAATAATTAATATGATGAAATTCACTTTAATCCTATATTGGTATAGTTAAGGGACGAAACTAGTAGTAGACACTCACTTTAATAATAAAATTTTATTGGGTATCCGAAGGTTTCAATTATAATTTATAGTTGCTAAGTTCATATATCAACCAAATGGGAGATTGTTTGATTTACTAGCTATTTGGCGGATGTAGACATGATATGCACCATTACATTATCAAATTATTATTACATGACGTCCCTATTAAAGTGGTTAATTAATATTATGGTGATTGAGTTTTAAATATATATGATAATATAAGTAGGTTATTACACCCAAAATGTCACGACCTAATAGAACAATGAGTCGAACGACCTGATTTTCGAAGAGGAGCTGATCGCCCAATCCAAGGAGCATGTCATCACCGTCGTATTACTCATTTTTATAACTTGCAAATAAGATAACCTTCATGCAACATAAGGCGTATTGAATAACCTCGTGATACTTTGACATCGAAACCGTCCAAAGTATCAATAGGATTCATCCATATATATATATATACCAAGTATAAAATACCATGCATCAATGATAACATGTAAAACCAATCATACATATACATAAAAAGCTGACGTGCTGGCGATCGGATTTCGTCAAGTTTTTAATAGTAATAAATCATCAAAATAAGGTTTCTATAAAAACCATGCAATATAGTGCAAAAGGTATAAAACCGCTACCTCAACGTGAACCGCTATTCCTACGCAAGACAACGACTACCTCTAGTACCAATTTGTATTCCACAAACTCGTATGAAACTAAAACAGAAACCAATATCATGAATACTCCATTGAACACTAAGGGAGACATGAATGAGTCCTATACTGGGATTAAGAACCCAATCCAAAAAACTATAAACGGTCGCAAACGCGTCTTGACAACAAAAGTTTGCATAAGTATAACGATATGTGGCACACAAACCCTACAAGGGTCGACACTTGTTGACTTTTATTTGAACAGGTGTTGACCACCCGGTCGACAATTATAGGAAGAGGATGACACCTTCAAGCACGAATCGACCTTTAAATCTCTCGGGTCTTGGCATCGATCGACACTTTCACCATAGCAGTCGACACTTCAGGTGTCAACCGACTTTCCAAAGGAGTCGACACCTCGATGGCTCTGTTTCTAATAGTAGGATTTGAAATGTCGACCGGTGATCCACAACAGTCGACACTTTGGCAATTTCCAGCGACGAGACGTCGCAAAAATTTCTTCCATTCATCGTTTCTCACCACCAAATAACTTATATAAAACTTAAACCTACTCAGATAACACATAAATAACTCATGAATTCAAGTTTTCAAGCTCGAATTCAAACCCAACCAAACTCAAAACTTCAAAGCTAAAACGGAGAGGAGAAATCAATAACCCTAGTTCACGAATATTGTCGCTCGAAGTCCCTAGAACCCGATTCCAGCCTCTGATTCTGGCCTCTCTCTCTCTCTCTCTCTCTCTCTCTCTCTCTCTCTCTCTCTCTCTCTCTCTCTCTCTCTCTCTGTGTGTGTGTGTGGCGGCTGCACGAAGGGTATGCCCCCACCAAGGGTTTTCGAACACTTTTAAAAAAAATACACTATTTCTCCAATTTTTTTTATTCTATTATTTTTATTTAATATAAATATAATTTATATTAAATAAAAAATGCACTAAATTCTTATTTTTCAAAATTCCGAACGTTATTTAAATTCTTATCCAAGGTAAATTTTAAATTACCCAATATTAATTTATTCAATTTAACTACATAGTAATTTTCTAAATTATCGATTTTAACCATTGATTGATAAAATCAAACGTGACCGCAACACGAAAAACAAGTCAACCCATGACACGTTGATCATCTTTAACATGAAAAATTAATATGTGAAATTTAGTTAACTTAAAAATACTAGTTTTTACACAAATCATGTGCAGAGACATGCTTGTAAATGACCAATTCTATTATGGTCAGAATTATAATTATGCACTCATTTTGATATGAAGGGCCATGGTCTGCCAATCATAAGTGAACTGCATTCTATTCTTTGAGATTCCATCACTAAAGAAAGATTAGGATGTGAAGAACTTGATGAGACAGGAGATCTAAATGCTCTGTTCAAAATTTTTACTAGATTCGTGTATGCCTCTCTTAATCTATCGATATACTATGTGGAACTAGTTCTTGGCATGTTCCCTGAGTCACAAGATTTAGTAACTTAGGATTTTTATGAATGCAACACTAGCATCTCCAACGATATAGAAATTGGGAATTGCAGCATTTGTTTCGAAAAGATGCATTCTTTTGAAGAGATTCTAGTCACTTCTGGCCTCCAAAATTCAACATATTATGTTTAGCTCAATGGTTTTAGAGGAGCAATACTTGTCCTCCCTGCTTGTACAAAGAATGTTAGCAACATCTATTGCATCGTTGGTCTAGTTTCAAATTTCATTCCCACCGTGGCGAGAATATTGAGAAGTTTCGGGTAAATTGTGTCGAGCTTTTTGTATTTGGTATTGCTCATTCTATTATTGATGTAACTTTGACTTTCTTCCATCCTCTGCTTTCGTTTTATGTAGCTTCTCAAGTATCCACCTCAAGTGCTAATATTTTTCGATCTAGGGGAACTACAACATTATTTTTTTGGGGAAGAGATGCATTCTTTTGAAGAGATTCAAGCCACTTCCTGCCTCCCCCACCCCGATTATAGCTCAATGGTTATAGAAAAGCAATACTTGCCCTCTCTATCATTCATCTATAGAGTGAACTATGAAGTTTACCTTTTATTTTTATAGTGCTTAGAAAAAAAAAATTAGTGCAATGTTTTTTTTTTTAATCCCAAACCTGAGTGAGATGTTAGAAGAAAATTCAAATATATGTGTTGCACATAAATAGTTCAACTGGCAAAACTAATGACAGAGTGTTAATTCTTCACAACACATACTTTGAGGTTTATTTGTTTTAAAAAAATAGTTGGAGTTGTTCGTGTATATCATCTCATAAATTAGAGTTTAAATTGCATTTTACTAAAAAAAAATATGCCTAAATAAGATGTTTGAGTAGACATTCAAAGAAAAAATATACGAATTATTGAATAATAGTAGATTTATTTATTAGTTTGTTTTTAAATTTATTTTGTGACATGTTTTTATTCAATATTAGAATATTAAAATATCAATAATTAAATCAATAATCACATATTATAAAATTAACTATGTATCATATTAAATAGATGTATACATAGCAACTACAATATCTTTACCAGAATTCTACTGTTTATATGAAATAAAATTATGCCTAACCCACCCACTCAGAAGTTAGAGGAATGCAAAAGAGAAATAATAAATTGGAAAAATAAGAATTAATCAATTTACAAGCGAATTATCCCAGGTGGTCCCAAAATCTAATGTGACAAATACCCCACCATTAAAGCATAGATTCTTCTGCCTCCTCGTATATTTGCCTTCATAAGCATGACGATTCATAGACATGGCATATATATTATTATATGCAAAAATGTTATATAATTCCTTGAAATTAAGGATAAGATTTGATAAATAAAAATAAATAGTTAAAAATTGGTAAGCTAATCACTTGCTAGCTTATATGAAAACTTTATTAAAGTTGCACTTTAATGTTACTTATTTCAGTAATAAAAAAATCAAGTCTGATAAATCATAATGATTAAGATGAATTTATTGGTACAAAAACAAAGTTTAAAGTTGGTAAGGACGGGTCACGGTTGCACTCAGTGGGATGAAAATGGTGAATTTCCAATTTCCAAAAGGCATTCTTAGGTTTTATTATAATTAAATACTTAGCCATATAATATTTGTCATGTACATATGAAGGTTTTGGATAAGCAGAGCATGCAAAGTAAAAGGAGCAAAATGCTTCTCTTCTGCTTTTTTGCTCGCCCTTTTGTTTCCTTTTTCTTTATGGGGAGCTATTTATTATTTTTTGTTGGTGGGATCAAAAGAAACCTACCTAAGATCATTATTTTATGTTTTTTAAAGATAAAACAATGAATCCTCAATGTTACTAAAACTGTTTCATGCAAGAATATAGAATTTTTTACTTCTGGTGATTTAACTACTAATAATGTTGAACCAGACATAACTACTATTACCTTCTCTTTATTTGATATTTTAGTGAAATTAAATCAAAATCCCCCCATTAGACAAATTTTTTACTTTGTGAAAACGTTTTGTTGAAGACTAAACCATACATTATTGAACGCATAAAAATGAAAGCACCCATCTATGGTGGTTTGACGATAAGGGTTTAACTATACTTTCGATGCTAGCAAGTGCCTTTGATCATGAAAGAAGCAAATAGATACAACTTATGACTGTAATAGTACTGGTAATAATAAAACAGAAATCACTAAAACGAATACAGAAGTTTAGGCTGAAAATTCTAATAGATACTAGATGTTTCTCTTTCAGAATAAATTCATGCCATGCATTTTCTGTTTTACTCCTATATGTTTCATCTTTAAGTATTTATGGAGTTGTGTTTTTACTTTTCAATTCTGTTTCTATCTTTAATTGCTATTAACATATCATCAACCTATAAAAGTAGATAAACAAATGATCTATCATCAGCCTTCTTAGACAAGTCATAAAAACTGCTTTTGAATTTATCGGCTACCATAAAAAGAGGCAAGTCTTTAATACAACTGCGAGGGAAAACGCTTTAGATTGTATATTATTTTTTGTAGTACCCGGTTCCATTAAACTCAATTTAATTTGTCAAATTAAGATGTGCAAATATGGATTAGGTTAATGAATGGATATGCAAGGGCATTATGGTAAATTAAAAACTTATTAGTGGATAACCTATTTAAAAGAAATTTATTGAGCTTAGCCGCCACTGTTCATTCTTGCTCTCGGCTTTCAGCTCAAACCAGCAGACTTCCCAGGCGATTTCCTTCCCCGAGTCCGTTCCCCGAGCTAGGTAAGTTTCTACCTCGATTTTTCTGACTTAGTAACTAAGGAAGATTGTATGGGAGAGTGTTGGATATGTATTTTGGGAACTCATCAGGAAAGTGAGTAGGTTTGGGTTTAGCATAGAATCAGTAATGCTTGGCGATCAGAACTCCCAACTGTTCCCTTAGGTTTTCTGAATGCCTTAGAATGAGGTTTAGTATAGGTTGACTTAATGTTCTGTTTATGTTCTAGGTGAGAAAGATCCCGAAGAAGCTCCTAACTGAGCACTCGCCAAGAATCCAGGTAAGTAGAGTTTGTTTGTGCCTTCGGGCCTACATCACAAAACAATAGGACTTATGTATGCTTTGTATGTTTATTTTCCAGTTGTCATGCATCATGTTTTTGAAAGAATTACGAAAATGAATTTACATGAAACGCATGGTAAGTGTGAGCAGGATGATGAGAACAACTGTTAAGGGGGATTAATCCGCCCCTTAACTGAGAACAGAGGATTGAGGTTTTGGGAAAAGTGATCCACTTCTCAATCCTACAGGGGGATCAGACCAGCTAACTGTTAAGGGAACTAATCCGCCCCTTAATTGAGATCAGAGGATGTATGCTTTGGGGGATGACTGATCCACTCTCCCATCGTACAGAGGGATCAACAGAGCACGATTATGTATACAACAGAGAGGAGAAATTAGAAACAGCATGTCTAGGAGATTTATGATTCAGTAATTCATTTCATTCATTGCTTTACTTGCTTAGCATTAGGCTAATAGATGAGTTTTGTGATGTAGGTGAAGAAGTTACTGAAGGTATGTTTACCGACCAACATGAGGACTAGGCTGGTTGGAGGAGCATTTTCAGGCATCGATTTGGTCATCTGTTGAGGCGGTTTAATTCATGGCTGCAGGTGTTGAGTTGAGAGTGACTAGTTCAGTATAGATGTTTTTTCTAAAAATTTTATGACAGTAGTGGTCTCAAAGTTTTGAATACATTTTAAGAATCTTCTGATATTGGTATTTTTTTTTTGGATTTCTGAAAACATTGTTTTTACTGAATTTTGAGTAATGCAATGGTTAAGTCGTTTTTGAATGATTTCAGTAGAGTAAGTAAATCCTTTCTGTAGTTGGAGTAGTGTTTTATAACGAGGAGTTGGTGAGATGTTGTTTTGTTCTCTATCGGTAGATGATGTCCATCAGTAGATGTTGAGTCATGGTTGAGTTGTCTATCGGAAGATGGAAGTCTATCGGCAGATGAAGTTATGTTGACTTCATCGGCAGATGAAGTTATGTTGACTTCATCGGCAGATGGAGTTGTGTATGAAGTTATGTTGACTTCATCGGCAGATGGAGTTGTGTATGAAGTTATGTTAACTTCATCGGTAGATGAAGTTGTGTATGAAGTTATGTTGACTTCATCGGCAGATGGAGTTGTGTATGAAGTTATGTTGACTTCATCGGCAGATGAAGTTACGTTGACTATATCGGCAGATGGTGTTGCGTCGACGTTATCGGCAGATGGCATCGCGTTGTTTGTACACGTCATCGGTAGAAGCCCTTTGTTTTCTTTTTCTGCTTCTTCCGTTGGCCTTGCTCATCGGCAGATACGTTAGACTTCCACGATTTTTCCTAGTATTCCACAGTTTTAAACTTTAATTCCAAACTGCCGATTATCTCTTAACATTTCAAACCATGATTTATAGTTTTGATTTACTACATTGTTGTTTAGAATTATTTCCGCTGCAGGTTTTAAATATTTTGAAATTTTAGAAAAAGTCAAATTTTGGCTGTCGAGTGAAATTTTAAATTTCGCATCAAGACGTCATAATTCGGTTTAGTGTTATGAGTAGCAAACCGGGTTCAGATAACTTGGGGCGTTACAAGTTGGTATCAGAGCCATTTGGTTAAACCGTTCAAAGAATTACTCAACTGTGCCGATCGTTGCATGGAAGTACTCCAACAACTGTAAGTGTTTATGTTAGTTTTAGTTATTAGATATTTATGAGAATAGTTAACCTTTTACAGGGATATAGTAAAATGTCTAGACGACCGGGTAGACCGAGAGTACAGAGGGGGACACCAAACCCGGAGAGTACTGAGAATTCTGGTGTGATCAGGCAGCTGACAGACTTGGTACGCCAGCAATCTGATATGATGCGCCAGCAGTCCGATCAGTTGGGACTGCTACTGAACCGAGAGGTACAAGGGAGTGCCAACTCGGGTTCCAACAATGAACAGGCAGGAGAGAGGTTTAGGAGGTTGCGACCACCCACTTTTGATGGAAAGTCAGCTAATCCAATTGTGGCCGAGAAATGGTTGAAAAAGATAGAAAGCATGTTTAGGTGTGCAAATGTGGGAGAATTAGAAAAGGTCATTTTGGCAACCTTCCACCTTGCCGGTGATGCTTAACTTTGGTGGGAAACGATGGAGACCACCCATGATGTTCTTACTGATGACTTGGACGCAATTTAAGGAGATTTTCTATGAGAAGTATTTTAACAGTACGGTACAGACCACAAAGATGTTGGAGTTCATGAACTTGAAACAGACAGGAACCGTAGCTGATTACAGCCGACAGTTTGAATCCCTATCAAGGTTTGCCGGACACCTCGCACGCAGAGATGAGGATAAAGTGTTCCAATTTGTGCATGGGCTGAAACCTGAGATTTATAGAGGAGTCAAGTTCTCGGGTATAAAAGGATTGTCCTACAGTGAAGTAGTGTCCACGGCATTAGAAGTGGAAGAGGCGGAGATGAAGTGTGCTGGGTTTAGTGCAGCTCCACGAAAGTTCACCCAGCCACACCATCACAGGGGAACGAAGAGGCCCGGTGAGGGCCAGGGCAGTCAAGGGAAGGAGAAGAAGACACCAGATACTAGGAAGTTCCCTCAATGCCCAAAGTGTTTAAGATTTCACCCGGGAGAGTGTAGAATTAGCGCGGGGAAGTGTTTCAACTGTGAGGAGACCGGGCATCTGCTTAAGGACTGCCCAAAGCCCAGAGTCCTTCGCTGTTATAATTGTAATAAAGTTGGCCACATGAATAGGGATTGTCCAGTTCTGAAGAATGGCCCTGTGAATGTTAAGCCAAGAATATTCTCCATGGTAGAATCGGGTGATGAAGATCAGCCTGCTGTTGTGTCAGGTACCATACTAGTCAATTTTATGCCTGCTTTTACTTTAATAGATTCAGGTGCAACACATTCCTTCATAGCGTCTGCATTTGCTGATAAATTAGACGTTGAGCCTTCACTTTCTGAGCATATGTTTAATGTTGCTTTACCTTCTGGCGAACGCATGCGCTCTAGTCGTATGCTGCTTAATAGTGTAGTGACAGTAGAAGGTAAGAACCTACCTGCTGATCTCATTATTTTAGAGATCATGGGATTTGATGTAATCTTAGGAATGGATTGGCTGTTTAAGCACTATGCCACAATAGACTGTAGAACTGGAATAGTTAGTTTCCAACCCCCTGGTGGTTCGAGACACACCTTTCAAGCCTCAAGGAGAGACAGAAGGATGTCTGTTTTATCCTCTGTCGGCGCTAAACCTTTCCCGTGTAGTGAGTATTCATGCTTTCTGACCAGCGTATTAGACACAAGGCTGGTAGGAGAACCGAGTCTCCAAAAGGTTCCAATAGCTCAAGATTTCCCTGAAGTTTTCCTTGATGACCTGCCTGGTTTACCACCTGATAGAGAGATCGAATTTGTGGTGGATGTCTATCCTGGTGCTGAACCTATATCTAAGAATCCATACAGATTGGCACCAACGGAACTCAAGGAATTAAAGAAACAGTTAGAGGAACTGTTGGAAAAAGGATTCATACGGCCGAGTTATTCGCCGTGGGGTGCACCAGTTCTCTTTGTTAAGAAAAAGGATGGATCAATGCGCATGTGCATTGACTACCGAGAATTAAATAGGTTAACCATCAAGAATAAGTACCCATTACCTAGGATCGATGATTTGTTTGACCAACTTCAAGGTGCACGAGTTTTCTCTAAGATTGACTTAAGATCGGGGTACTACCAACTAAAGGTTAAATCTGAGGATATACCAAAAACTGCCTTTCGTACGAGATATGGACATTACGAATTTTTGGTTATGTCCTTTGGTTTGACAAATGCACCAGCAGCCTTTATGGATCTTATGAATAGAGTGTTTCACGAGTTTTTAGATAAGTTTGTCATTGTATTCATTGATGACATCTTGATTTATTCACGAAATAAGGATGACCATGTAAGGCATTTAACCTTAGTACTAGAAACATTGAAACGGCATCAGCTTTTCGCCAAGTTTTCCAAGTGTGAATTTTGGTTGGACAGAATTCACTTTTTGGGTCATGTGATCTCGAGTGACGGAATATCCGTTGATCCAGCCAAGGTTCAAGCAGTCAAGGACTGGCCTCAACCAAAGAATGCTTATGATATTAGGAGTTTTCTCGGGTTAGCAGGGTATTACAGGAAGTTTATTGAAGGATTCTCAAAGGTTGCAACACCCCTCACTCGTTTAACTAGGAAGAACATAAGGTATGCATGGACTGAGGAGTGTGAGTTCAGTTTCCAAACCTTAAAGCAGAAATTGACTAATGCACCAATACTAACCCTTCCTTTCGAAAATGGTAAGTTTAGTATTTATTGCGATGCCTCCAAAGTTGGACTTGGATGTGTTTTGATGCAAGATGGTAAGGTCATAGCTTATGCTTCTAGGCAATTAAAGGTGCATGAGAAGAATTATCCTACGCATGACTTAGAATTAGCTGCGGTGGTTTTTGCATTAAAGATTTGGAGGCACTACTTGTATGGACAGACTTGTGAAATATTTTCAGATCATAAAAGTCTGAAGTATATTTTCACGCAGAAGGAATTAAACATGAGACAACGAAGATGGTTGGAGTTTGTTAAAGACTACGATTTTGAGATTAAATACCACCCTGGTAAGGCCAATGTGGTGGCTGATGCATTAAGTAGAGTAATACCGTCAGCCTCCGCATTGATTCTGGATATGCCGGTGGCCTTAGAGACTGAATTTCATAAGTTTAACCTAGAAACTGTGTCCAATGTAGCAGCTATGCTTTCTGCCATCTCCTTGAAACCTACCATTCTAGAAAAGATAAAAGAAACCCAGGACATTGATGAGGAGTGTAAAAAGTTCAAGTCGAGCATGGATTCTACGGACAATTTGGACTTCAATTATACTGATGATGGAATACTTAAGTTCAGAAATAGATATTTCGTACCAGCCAATAAAGAACTTCGTGACGAAATCCTTTCTGAAGCTCATTCTTCTAGGTTCTCCGTTCATCCTGGAAGTACAAAGATGTACAGAGATCTTAAGCAAACTTATTGGTGGCCTGGTTTGAAGAGAAGTGTAGCTGAGCATGTAGGATCATGTTTGATCTGCCAACAAGTTAAGGCTGAACATCAGAGGCCTGCAGGGATGCTGCAGCCATTGCCACTTCCTGAATGGAAATGGGAGCAGATAACCATGGACTTTGTTGTAGGATTACCCAGGACTGTAAAAGGTCACGATGCAATTTGGGTGATAGTTGATCGATTAACCAAATCAGCCCATTTCTTACCCATCAAGATGACTTACTCTATGGATCAGCTAGCCGAATTGTATGTGCATGAGGTTGTGCGACTACATGGAGTTCCAGCTACTATAGTTTCGGACCGAGACTCTAGATTCACATCCAAATTTTGGAAGAGTTTACATAAAGCCATGGGCACACAGCTAAACTTCAGTACAGCCTTTCACCCTCAAACAGATGGACAATCGGAAAGAACCATTCAAACATTAGAGGATATGCTCCGGGCATGTGTTTTGGATTTTCAAGGTTCTTGGAGCAAGTATTTGCCCTTGGTGGAATTTTCTTATAACAACAGTTTTCAAGCAACAATAGGAATGGCGCCATATGAAGCATTGTATGGACGAAAATGCAGATCACCTTTGTATTGGGACGAAGTTGGTGAAGCACAGTTGCTTGGTCCTGACATTGTGCAGCAGACTATTGAGAAGGTTGCTCTCATCCGTCAGAGGATCTTAACAGCTCAAAGCCGACAGAAGAGCTATGCTGACAGAAGACGCAGAGAATTAGAGTTCGAAGTAGGCGATGAAGTTTTTCTTAAGGTATCACCATTCAAAGGAGTTGTGAGATTTGGAAAGAGAGGCAATTTGAATCCTAGATTTGCTGGTCCTTTCTCAATTCTGAAAAGGATTGGGAAGGCAGCCTATCAGTTACAGCTACCAGCTTCTATGGGAGGGATACATGACGTGTTACATGTCTCGATGTTAAAGAAGTGTGTGCGGGATCCGTCCCAAGTTGTTGAACAGCAAAGCATTGAAATTCAACCTACACTTACCTTCGAGGAAAAGCCAGTAAAGATTCTGGATTATGCAGTAAAGGTACTACGCAACAAAGAAGTGCCGCTGGTGAAAGTCTTGTGGCACAATCAGAACACAGAGGAGGAAACATGGGAGCGCCAACAAGACATAATGGACCAACATCCAGAGTTATTCAGGTATTGAATTTTGAGGACAAAATTCTTTTAAGGAGGGTAGACTGTAGCACCCGGTTCCATTAAACCCAATTTAATTTGTCAAATTAAGATGTGCAAATATGGATTAGGTTAATGAATGGATATGCAAGGGCATTATGGTAAATTAAAAGCTTATTAGTGGATAACCTATTTAAAAGAAATTTATTGAGCTTAGCCGCCACTGTTCATTCTTGCTCTCGGCTTTCAGCTCAAACCAGCAGACTTCCCAGGCGATTTCCTTCCCCGAGTCCGTTCGCCGAGCTAGGTAAGTTTCTACCTCGATTTTTCTGACTTAGTAACTAAGGAAGATTGTTTGGGGGAGTGTTGGATATGTATTTTGGGAACTCATCAGGAAAGTGAGTAGGTTCGGGTTTAGCATAGAATCAGTAATGCTTGGCGATCAGAACTCCCAACTGTTCCCTTAGGTTTTCTGAATGCCTTAGAATGAGGTTTAGTATAGGTTGACTTAATGTTCTGTTTATGTTCTAGGTGAGAAAGATCCCGAAGAAGCTCCTAACCGAGCACTCGCCAAGAATCCAGGTAAGTAGAGTTTGTTTGTGCCTTCGGGCCTACATCACAAAACAGTAGGACTTATGTATGCTTTGTATGTTTATTTTCCAGTTGTCATGCATCATGTTTTTGAAAGAATTACGAAAATGAATTTACATGAAACGCATGGTAAGTGTGAGCAGGATGATCAGAACAACTGTTAAGGGGGATTAATCCGCCCCTTAACTGAGAACAGAGGATTGAGGTTTTGGGAAAAGTGATCCACTTCCCAATCCTACAGGGGGATCAGACCAGCTAACTGTTAAGGGAACTAATCCGCCCCTTAATTGAGATCAGAGGATGTATGCTTTGGGGTATGACTGATCCACTCTCCCATCGTACAGAGGGATCAACAGAGCACGATTATGTATACAACAGAGAGGAGAAATTAGAAATAGCATGTCTAGGAGATTTATGATTCAGTAATTCATTTCATTCATTGCTTTACTTGCTTAGCATTAGGCTAATAGATGAGTTTTGTGATGTAGGTGAAAAGTTACTGAAGGTATGTTTACCGACCAACATGAGGACTAGCTGGTTGGAGGAGCATTTTCAGGCATCGGTTTGGTCATCTATTGAGGCGGTTTAATTCATGGCTGCAGGTGTTGAGTTGAGAGTGACTAGTTCAATATAGATGTTTTTTCTAAAAATTTATGACAGTAGTGGTCTCAAAGTTTTGAATACATTTTAAGAATCTTCTGATATTGGTATTTTTTTTTGGATTTCTGAAAACATTGTTTTTACTGAATTTTGAGTAATGCAATGGTTAAGTCGTTTTTGAATGATTTCAGTAGAGTAAGTAAATCCTTTCTGTAGTTGGAGTAGTGTTTTATAACGAGGAGTTGGTGAGATGTTGTTTTGTTCTCTATCGGTAGATGATGTCCATCGGTAGATGTTGAGTCATGGTTGAGTTGTCTATCGGAAGATGGAAGTCTATCGGCAGATGAAGTTATGTTGACTTCATCGGCAGATGAAGTTATGTTGACTTCATCGGCAGATGGAGTTGTGTATGAAGTTATGTTGACTTCATCGGCAGATGGAGTTGTGTATGAAGTTATGTTAACTTCATCGGTAGATGAAGTTGTGTATGAAGTTATGTTGACTTCATCGGCAGATGGAGTTGTGTATGAAGTTATGTTGACTTCATCGGCAGATGAAGTTACGTTGACTATAACGGCAGATGGTGTTGCGTCGACGTTATCGGCAGATGGCATCGCGTTGTTTGTACACGTCATCGGTAGAAGCCTTTGTTTTCTTTTTCTGCTTCTTCCGTTGGCCTTGCTCATCGGCAGATACGTTAGACTTCCACGATTTTTCCTAGTATTCCACAGTTTTAAACTTTAATTCCAAACTGCCGATTATCTCTTAACATTTCAAACCATGATTTATAGTTTTGATTTACTACATTGTTGTTTAGAATTATTTCCGCTGCAGGTTTTAAATATTTTGAAATTTTAGAAAAAGTCAAATTTTGGCTGTCGAGTGAAATTTTAAATTTAGCATCAAGACGTCATGATTCGGTTCAGTGTTATGAGTAGCAAACCGGGTTCAGATAACTTGGGGCGTTACATTTTTTTAGTAAACGCACATAGTCACCCTTCAAGAGACTACAAAATCCCCTATATTTTTATTTCTACCTAAATTTTTTTCTATTTGAAACAAAAAATTAATAAGAAATATTGGAGAATATGTAATATCTGCTGTTTTTTCTATTCATTATTTTTTCGTGTAAATTTTTTGCATTATTCCAGGTCAACTTGTTTCGGTTGACTAAAATTGCCTTGTTTCTTTGGCATTTCGTCATGTGTAGTTTTTCGATCAAATTGGTTAAATAGTCAAATTTGAGGTTTAGCATAGATAATTTATGTAATTTCATGCTAAGTAAATTAGTATTTTGGTCATCGGGTTTGTTAGAAAGAAATTCCTGAAGCGTTTGAGTTTTTGGCGAATTTTGAGAAATTTCGTGTGGTTATCTCTCGTGATTTTGATTAAGTACATCAAATTGTCGGAGTGAATTTTTGTTTAGATTTTGAATATCTCTCGATTAGGTTTGGGGAAACTGTTTTGACGTCGTGTCTTTACTACTTGTCCGATTTTTAGGAGATATGTTTAATATATATATATAAATATATATTATTTTTTAAATTTTATTTTCTATTTTAAGGAAGGAAGAACATCTTCCTTTTTGTTATCCACGCCCGCGACCGCGAGAGGGTGAGAGGGGGGGGAACGTCGAGCGTGGAAAAGAGGTTCATGATGCTTGGATCATACTCGTGTCACCCCTTTTCTGTTTTCAACTCCGTTTTTTATTTTAAAAGCTCGGGTTTTGTCAATCCCTTTGGTTATTTCTATGTTGTTTGGATATATTTGAGTTTTATGTAGGATGTAGAGTAAATTGGAGGCAAAAATCGGCGAGGCAGGCCTGATTTTGCGCTCCCCATTTGTTGGAAATCGATGCAGAGGTCGACACTTGCTAAGTTAGGGTTTTGTCAATCCCTTTGGTTATTTCTATGTTGTTTAGATATATTTGAGTTCTATGCAGGATGTAGAGTTGATTGGAGGCAAAAATGGGTGAGGGAGGCCAAATTTCATGCTCCATGTTTGTTGAAAATTGACGCATCAGTCGACACTTGAGCAAGTGTTGTTAGACGGTGATGGCATAGCCAAGAAATGGTCGACACCTCGACAAGTGTCGACCCAGCAGACTGCGGGGTGTAAGTGTCGGTTGGCCAACCAGTGTAATCTGATTTGGGATTTTGATGTTGATTTGTTATAGTTGCCAACAATATCCCTATTTCTGGTGTTTTGGATCTGATGCCTTGTTTCCAGTGTCTGTTCTTGATAGCATTTGTAAAAATTGATATTTTCAAAGTCATTAAAATTTTTAATAAATTTGTCGCGTGGTTAATGGTCAACAAGTTATGGGTTGACTTGTTTTGTCATGTTGTGGCCACGTGGGATTTTCAGTAAATTGGTCAAGTTTGAGTAATTTAGAATTTACCTTGGGTGATATTTTGAGTAATGTTTCAGTTTCTGAAGAAACTTGGAGGATTTTTGGTGAAAATTAGTGTATGGTCGTATTAAATAAATAATAGAATGGAAGGGCTAAAATGTAAATACAAAAAATTGGTTAAAGGGTTGGAAACCCTATCTTTGCCCTCATGTCCTCCTCACTGCCACACAAGAAAGAAATAGAAGGAGAGAGGGGTTCGTCCTGTTTGTGCAACATTCATGATTCGAGGTCGGGGTTGCATTCGTGGGTCTTCGTGCTACGACATTTGTGAAGGAGATTCGAACGATTGTAAGTTTTTTACCTTCGTTTTTACATTCAAAGATTAGATTTTTTTATGTAAATCGGATTCAAGCTTAGAAAATCGAATCCATGGGTGGTTTATATGTTATTTGAGTAGACTTAAGGTTTGTAGAAGTTGTTTGGTTGATTAGTGGTGGAAATCAGTGAGGGAGAGCATTTTTTATTACTTTCCGTCGTTGAAAATTGCCTAAGTGTCGATTATTGTGGAGGCAGGTCGACACTTCAAACCTTGCCTAAAAACAAAGAGTTGAAGGTGTTGACTGCCTAAGGAATGTGTCGACACTTCAGTTTTTATTTTGTGAAAAGCGTCGACACTTCAAAAGGAAGTGTCCACACTTTAGCTTTTATTTTGTGACGGGTGTCGACATCTCAGAAGAAAGTGTCGACTGCTAGTGCATTTTTACTGAAACTCGAGAGGTATTAAGTATCAATCGCTAGAAGAAAGTTTCAACTGCCAGGCCAAACCAAGTGTCCTAAATGTCGACCTATGGATTAAAGTGTTGACCCCATAAATTTATTTTTGGGAAAATAAAGTTTAAGGAAGTTCGTGGCCGTTTATAGTGTTATGGATAGGTTTTCTTGTTCCAGTATAAGACTCATCCATGTCTTCCCTTAGTGTTGAGTAGGATATTCATTACTTGATTTTGATACTAGGCTCATACGAGTTTGTTGACTTCGAGCCAGTTGTTGAGGTTGTCGCTTCAGTGCACAAAAAGAATGGTAATTGTTGAGATAAAGATTTTATATTATTTGCATTGCATTTGCATTATTGTTTCATAAAACCTATTTTGGGGAGTTGTCACTTGTATAAAGCCTAACAGGGTTTGGTCGCCAACACGTTTGTTTTTACGTGTATGTATGTATGAATTACACGTTTACCATTGATGCATGATTTTATATTGATGATATATATAATATATATACATGTTTGAGAGGATAAATCATCGTGATACTTTGGACTGTTTTGGTGTCAAAGTATCAAGAGGATATTCCAATACATCTTTTGGTACGCGAAGATTGTCTTATTTGCACGGTTACGAAAATGGGTAATATGGCGGTGATGATGCACTCCTTGGGTTTTGAATCCCTAAACCTAATTAAGGTATGTTTGTATTTTGGTTTATGGGTAGTGTCAGTGTTGAGCTTGCTTGCTAGCTAGCTACCCGAGGTGACGTTGATGGATCTTCGGATTGCTGTTGATTTTATTTTCTTTTTGCTCATAAGTTGTTGATGGATCTTCATATCGCCACCTTTCTATCCTAATGTGCAAGAGGGGTCCTTTAGTGACCATCCTCTTTCATTGAGGTGATTTTTATGTGATATGAATGATGATGACATATTTTCGTATAATTGTCTATGTATGCGGCAATGTTTACTTATTGCCTCATCGATGGCTCGTGGAGCCTGTTTCTTTAAAATGAGTTTTCATATATCAATGTTTTGAAAACAATTTTGATATCTTATCATGTCTTGAACTAAAATTAAAAAGAAGTTTTACATATGCATTTAGTATAACATTTGTATTGAGTTAGTCACTCACCCCAAACTACTCATTCCCTTCCAAGAAAGAGCAAGGGTTATGAGTAGCTAAGATTGGGGGCATCCATTCTTTTATATTCCTTGTTGAGTTATTTAGTTTATTGGTGATGATTTATTTTATATTTGGATATGTATAAGATGATTTGGATTTGAGTATGGATATTTGGTATGTAGGCCTTATTGAACTGTCTTTCTATTATCGCACTATTATAGCCATAATCATTGTGTGGATCTTGGCTTTTGAATTGTGTTCAAGTAGTTTCGCTGATCGGGTCCTCTCTTAGTATTGGTTAGCCTGACCTGGCTTTCTGTTAGGTCCGCCTTCGGGTAGTGACAACATTAGTTGGCTGGTTGGTAAGGTTGTGGTCGTCACTGAGTTAGGATTTTATATATTGTACTGCTTTGCATAATATGATTTTCAAAACTTATTTTGGTGGATTGACACCTATGAAAATCCTAACGGGGTCTGTCACCAGCACGTTAGTATTTATGTATATTTATGTACGTTTTACATGTTTAAATTTGAAGTGTATGGTATTTCAATTTAATTTGTTGCACTTGTATGCCCGATGGACTTTTTTTTTATTATGCTGGTTGAGCCATACTTGATATCAACCTCCGGTTGTTTTGGGTTGTATATGATTGGGCAACCAGAGTTTGACTATATACATATTCTGCTGCATGAATACTTTTTATTTATTACATTACGGAAATGGGTAATAGGACATTGATGACGGGCTCATTAGATTTC
The DNA here is from genome assembly GCA_022432975.1 of Begonia masoniana. Classification (NCBI taxonomy): domain Eukaryota; kingdom Viridiplantae; phylum Streptophyta; class Magnoliopsida; order Cucurbitales; family Begoniaceae; genus Begonia; species Begonia masoniana. The sequence continues at coordinate 64,462,447 of CM039502.1, read as the reverse complement.
GAATCCCTAAACCTAGCAAGGGTGTTTTTATTCGATACGTTTGTTGGTGTCGACGCTGAGACAGCTCGCCGGCTACTTTTTTGTTGTTACGATTACATGGGTGGTGTCGTCATTGTCTGGTTCACCAACCACCCTTTGATTCAAAAGTTGTAACGTTGTTGAGTTGCCCACCTGTAGCCCAGGTGACGTGATTGGATGTTCGGACCACCATCACTTTTCAGCTTCTCTCTAGATTGTCACGAGTAAATTTTGTTTAGATTTTGGAATTTCTCTCGACTTAGTTTGGGGAAATTGTTCTCATGTCGTGTCTTTCCATCATGTCAAGTTTTTAGGGGATATGTTAATTATATCATATTTTATATTGTATTTATATATATTAAATATATTATTTTTATTTTAAATTTTAAATTTTATTTTCTATTGAGAGTGCTAATACTAGTAATTTGTGTTTTCAAACTTTCATCTTTGTATTACAGTGAACGAGTAAAGCGTGACACTTTAAACAAGAGTCATTGTACTTGGAATGACGCCCATAAGTTTAATAATATATTGAACTAGAAGATTAAGTTAAAAAGTAATCTTCAAGGAGCCTTGGAGCGTGGATGTAGGCATGATTGACTTAATTGCATTAACAAATTAATTTGCATTATCTTTCTCTTCTCTCTTATTATAGTGTTTGAGTTTTATATTAGTACTAGAATTATTAAATTAAAAAGAAACGATAATATAGAGTGCTTGCAAACTAATATAGATTAAATTACAAAAAGTCTTAATAACATCTCTCTCTCTCTCTCTCTGGTAATTCAATCTTACAATTGGTACGAGGTATGTCATAAACTTCTATTATGATTGATATATATATATACTCTCTCTCTAAGGTAATTCAATCTTACAATTGGTACGAGCATGTCTTAAACTTCTAATATATATATATATATATATATATATATATTGTGTCTTGTTTATTTGCTATGGTTTAAGTATGACAATATGTATGTTGAGAGGTGATCTATTTCTAAATTTCATTTCTTTGATGAAAATAATTATGCATATTGGAAGGCTATGATGTGAACTTTTGTGCAATCTATGGATTATAAATTATGAAATATTATTGAAAATGGTTATCACATACCTATTAAAGTTGAAAAGTAATTAAATACACCAATAGTATGATAAGAATGATAAACGCAGATTAAGCTTAAATGTCAAGGGCATTAACATATTATATTGTGCTCTTCATATAGATGAATTCAATATGGTACAAGGATATGATACTACCAATGAAATTTGACACTTACTTGAGATTACACTTGAGAGAATTATTTTCGTTAGACAAGAATAAAACTATCATGCAAATGTTTACAAGATTCACTAAATTTATTAATGGTTTGAAATTTCTTGATAGAGTTTATCCCAACGAAGTGTTGGTCAGAAAAATTCTTCGGTGTCTTACAAGATAATGGAAACCCAAGGTCACGGTGATCCAAGAAGCAAAAAGCTCAAAAATCTTAAAATGGAGGAGCTTATTGAATCCCTCACGATGTATGAGATCACCATGAAAACAAATGAGAAAATCAGCAAAAGGAGGTTTAGCAATGGCAAGGAAAGAAAGCCACTAGAGCGGATAGGCCACAAAAAAAAGAGAAGTCACTTCCTTTGAGTGGAGAAAGTCGGGGCACTTCATAGCCAATTGTTCTCAAGACAAGAAGACTCCAAAGATGTAACACCCGGTTCTATAGAACTAATTATTTAATCTTTTAATTAATGGTACACTTTACATGGCAATAATAAATGTAGGGTTAGTGGATGACTAGGCGATGGCATAAGGGTAATTGAAAATTTAAAAGTGAATAACGTATTTAAGGAAAGAGGTTTTTGGTTTAATGCACTGTAGCCGCCACTGTTTTTCCCAAATCATTTTCGACTCTCCGCTTCTCAGCTCAGCAGAGTGCGCTAGGAGATTCTTCTTCGATTTTCCCTTCGGCTTAGGTGAGTTTTACTAAGGTATCTCACTACATTATGATTATAGACGATAGAGGTGTATCGTAGATGCATATTCTTGGGAAATGTAGGATGTAGGAGTTGAGTCGGGTCCCATAAGGAATCGAGAATGCATATAGGATAGAGTCCTGAACTAGCTCCGTAAGTTTCTGAATAGTATGCAATAAGGTTTAGTGAAGATCTAATCGGTATTCTGTTTGTGACTTAGATGAGCAAAACGTCTGAAGTAGTTTGAAACCGAGCATTTCCAGGAGACCAAGTAAGTGAAGTATGCTTGTGCCTTCGGGCCTACATCACAAAACAGTAGGATTGTGCATGCTTGAATGTGTTTGTATGTCATGCATCATATTTTGAAAATTATGCGAAAATGAATTTACATGAAATGACATGGTAAGGAATGAACAGACTGTAACAGTTGTTAAGGGAACTAATCCGCCCCTTAATCAAGAGAGAGGATGTATGACTTTGGGGGAAGTGATCCAAACCCCAATTTCACAGGGGATCTTAAGAGTTGTTAAGGGAACTAATCCGCCCCTTAATCAAGAGAGAGGATGTATGACTTTGGGAGAAGTGATCTAACTACCAATTTCACAGGGGGATCAGATCAGAAACGAATGCATATGCAACTGAGATGAGAAAGTAGAAACTGCATGTTTAGAAATTTATATTTCAGCATTCCATTTCATTATTGCTTTACTTACTTAGCATTAGGCTAATAGATGAGTTTTGTGAATGTAGGTGAAGAAGTCTCAAAAGGTGTGTTCTCTGAACATGTTGAGGATTAGGCTGTTGGGGGAGCACTTCAATGCCACGGATTGGTGATTCTGATGAGGCAGTTTAACTGGTGTCAGTTGATGAGAAGGTTTAGTGAACCATGATTAAATTTAAATATGTTGAGAGTTTTAGTGACAGTAGTAGTCTTGATGTTTTGAATACAATTTGAGACTCTTTCTGATAATGATACACTGTTAGTTTTAATAGTGGTTTTTACCAAATTTTGGAGTAGTACACGGTTTTAAGTAGTTTTGAACGGTTTTAGTAAAATGCTCAAGTTCTTTTGGTAGTCAGAGTTTTCTTTGTTTATGGTGAAATTGTTGTTATGTTGTTTTCGTTGAGTATTTTTGATCTATCGGTAGATGATGTCTATCGGCAGAAGTCGAGAGTTTTGTCTATTGGTGGATGTGAGTATTAGAATTTGTCGTTTTGTAATCGGAAGACGTCTTCAGAAAAAGCCATCGGAAGATGTCTTCAGTAGAAGCTATCGGTAGATGTGTATAATAAGTTTTGTCGTTTAGTGATCGGTGGATGTCGTGTATTAGACCTATCGGAAGATGTAGTAGAAGTATTGTCGTTTAGTGATCGGTAGATATCGTGTATTAAACCTATCGGAAGATGTAGTAGAAGTGTTGTCGTTTAGTGATTGGTAGATGTAGGAAGTGATTTGTCGTTTAGTGACCGGATAATGTGCTCTGTTTTATTTTGTGATTAAAAGACTTTCTTTTGTCGTTTAGTGACCGGACAACGTGATCGGTTTTCTCTTCTCTTTCAACCAACTGCCTTGAATATTTTAATCTTTAATAAAGATTGTTTTTATATGATGATTTTTCCGCTGCAAGTTTTAACGTTCTAAGAGTCAAAATCTTGATCATTGAATGAAATTTTAAATTTTTCTCAAAAGTCATAGTCCGATTCTGTAGTATGAGTAACGAACCGGATTTATATAATTCGGGGAGTTACAGTATGGTATCAGAGACATTCAGTTAAACCGTTCAAAAGATTACTCATCAGTGTCGATCGTCGCATGGGAGTACTCCAACAACTGTAAGTGTTTATGTTAACCTTAGTTATTAGATGTTTATGAGAGTAGTTAACCTTGAACAGAAGTATAGAAAATGGCTAGACGACCTAGGAAGACCAAGAGTACCAAGAGAGATGCCCAACTTGAGAACTGAAGAAGATCCTAGCGTGATTAGGCAGCTGACAGATTTGGTGCGTCAGCAAACAGACCTAGTGCGTCAGTAGTCTGATCAGTTAGGAGTGCTGTTAAACCGAGAGGTACAAGGAAGTGCCAACTCGAGTTCTAGCAATGAACATTCTGGAGATAGATTCAGGAGGCTACGACCACCTACGTTTGATGGACAGTCATCTGATCCGGTTATTGCTGAAGGGTGGCTTAGAAAGATTGAGAGTATGTTTATGTGCGCCAACATTGGAGAAGGAGACAAGGTCACGTTGGCAACGTTTCATTTGGCTGGTGATGCTCAACTCTGGTGGGAAACAATAGAGACCACCACTGATGTTTTGGCGATGACTTGGTCACAATTCAAGGACATTTTCTATGAGAAGTATTTTAGCAGCACTGTCCAAACTGTAAAGAAGTTGGAATTTCTGAACTTGAAGTAGACATGGTCTGTGGCCGAGTACAGTAGGCAGTTCGAGTCCCTGTCCAGGTTTGCTGGACATTTTGCTCACAGGGACGAGGATAAGGTGTTCAAATTTGTGCATGGGCTGAAACCAGAAATTTACCGAGGGGTTAAATTTTGTGGTATTAAAGTTTTGTCATTCAGTGAAGTTGTGTCTACTGCTCTGGAAGTGGAAGAAGCTGAAAGGAAGTGTGCTGGACCAAAAGAGGTCCCACAAAAGTTGGTCCAACCACACCAACAAAGAGGAATGAAGAGGCCTAGTGAAGGCCAGAGTAGCCAAGGAACAGGAGGGAAGATACAGAATGTCAGAAAATTCCCCCAGTGTCTTAAGTGCTTGAAGTACCACCCGGACGAGTGCAGATTGGGCTTTGGGAAGTGTTTCAACTGTGAGGAGATTGGACACACGATCAAAGAATGCCCAAAGCCTAGAATCACCAGATGCTACAATTGTAACAAGGTCGGCCATATTAGCAGAGCCTGCCCAGCTCCTAAGAGTGGCCCTGCTATGGTTAAACCGAGGATATTCTCCATGATGGAGTCGGGTGAGGAATAGCCCGCTGTTGTGTCAGGTACTATATTGATTAACTCAGTGCCTACTTTTACCTTATTAGATTCTGGTGCAACTCATTCCTTTATAGCATCTGTATTTGCTGTTAAATTAGATGTACAGTTTACCCATTCCATGCATGTGTTTAATGTTGCATTACCCTCTAGTGAACGCATGCACTCTAACCAAGTGATACTTGACAGTGATGTGTTAGTAGGGAACGTAAATCTACCTGCTGATCTTATTATTATGAATATAACGAGATTTGATGTAATCCTAGGAATGGACTGGTTGTTTAAACATCATGCCACAATTGATTGTAGGACTGGAATAGTTAGTTTCCAGCCCCCTGGTAGTTCGAAACATACCTTTCAAGCTTCAAGGAAGAGTAAGGAAATGTCTGTGATGAGTTCTATGAACACTAGACCTCCCTCATGTGACGAGTCTTTGTGTTTCTTAGCTAGTGTTTTAGACACACAACTTGTAGAAAAAGCAAATCCTCAGAATGTCTTAATTGTCCAAGACTTTCCTGAAGTATTTTTGGATGACCTTCCTAGTTTGCTGCCATATAGGGAAATTGAATTCGTTGTAGATGTTTATCCCGGCGCTGAGCCTGTGTCTAAAAATCCATATAGATTAGCACCAACAGAACTAAAAGAATTAAAGAAGCAGTTAGAGGATCTGTTGGAGAAAGGGTTCATACGCCCTAGCTTTTCACCGTGGGGTGCACCTGTTCTTTTTGTCAAAAAGAAAGATGGATCGATGCGTATGTGCATTGATTATAGGGAATTGAATAAGTTAACTGTCAAGAACAAGTATCCATTACCGAGGATTGATGACCTATTTGACCAACTCCGTGGTGCACGAGTTTTCTCTAAGATTGATTTGAGGTCAGGTTACTACCAACTGAAAGTCAAAATCGAAGATATTCCAAAGACCTGCCTTTCGCACAAGGTATGGACATTATGAGTTTTCGGTTATGTCCTTTGGATTTACAAATGCACCGGCTGCCTTCATGGATCTTATGCATAGAGTGTTTCATGAGTATTTAGACAAGTTTGTTATTGTGTTTATAGATGACATTTTAATCTATTCACGTTCTAGTGAAGAACATGCAGAACATTTGAACTTAGTATTAGGGGTACTAAGGCAGCACCAACTCTATGCCAAGTTTTCCAAATGTGAGTTTTGGCTGGACAGAGTTCACTTCCTTGGTCATGTGATCTCTGGTGATGGAATATCTGTCGACCCAGCCAAGGTTTAAGCAGTCAAGGAGTGGCCCCAACCGAAGAATGCTGCAGATATTCGGAGTTTCCTTGGACTTGTAGGATATTACAGGAAGTTTATTGAAGGATTCTCAAAGATTTCAACACCCCTCACTCGGTTAACTAGGAAAAATATAAAGTATGTGTGGACTGAGGATTGTGAGCACAGTTTTCAGACCTTGAAACAGAAACTGACCAATGCTCCAATTTTAACCCTTCCTGTTGATGATGGTAAATTTAGCATTTACTGTGATGCATTCAAGATTGGACTTGGCTGTGTCTTGATGCAAGAGGGAAAGGTAATAGCTTATGCCTCTAGGTAGTTGAAAACACATGAGAAGAATTACCCTACTCATTACTTGGAATTAGGTGCAGTAGTATTCGCACTTAAGATTTGGAGGCTGGACAAACTTGTGATATATTCTCGGACCATAAAAGTCTGAAATATATCTTCACACAAAAGGAATTAAATATGAGGCAACGTCGATGGTTGAAATTTGTAAAGGATTACGATTTTGAGATCAAATACCATCCCGGCAAAGCAAATGTTGTGGCAGATGCCTTGAGTAGAGTGACAACTTCAGCCTCAGCCTTGATTCTTGACATGCCATTAGCCTTAGAGACCGAATTCCAAATGTTTAATTTAGAAGCAGTGCACAGTGTGTCAACCATGCTTACTGCAATATCCTTAAGAGCTACCATTCTTGAAAGAATAAAGGAAGCCCAGATAAATGATGTAGAGTGCAACAAGTACAAGTTAAGCATGAATTCTACGGACAAATCAGATTTTAACTATTCTGCTGATGGAATCCTTAAGTTTAAAAATAGATGGTTTGTTCCTGCCATAAAAGAACTTCGAGATGAAATTCTTTTGGAAGCACATTCTTCTAGATTCTCTGTTCACCCTAGGAGTACAAAGATGTACAAGGATCTTAAACAACATTATTGGTGGTCAAGTATGAAAAGGAGTGTGGCAGAGTATGTAGGATCATGTTTGTGTTGTCAGCAGATTAAAGCTGAACATCAGAGACCCTCAGGAACATTACAACCTTTACCAGTTCCTGAATGGAAATGGGAACAAATAACGATGGACTTTGTTGTGGAATTGCCTAGAACAGCAAAGGGACATGATGCAATCTGGGTGATAGTTGATCGATTAACTAAATCTGCCCACTTTCTGCCAATGAGGATGACATACTCGATGGATGAGCTTGCTGAATTGTATGTGCAAGAGATTGTCAGGTTACATGGAGTTCCAAATACAATAATTTCAGACCGAGATTCTAGGTTTACATCTATGTTTTGGAAGAGTTTGCATAAGGCTATGGGTACACAGCTCAACTTTAGCACAGCCTTTCACCCTCAGACAGATGGACAATCTGAAAGGACTATTCAGACATTGGAAGATATGCTCCGTGCATGTGTTTTAGATTTTCAAGGATCTTGGAGTAAATATTTGTCATTGGTGGAGTTTTCCTATAATAACAGTTTTCAGGCAACAATAGGAATGACACCTTATGAGGCCTTGTATGGGCGAAAATGTAGATCACCTTTGTACTGGGATGAAGTTGGTGAAGCACAGTTGCTTGGTCCTGACATTGTGCAACAAACTGTTGAGAAGGTTGCCCTCATCCGCCAGCGGATTTTGACAGCTCAAAGCCGACAGAAAAGCTATGCTGATAAAAGACGTAGGGAACTGGAGTTTGATGTAGGCGATGAGGTGTTTCTCAAAGTATCACCATTCAAAGGAGTTGTGAGATTTGGAAAGAGAGGCAAGTTGAACCCCAGGTTTATTGGACCCTTTTCAATCTTAAAAAGGATCGGGAAGGCAGCTTACGAGTTACAGCTACCCACCTCTATGGAAGGAATCCATAATGTGTTCCATGTATCTATGTTGAAGAAGTGTGTACGAGATCCATCACAGATTGTGGAACAGCAGAGTATTGAAGTTCATCCTACCCTTACATATGAGGAGAAACCAGTAAAGATCCTAGACTATGCTGTGAAGGTGTTGCGCAACAAAGAAGTTCCTCTGGTGAAAGTTTTATGGCGTAACTAGAACATAGAGGAGACAACCTGGAAGCGCCAACAAGACATGATGGACTAACATCCGGAATTATTCAGGTACTGAATTTTGAGGACAAAATTCTTTTAAGGAGGGTGAATTGTAACACCCGGTTCTATAGAACTAATTATTTAATCTTTTAATTAATGGTACACTTTACATGGCAATAATAAATGTAGGGTTAGTGGATGACTAGGTGAGGGCATAAAGGTAATTGAAAATTTAAAAGTGGATAACGTATTTAAGGAAAGAGGTTTTGGGTTTAAGGCACTGTAGCCGCCACTGTTTTTCTCAAATCATTTTTGACTCTCGGCTTCTCAGCTCAGTAGAGTGCGCTAGGAGATTCTTCTTTGATTTTCCCTTCGGCTTAGGTGAATTTTACTAAGGTATCTCACTACATTATGATTATAGACGATAGAGGTGTATCGTAGATGCATATTCTTGGGAAATGTAGGGTGTAGGAGTTGAGTCGGGTCCCGTAAGGAATCGGGAATGCATATAGGATAGAGTCCTGAACTAGCTCCATAAGTTTCTGAATAGTATGGAATAAGGATTAGTGAAGATCTAATCGGTATTCTGTTTGTGACTTAGGTTAGCAAAACGTCTGAAGTAGTTTGAAACCGAGCATTTCCAGGAGACCAGGTAAGTGAAGTACGCTTGTGCCTTCGGGCCTACATCACAAAACAGTAAGATTGTGCATGCTTGAATGTGTTTGTATGTCATGCATCATATTTTGAAAATTATGCGAAAATGAATTTACATGAAATGACATGGTAAGTAATGAACAGACTGTAACAGTTGTTAAGGGAACTAATCCGCCCCTTAATCAAGAGAGAGGATGTATGACTTTGGGGGAAGTGATCCAAACCCCAATTTCATAGGGGGATCGTAACAGTTGTTAAGGGAACTAATCCGCCCCTTAATCAAGAGAGAGGATGTATAACTTTGGGAGAAGTGATCCAACTCCTAATTTCACAGGGGAATCAGATCAGAAACGAATGCATATGCAAACGAGATGAGAAAGTAGAAACTGCATGTTTAGGAATTTATGTTTTAGCATTCCATTTCATTATTGCTTTACTTACTTAGCATTAGGCTAATAGATGAGTTTTGTGACATAGGTGAAGAAGCCTCAGAAGGTGTGTTCTCTGAACATGTTAAGCATTAGGCTGTTGGGGGAGCACTTCAATGCCACGGATTGGTGATTCTGATGAGGCGGTTTAACTGGTGTCAGTTGATGAGAAGGTTTAGTGAACCATGATTCAATTTAAATATGTTGAGAGTTTTAGTGACAGTAGTAGTCTTGATGTTTTGAATACAATTTGAGACTCTTTCTGATAATGATACACTGTTAGTTTGAATAGTGGTTTTTACCAAATTTTGGAGTAGTACACGGATTTAAGTAGTTTTGAACGATTTTAGTAAAATGCTCAAGTGCTTTTGGTAGTTAGAGTTTTCTTTGTTTATAGTGAAATTGTTGCTATGTTGTTTTCGTTGAGTATTTTTTGTTGATGTTTTGGAAGTTATTGTATGTATATTTTTTTTTGATGTTTTGGGATTTATAAAAATTAAACGTTATGCTGCTCGATTTTTCGTATAGCAAACAACGTCGGTTTTAAATGGTTTTTCATGTTTTCCTTAGGATTTTGAAGTCGGTTTTTCGGGATTTTATGTGTTGGGAAGCGGGAAGTGTTTTGGGTAAATTTTAAGGTGATTTAGATGTGTTTGACTTGGAGAAAAAGAAGAAAAGTGGGAAAAAGTGAAAAAATTGAAAAATAGGCGTTTTGGCAGAAAAAACCCGAGAGGGCCCGATCGATCGGCGCCCAGCACCGATCGATCAGCCACGGGCGTGCGCACGACGCACTGCAGCAGAGCGCACGGGCGCACTGCTTGGGCGCGCGCGGCGCCCAACACCTCCACTTTTGGTTTTTTTTAAATTTTCATATTTCCAAATTGTTTTTACCCGACCTTTTCTGACGTATTTTACGCACGATTTCCAACAATTATTGAGGGTTTGAAAACCCCGAAAAAATTTACCAAAAATTATTTTAAACGCTGCTTTAAACGCGGATTTGTTAGCAAAGTAGCGAACCGAGCCGGGGTGGGTTCGGGGGCGTTACAAGATGGTATCAGAGCAAAAATGGTCGAGTCATTCAAAGGATTACCCGACAATGCCGGCCCCCATGCAACGTGCTTCACCGACTGTAAGTATTTCATTATTTTTAGTTAGTTTCTTTCTGAGATTAGATTGTTTTAACCCTGTACAGGATTAAAGGTAAAATGCCGAGGAACCTAAGACGACCAGGACGACCTAGAAACGTACCAGAACAACCTAGAGAGCAACCCGAGGACCCTAATAAGCAACTCCAGGATTTATTGAATGTTCAATCTCAATTGCTGGGTATTTTTATGAACCAAGGTTTACCTAGAAATCTTGGAGTGGGGTCCAGCTCAGGAGTGGGTTCTAGTGGGGAACAATTTAGAGGACTAAAGCCTCCACCGTTTGAAGGTCGTTTGACTGATCCGACAACTGCTGAGCGTTAGATATGCACTATTGAAAATATGTTTAATGTCGCTGAGGTGGAGGAATAAAATAAAGTGAGGTGTGCTAGTTTCCACCTATCTAACAGCGCCCAAAGCTGGTGGGAAACGGTAAAGGCCACTACTGGTGTTCAGGGCATGACTTAGGAAGAGTTTAAAGAATTATTTTATTGCAAATACTATAATCAGACAGTCCAAGCTGTAAAGAAAATGAAATTTATGGCGTTAAAACAAACCGGATCAGTAGGAGAATACATTTAGCAGTTTGAATCATTGTCCCGATTTGCCAGCCATCTAGTTAGCATGGAGGAAGAAAAGATATTTCAATTTGTGCAGGGTTTAAAACTGGAAATTTATATGTTGGTGAAAACCTTTGGGATTGATGGAGTATCTTATGCGAAAGTTGTAGCTAAGGCTTTTGAGGTGGAAGAGGCTGCGGAAAAAGTTGTTAAACCAGTTGAAGCTCCCAGGAAAATAATTAAAGAGATTACAGGTCAGATGAACAGTGATGGATCTTCTTCACAGCTTCAGGGGACTAAAAGGCCGGGTGAAATATTGAATGACCAAAGAGAAGGAAAGAAGCCACGAGGAAGATATTTGTTATGTCCTAAGTGTTTGAGAGCTCATCCAAGTGAGTGTGGACAATATGCAGATAAATGCTACAACTGTTTTGAAACTGGCCATCTTTTTCGAGACTGTTCAAAGCCCAAAGTTACTCGGTGTTTCAAGTACGGCGAGCCCGAACATATGGCCAAAGTTTGTCCTACATCAAAGAAAGGTAATATGTTGGGGACTGGAAGTATGGATGTTAAATTAGTTATGATAAACAAGAAGGTTATTGAGTGATGTGTTGTAAAAGAACTTAGGAGAATACGATAAGAACGTTTGAGTACATTAGGGAATAAAGTTAAGTTCGAAAGTTTGGCAAATTCGACTCGTATGTAACAAAGTCGAAACCAGTGATTTTGTGAATAACTTAAGTTGGAGTTGATACGTTTAAGAGTGAACATGCGGAGATACTTAAGCATAGGAGGTAAATTAGAACATCAGTGAAATTAGAACACCAGTGCTATTAGATTAAGGACAAGGGATTAGAGGCCGTGTGATGTAAGAAAGATGAGTGATTAGATCACATTCTCTAAAGAGGTACATGAGGAGGTTAGTAACTTTTAATAGGGGATTTAGATAAGAAGGTTAACCCTTAAGGTTGTAGTATTCCGTGTGAAGTTGGGAAAGTTAGAAGATATCGAATAAGAAAGCGAATGAAGGTTCACATGGACTTAGAAGTAAGTTGAGTTTGGGAGAACTACGAAAGTTTAGATTTTAAGTTATAGGATGGTATGGAATTGAATTCGATATTTAAGAGAAAATGTTGAGAGAACAGTTGATAGATTTAAGTAGTGAGAGTTCAGAGTACGTGGAAGAGGTTAAATTAGTTATGTTTAAGGGTTAGAATGACTATAGAAGTAGCCTAATGATTCGAGGTTAATAGATGTAAGATGAGATAGTAACATAGAAGAGAAGTTGAAATTGAGGACTTAGGGCAAGAGGTTTCCTTAGTGGGTTTTAGTATTACACTATTGAAGTAGCTTTAGAGATTTGAGGTAGTTATGTGAGTATTTGGTGGACTTGTTTGATGAATACTGGATTAGAAAAGTAAGGAATTAGATTAACTGAGCTCGTGGAAAATGAAGTTAGAAGGGTTTGAAAATACGAGTGATGAGTATTTAGGTGATGAAGGATATTGGAGTGAGTAAGTTGATGAATAGCAAGGATACACAAATTTTGAGGACAAAATTTTTGTAAGGAGGGTGGATTGTAACACCTAGGAATTTCCTATATCGTACGTATGTCTTGGATTAGACGGTTAGGGTTGTTTAATGTTAATCTAGAGTTTTCTTAAGTTATAGAAAGGAAAATGAGAATGGAGGAGAAGAAAAGAAGTTTGACAAGTTAAAACCATTAAAAGTGAAGAAAAATCAAAAAGCATGTGTTGAAAAATTCAAAGGTCATGTGTCCAATAGGAATCTAGTAATCAAATGGGTTAAAATTAAAAGAATAGAGGGTTTAAAAAAAGTGGATTCACGATGGGGTTATGAGGAGAAATGTGAGTGGGGAATTTGTGAAAAATAAGAGATTTTGGTGGAGGAAAATTAAAAGTAGAAAAAGTTAATTTTATAAAAAAGGGAGAAAACCCTTTGTCTTCCATTCTTCTCTCCCACAAAATGGCAGCCATGGATGAAGCTCTCCATCTTTCATTTCTTCAATTTTAGCAAGGAATCAAGGTGGGTTTCTTATGGGTTTTATGTTGTAATTTAACCCTTCAACATAACTAATTGTTGATATGTTTTCTTATAATTTTGATGGTTTAAATGTTAGATAGGTTAGTTTGGATGGTTTATGAAGTTAGATGAGAGAATAGGAGAGAGTTATGCAAAAACTGGAATTTGGTATTAAGGAGGCCGATTCTGTTATGGGGTTTTCGGATTGGACAACTTGTTTGGATGGTTAATTTGAGTGTTTCAATGGATAGTGGACGTGTAGAGGGTTACGGATTGGGGTGGCATGTCAAAATCCGTTGAAAAACGAATAATTTATGGTCGATTGAAGTTGGACGGTGGAAAATGTAGGAATTTCGGGTTTAGAGTTAAACTTTAAGTTGTTTGTTGGTTTTATGCTAGGTAATTTCTTAGAATCTTTTAGATTGGTACTAAGTTGATCTTTCCCTTTTTCTTAGGTTAAAGAGCGAGTACTTGGATTAAGTGGGGTAAGCGAGCACGTGCCGAGAAACCAAGTAAGTAGTGGATTGCTTGTGTTTTGCCTTCAGGTCTACACCATGAAACAGTAGGGAATTGTTTGTTTGTTTGTGTGGTTGCTTTGTTTTGTTTTTGGTTAAGCCTTTGTGTGACATGCATTATCGGTTTCGAACTATGAAAAACACTAGTTTTAAGTATGGTTTTGAACGGTGACTTTGAAATGTAAGGGAAATAGTGTAGGGCCATCTTGGGAGCGAGACTCAGATGTGTACTAGGTGATTGGGTAGTGTCATCTTGGGAGCAAGACTGAAATGGAAATGCATCTTGGGAGCGAGACTCGGATGTGTGTTAGAGAATAGGGTAGTGCCATCTTGGGAGCGAGACTCAGATGGATACGCATCTTGGGAGCGAGACTCAGATGTGTACTAGGTGATTGGGTAGTTCCATCTTGGGAGCGAGACTCAGATAGAAATGCATCTTGGGAGCGAGACTCGGATGTGTGTTAGGGAATAGGGTAGTGCCATCTTGGGAGCGAGACTCAGATGGATACGCATCTTGGGATCGAGACTCAGATGTGTACTAGGTGATTGGGTAGTTCCATCTTGGGAGCGAGACTCAGATAGAAATGCATCTTGGGAGCGAGACTCGAATGTGTATTAGGGAATAGGGTAGTGCCATCTTGGGAGCGAGACTCAGATGGATACGCTTCTTGGGAGCGAGACTCAGACTCAGATAGAAATGCATCTTGGGAGCGAGACTCAGATGTGTACTAGGTGATTGGGTAGTGCCATCTTGGGAGCGAGACTCAGATGGATACGCATCTTGGGAGCGAGACTCAGATGTGTACTAGGTGATTGGGTAGTTCCATCTAGGAAGCGAGACTCAGATGGAAATGCATATTGGGAGCGAGACTCGGATGTGTGTTAGGGAATAGGGTAGTGCCATCTTGGGAGCGAGATTCGGATGGATACGCATCTTGGGAGCGAGACTCAGATGTGTACTAGGTGATTGGGTAGTGCCATCTTGGGAGCGAGACTCAGATAGAAATGCATTTTGGGAGTGAGACTCGGATGTGTGTTAGGAAATAGAGTAGTGCCATTTTGAGAGCTAGACTCGGATGTGTGTTAGGGTTGTGTGAGAGTGGTGTGTGCATTTTTATATTTGTTATCCCCTACTTGCTAAGCGTAAGCTTACGTGTGTGTGCGTGTTCTATGGTGTAGGTAACGACGCGGTTACAAGTGAGCCAAGTGAGTGAGCCAGGACTTGGGATCAGTCGGAGACGCACGGGGTGTGCCGGTGCCGGCAGTTGTCGGGGCGTCTCGACTATGGTCTTCGGGATGTATGTGGGATTTGGTATTTTAGTAGTTTAGTCGGTATTTTTGTAGTTAGTTTAGATTTCGGTTTGTGAAAATGATGGGAGTTTTATAACTCTTTTGGTTGATGTTATGGAAGTTATTGTATGTATATTTGTTTGATGTTTTGGGATTTATAAAAATTAAACGTTATGCCGCTCGATTTTTCGTATAGCAAACAACGTCGGTTTTAAATGGTTTTTCACGTTTTCGTTAAGATTTTGAAGTCGGTTTTTCGGGATTTTATGTGTTGGGAAGCGGGAAATGTTTTGGGTAAATTTTAAGGTGATTTAGATGTGTTTGGCTTGGAGAAAAAGAAGAAAAGTGGGAAAAAGTGAAAAAATGGAAAAATAGGCGTTTTGGCCGAAAAAACCCGAGAGGGCCCGATCGATCCGCACCCAGCGCCAATCGATCGGCCACAAGGCGTGCGCGGGCGTGCTGCCTGGGTGCGCGCGGCGCCTAGTGCGCGCGTGGCGCCCATCACCTCCACTTTTGGTTTTTTTTTTTTAAATTTTCCTATTTCCAAATTGTTTTGACCCGACCTTTTCCAACGTATTTTACGCACGGTTTCCAACAATTATTGATGGTTCGAAAAACTTAAAAAATTTTATCAAAAATTATTTTAAACGCCATTTTAAACGCGGGATTGGTTAGCAAAGTAGCACACCGAGCCGGGGTGGGTTCGGGGGCGTTACAGGTGATTTGTAAGGTAAAAATAACAATTTGAATAATATTTTGCGTAAATTTAACAATGGTAGCAAAAATTTGAATATGCTACTAGGACAACAAAAAATAACCTTTTAAAAAACCAAATGTGAGTATGAGTCATTTAAGAAGAAAAAGATATATAAGAATTTCTTCATTGGAAGAACTGTGTCATGCATGCAATAGAGTTGGTCATAAATCTTTTCGTTGTTTGTTGAAGTCAAATAATTAAAAGTTGTTTTCTATTTTGATATGGGTTCCTAAAGGAACTAAGGCTAACCCTCAACCACCCAAAAAGATTTTGGTAACTAAGAAAAATAATTATTTTTTATAAGTTGAAGATTTTCTTTTGAAGAATTCATGGTACCTTGATAGTGGATGCTCAAGAAAGCATTACTTTGGAGGTAACCAAAAAATAAAAATGGTTGACATTGAAAATATAGGCAATGCTTCTAACTCTATTATTGAAAATGTGCTTTTAGTTAATGGGTTAAAACATAATCTCTTGAGCATTAGTCAATGAAAAATCTTGATAATGTCTCTTTTGTATTTCGGAAGTATAATTAGATTATCCCAAAATAGCTACATCGAGAAAGTTCCCAAAAGTATGATATACTAGAATATAAACTAGGAGTTACCCATGTGGCAAAATGAGACAACATATATTAAAGTCAACAACCCAATAACGACTTTAAGATTACAAAGATTTAACAGATATATTGCACTTCACCTATGGAAAGTCTTATGTATGCTCAAATACGTATGTATCTAGATATTGCATACATAGTCAAAATGTGTGGGAGATAATTAAGTAATATGTATTGGACCATAGGAAAGCAATGAAAAGAATATTTATACTCAAAGAGAACAAAAGATTACATGTTCACCTATCATAAATCAGATCAATTGAAAAGTTCATTATAATTATTTTTGTGACAATAAATATGTCGTATCGTCCTCTCATAACAATAGAAACTTGTTAATTTATAACTTTGTCAACATCAAGTTCCTTATTGTTAAAAAAGAGTTTAGAGTCGTAAAAAATCTAGACTCCATAGTAGTGGATCCGCTTATTAAAGTAATATTGCCCAAAGTTTTTCATGACCATATTTTTTCATACGAGTATTATTTCTTTACGTGATGTTTTTTTTAGTGAAGTTTTTATTTGGGAAGTTTTGGCTCTGGATATATTTTATATTGGATAGTGATATATATGGTTTTATGGTTTACTCTAGATTTAATTTCTAAAGTTTGTTTGATTTTTCTAATTAATAAAGTTTGACTAGTTAGAAATAGATACTTTATATCACATTACATGTAATTTCCATGTAACACACATCCACATTTGATATAAATAATTTGATTATGTTGATACATGTTACCACTTATGAGTTTAGATATGGTTAATGCGACGAAACCTTCTTTGATGCTACATTGATATAGTTGGTGAACAAGATTGGATTTATATACTTATGTCGATGATAAAAATAATTTGATTATGTTGATACATGTTACCACTTATGAGTTTAGATATGGTTAATGCGACCAAACCTTCTTTGATGCTACATTGATATAGTTGGTGAACAAGATTGGATGTATATACTTATGTCGATGATAAAAATCTGAATATCTTGATATATATGTTATAATGTATGGTATTCATGTTATATGTATGCATGTGTATGTAAAGCCTAAATATTGATTCTGTATTAACTACTTTTAGCGGTTTTATAATAATGACAACTAGAATGTTGGATATATTGTATATGTAAGACCAATATATATTATATATAGTACAAATTCAATATTTTTGCTTAAACTATATACGATGGTAGGCTAGGACAACCGCCACAAAAAGTATAAAAATGTATTTAGATATCATTTACTTGTTTTGCAACTAACAAAATAATAATTATATCACAAATAATAATTAGAGGATTATAGTCTCCTCTCACTTCATCAATTTTGAGGATTCCATCAACTTGAGTGATTTTTAAAAAGTTTTGCCAAAAGGAAGAACCTGGCAACTTTTACACTACTTAACCAAAGTTCTTCCAT
This sequence comes from Begonia masoniana, assembly GCA_022432975.1. Taxonomy (NCBI): domain Eukaryota; kingdom Viridiplantae; phylum Streptophyta; class Magnoliopsida; order Cucurbitales; family Begoniaceae; genus Begonia; species Begonia masoniana. Next base: position 64,444,734 of record CM039502.1, on the reverse strand, counting down.
GTATTTCCCTTTGTTTTGACTTAGAAAATAAAACTCTGGAGTAATCAAGAATTAAAGTTTCAAGGAGCTTAGTCTGATTTTAAGTTCAACGTTGAACTGATATTTGTTGCATGTAATCTTTTCTTCGTAACAGTGTTATTAACGACCCACTAGGCCACTATTTCTTTAAAAATGGTCAATTTGGGGTAAAATGGAATGATATTCTCTCCACCATTTGTCATTCCAGTTGTCTTTGCCCTGTGAGTGCATAAATTCAAGGTTGTTTGTTAATATTTGTGGGTCATACTTAGTGTTAGCACTGTTCAATTATAGTTTCGTTAGTTTGTAAACACAGTTTTCTGTCTTATCAAGTCATCATTTTTTCTTCTGATATAAACATGTAAAAACTGTTATTTCATAAGATGAATACAAGAAAAATCACTTCAACTTAGCTTTTCTCTCTCTGTCGCCATTTTCATAGTCTTTTTCTTCTTCCTCTGTTATTCTTCTTCTTCCTCTGATTCTACAGCTCCCTCTGAAAAATCAAAAGCTTATCGTGGTATCAGAGTCAAAAGATGGCATCTTCCAGCTTTACAATCCCTTCCTCTCCTTCAGCTTCTATACCTTCTCCCCTTCCTCTGTTTCCCTCTGTGAATCAAACACTTACAATAAATCTAGACAACAAAATTACCTCATATGGAAGGCTCAACTCCTTAACATTGTTATTGCAAACGACATCGATCACCTTCTGGATGGCTCCTGTCCATCGCTTCCACAATTTTTGGACTCCCTCTCTTCTCAAATCAATCTGGAGTTCACTGTATGACAACGATATAATCGGCTCATTATGAGCTGGATATTTGCCTCATTGTCTGAAGAGCTTCGCCCACAGATTTTGTCCTTCACCACGGCCAGTGAAGTTTGGTCGGATCTTGCAAGGATGTTCGCCTTTTCCTCCTTAGCAAAAATTACTGATCTCCAGAGTTGGCTTCATTCTCTATCCAAAGCTGGAATCTTTGCCTCTAGCTATATCCAAAAGCTTACCACAATATGTAATACCCTGCCTGCAATCGGAGAACCTGTTTCCTACAGAGATCAAATAATCTATTTTCTCAGCGGTCTGGGCAGTGAGTACAATGCTTTTTGCAACCTCAATCACCAATCACGCCAATCAGCTCCCTCTGGACGAAATTCAGAACCTTCTTCAGAGTTTCGATTTCCGCTTGGAAAAACAAAACTCAGTTTTCTCGCTTCCGATGCCAAACCAGATGCAGGCAAACGCTATTACTCAGCGCCCTTTTTGCCCATCATGGAATCCTCGGCAGAATGCTTCGTTCCGCCCTAGCATCCCGAATGGTTTTAACCAAAACAGACCCGTTTCAGGTTCACATTCAAACCCATGGCACTCGCCCCGGCCCACACAAAATTTCAGACCCCGTTGCCAGATCTGTAATAAAATGGGTCATTCAGCCCTGGCCTGCTACCAAAGATTGAACCTATCCTACCGCTCCCCTGCTCCTCCAACCCACTACCCTTCTACAGTTACCCATCCTGCAATCCATGCTCAAGCAAACTTCACTAACTTCTTCAAAGTCCCAGCTTACGACCAAACCCATTATCCCTCCTCTCCTCCGATCAATTTCCTTGCAACCCCAGCGAACTACATTAGCCTTTAATCGACGCCCTTAAACTTCGCACCGGCAATATCGTGGTTGCTCGACTTTGGCGTGACCAATCATTTCACGCCACAATCAGCCATCCTCAACCAACTCCAACCCTACATCAGCTCTACCCAAGTTGCAACCGTCGACGGTGAGCTTTTTCCCATCTGTCAAACTGGTTCAACTGTCATTCTGACCATCGGTCGATCACTAAAATTACACACTATTTTCACACTCCACACATTTCACATAATCTGCTGAGTGTAGCTCAATTATGCCATGAAAATTCGGTATTCGTAGAATTTCATGCAACCTGTTTTTTGTCAAGGATCAAAATTCACACCGAACTCTACTTCGAGGTTCCCTCAATGATGGCCTCTATCAAATTCTGTCGACCAGTTTTCATTGTATCTCTCTCTGCACGGCTGCCAGCTCTGGCCACAGTCCCAAAAAATCTTTGGCACCTCTGTTTAGGTCATCCCTCCCTCCCTGTTTTGCAGCAAGTTTTAAAAATGTGTAATATTAATTCTAAACATGACATGCATCAAATTTGTATTTCTTGTCAAATAAGCAAAAAATCATCATTTACCGTTTATAATTTCTCAATCACATTCTCAATTTCCTTTTGATATTGTATATACTGATGTTTGAGGTCCATCTTTGATTAAATCTATTACTAGTGCACGATACTTTGTTTTAATTGTTGATGACTGTACTCGTTTTATATGGCTCTTTTCGTTGACATTAAAAAGTGAAGTTTTCACTACTTTTGTGAATTTTCATTAACTGGTTCACACTAAATTTAATGTTAAAATCAAAATTGGCCAATAAGACTGAGGCAGAGAATTCCAATCTCTAACTCATTTGTTTAAATCTCTTGGAATTCAGCATCGTATCTTATGTCCGTATACACCAAATCAAAATGGTCGAGTAGAGCATAAAAATTGCCATGTTGTCGAAACTGGTTTCGCTCTACTTTTTCATTCCTTAGTTCCTTAACATTTTTGGAACTATGCTTTTACCACAGCTACTAACTTAATAAACTTGCTACCTACTCCTGTACTAAATCACAAGTCACCTTTTGAATGTTTGTTCAATAAAATTCCAAATTATTCTTCACTGTGTATTTTTGGCTGTCTCTACTTTCTCTTTCTTCGTCCTTTCAACCAACACAAATTACAACCTCGGTCTCTTTCATGTGTTTTCTTAGGCCCAAGTTCTCATCACAAAGGTTACATATGCCTCGATCCTAACTCAAACAAAATACATATTTCTCAACGTGTTACCTTCAATGAGTCTAGTTTTCCTTTCTCTTCCTTAAGTAAATCTATTTCACAATCCCCTTCATTTTCTCTCCCAATTCCTTACATATCTTTTCCCCCTATGTCTATCAACCAAACTCTTCCACCCTCGCCACTTTCCCTCATACCCTTCTCTTCTCCCACACCTATAGATCACCTTGTCTCTATTCATCCACCTCCTCCTAATCCTATTAACCACTCTTCCTCTCTTATACCACCTGTGAACATCTCTCTTCAACCTCCTAGCCAACTCGTTCAAAATGATCATCCTATGAGAACCAGAGCTAAAGATGGTATATTTAAGCCAAAAGCCTTTTCCATTATGTCTGCCCTTGAACTAAAAACATTCAACCAAGCCTCAAAGTTTTTACATTAGTTAGCTGCCATGAAAGAGGAGATATCTGCCCTCGAAGAAACCAATACTTGGAAATTAGTTCCACTTTCGAGAGGCACTAAAGTTATAGGGTGCAAGTGGATCTTCAAGACAAAGCTAAATTCAGATGGCACAATTTCTCGGTACAAGGCTCGTTTAGTAGCCAAAGGTTATAACCAGACAGAAGGTATTGACTATGATGAGACATTCAGTCTGATTGTCAAATCCACTTCAATTCGCAATGTTCTTTCCTTAGCCATCTCCCTTCGTTGGATTATCAGACAGCTTAATATCAGCAATGCTTTCTTGCATGGGGGTCAGACTGAAACAGTGTATATGCAACAACCTCTAGGTTTTATTAATCCATTTTATTTGTCTGTTGTATGCCTATTACATAAAGCCTTCTACGATCTCACCAGGTTATAGAAAGCACTAATTAATTGGGGTTTCTTAGCATCAAAGTCCGATTCATCACTCTTTGTACATTGCACGCAATCATCGATTGTAATTATGCTTGTGCATGTCGATGACATTATCTTGACAGGTAACTCCCCTGCTCTGTTGGACCAACTTTTAACGTATCTACATTCACAATTTAAAGTTCGAGTTCTTGGACCACTATCATTTTTTTTTGGGCATTTCGATCACTCACACTCTTACTGGTATGAGCTTTTCACAATCACAATATATTTCTGGGTTACTTCACAAGACTAACATAGATTCTTCCAAGCCGGTTCCAACCCCCATGGTGGCAAGACCTGTTCTATCCAAACATTCTGAGACACCACTGCGATATGGACTCCTCTGTAATGGTTTGAAATTTTAAAGATAAAAATTAATACGAGTTCAGATTTTTATATATTAAGAAAATTAGATTATAACTATTCTAATTAGGATAAGATTAAAACTAATCTAATTTGGATTAGATTAAAGTTAATTATGATTAAGGATTAATTAAGCTTGGTTTTATGGTAAATAACCAAAGATCTAAGGGCAAATTAGTCTTTTTGAGAGGATAAATTAATGAATTGGTAATTTAACCATGATTTACTATTTGATAAAAAGGTTAGGTGGCTGTTTCTACGTGGAAGAGAAGCATAATTCTAGGAGAGAGAGAGAGAGAGAGAGAGAGAGAGAGAGAGAGAGAGAGAACCAAAGAGAGACAAAAACAAGGAAGAAACCCGCGAGAAAAAAGAGAGAAAGGGAGGGGAAATGTGTGATTCGTCGATCCGTCCTTTAGGAAAAGTTGTTCAGCTCAGTGAGAGGAACGTTTTGGTAGAAAAATCGATAGATTCATTGGCGATTTTGAGGAAAAGTGGTGGAACTGATATACGGTAAATATCTCTAACGATTAGAATAGTTAGATTAGACTTTATTACTTGATAGGTGGAGTTAGATCTTATTTCTGCTTGGATCTGGATAGGTTTAGATATTTTTGTGGATTTGGTTGAGATGAATATGTTGAAAAGTCTAAATTGATATCATTTTTAATGATTAAATGAATCGAATATTGTTTTTACAAAATTTGAACAGTGAATTATATATTTATGATTTTTAAGAAATATGAAAATAAAGAAATTCGAAAATGACAATTTTCATTAAATTGATAATATTGATTTCAATTATCAATTTCAGGGGTGGGTTGAGTTGCACCGTTTTAAACATGCATATCATTGTTTTATAACTATTTCAAAGCATGCATTTAAGAAGGAAGAAATTGGAAGCCGTGGTAACATAAGAACCCATTGGGTTGGATTTGCATCTTCAGGATGGAGGAAGTTGGTAGTCGTGGTAACATAAGAACCCATTGGGCTGGACTTGCCTCTTCATGAAAGAGGAAGTTTGAAGTCGTGGTAACATAAGAACCTATTAGGTTGGACTTGCCTCTTCATGTGTAATGAATATGACTATGAAAATGATTGGAAGACTTATTCGAAACGTCCTTCTTTAGTTGAAAATCCCTAAATCCTATATGCATTTTTATATAAATGACATGGATTTCAAATCAAAATATAATTGATTGAAGTTGATTTCAACATAATCAATGATAGGTGGAAGATAGTGTATAAGCCTAAATAGTGTGGCCAAATTTTCTTGAAATTACATTATATTGATGTAATCATTTAAATGAGTTTTAAACTGTGGTTGATGGATTTTAAATGGTTCGAATTACGAACCTACATGTATTTTTATATACATTGCATGAATTTTAAATCAAAACATAATTGATTTAAGTTAATTTCAAAATAATCAATGATAGGTGGAGGATGATGTATGGGTCTTGATAGTGTGACAAGATTTTCTTGAAATTGCATTATATTGATATAATTATTCAAATGAGTTTTAAACCTGTGGTTGAGGGATTTTAAACGGTTCGAATTACGAACCTACATGCATTTTTATATAAACGACATGGATTTCAAATCAAAACATAATTGATTTAAGTTGATTTCAAAATAATCAATGATAGATGGAGGATGGTGTATGGGTCTGGATAGTGTGGATAGAGTTTGGACTAGCTATTCTAGTTGCTAGATTTATTTGCTGAGCCAATAACTCATTATGTGGAATATCTCTATTTTATAGATACCGAGGACGTTCACCAAAATGGAAAAAGAAAACCAAGGCAATGTAAAGTTTACAAGAGGAATAGGGGAAAGATCATGGATGGATGGTCTTTGGGTTGTGGAAAGTCACTTGTCGTGACTTATGTGTATTTATATTTTGTTTTCGCTTCTGTTTAAGTATTCTGATAGGGTGATGTAAACAATTTGATGATGATATAGATGATGTAATATATTTCAACTTATTAAATGTATTTCAGTTGTTGTGTATATTGTTTGGGATAGATCTTATTTTAAGATACCAGGTACGATCCAAACGAGATTACATAGAAATACAAATGTATCCATGCAGATTGAAAACTAGGAATTTATTTTAGTTATTTCCCACCTTGGGAATCTGTTCCACCCGTCAGGGCCGAGTCGGGTCCTGATAGTATGGTATCAGAGCTATAAATCATAGTTCTAACTAGTTAGAAGGGTTAATAACCATGTTTAGAATGCTTCTTGTATTGCCTTGGTGGTGAACGTTTATCTGATTAAGAAGAAGTTCGAAATAGTGGGAGTTCCGAATGAGTTCAAAGTCAAGTTCTTCGTAAGTCAACTAGATGATAAGGCGGATGAGTGGTGGGATAAGACTGAGGTATCCCTAGGTGGCCAATGAGACTGCGAGCGATTCAATGATGTTTTCTTGGAGAGATTTTTTCCCAAATATGTTAGACAAGCTAAAGCCAAAGAGTTCTTGGAGTTGACCCAAAAAGATATGAGTGTTTTGGATTATCTAACCAAATTTGAGGAATTGTTAAGATTTAAGCAAGGTCTTAGATGAGATATTTCTAGCAGACTTGTAGCTTTAAAACTCGAGTCGTATTCAGATATGGTTTAGAGAGCTCTACTTATTGAGCAAAAAACTTGAGGTGAGTGAAGATGAATGAGAATTTAAAAATAAGATTTGAGAAAAGTACTCTCAAATGTTATTTTGAGAACTAGATTAGAAAGAAATTTCGGGACAAAATTTTCTTAAGGGGGAAAATGAAATTTTAAAGATAAAAATTAATACGATTTCAGATTTTTATAAATTAAGAAAATTAGATTATAACTAATCTAATTAGGATAAGATTAAAACTAATCTAATTTAGATTAGATTAAAGTTAATTATGATTAAGGATTAATTAAGTTTGGTTTTATGGTAAATAACCAAAGATCTAAGGGCAAATTAGTTTTTTTGAGAGGATAAATTGATGAATTGGTAAATTAACCATGATTTACTATTTGATAAAAGGGTTAGGTGACTGTTTCTACGAGGAAGAGAAGCAGAATTCCTGGAGAGAGAGAGAGAGAGAGAGAGAGAGAGAGACGAAAATAGGGGAGAAATCCGTGGGAAAAGAGAGAGAAAGGGAATGGGAAACGTGTGATTCGTCAATCTGTCTTTAGGGAAAGTTGTTCAGCTCAATGAGAGGAACATTTTAGTGAAAAAATCGATAGATTCGGTAGAGATTTCGAGAAAAAGTGGAGTAACCGACATACGGTAAATATCTCTAACGATTAGAATAGTTATATTAGACTTTATTACCTTGATAGGTAGAGATAGATTTTATTTCCGCTTGGATCTGGATAGGTTAACATTTTTTGGTGGATTTGGTTGAGATGGATATATTAAAGTGTCTAAATTGATATCATTTTTAATGATTAAATGAGTCAGATGTTGTTTTTACAAAATTTGAACCGTGAATTGTATATTTATGATTTTTAAGAAATATAGAAACAAAGAAATTTGAAAACGACAATTTTTATTAAATTGAGCATATTGATTTCAATTAACAATTTCATGGGTGGATTAAGTTATATCGTTTTAAATATGCATATCATTTCTTTATAACTGTTTTAAAGCATGCATTTAGGAAGGAGGAAATTGAAAGTCGTGGTAATATAAGAATCCATTGGGCTGGACTTGTCTCTTCAGGATAGAGGAAGTTGGAAGGACGTGGTAACATAGGAATCCATTGAGCTGCACTTGCCTCTTCATGATGGGGGAAGTTGAAAGCCGTGGTAACATAAGAATCCATTATGCTGGATTTGCCTCTTAATGTGTAATGAATATGACTATAAAAATGATTGGGAGCCTTACGCGAAACGTCCTTCTTGGATTGAAAATCCCTAAATCCTACATGTATTTTTATATAAATGGCATGAATTTCAAATCAAAATATAATTGATTTAAATTAATTTCAAAATAATCAATGATAGGTGGAGGATGATGTATGAGTCTGTATAATGTGGCTAGATTTTCTTGAAATTGTATTATATTGATGTAATCATTGAAATGAGTTTTATACTGTGGTTGATGGATTTTAAATAGTTCGAATTAGGAACCTGCATGCGTTTTTATATAAATGACATGGATTTCAAATCAAAACATAATTGATTTAAGTTGATTTCAAAATAATCAATGATATGTGGAAGATGGTGTATGGGCTTGGATAGTGTGACCAGATTTTCTTGAAATTACATTATATTGATGTAATCATTGAAATGAGCTTTAAACCATGGTTGATGGATTTTGAACTATTCGAATTAACAACCTATATGCATTTTAATATAAATGGCAAGAATTTCAAAACATAATATATTTAAGTTGATTTCAAAATAATCAATGATAGATGGAGGATAGTGTATGAGTTTGGATAGTGTTTCCAGATTTTCTTGAAATTGTATTACATTGATGTAATCATTGAAATGAGTTTTAAATCGTGGTTGATGGATTTTAAATGGTTCGAATTACGAACCTACATGCATTTTTATATAAATGACATGGATTTCAAATCAAAACAAAATTAATTTAAGTTGATTTCAAAATAATCAATGATAGGTAGAAGATGGTGTATGGGTCTAGATAGTGTAGGTTTGGACTAGCTATTCTAGTTGCTAGATTTATTTGTTGGGCCAATGACTCATTATGTGGAATATCTCTATTTTACAGATATCGAGAACGTTCATCGAGACGGAAAAAAAACCAAGGCAAGGTAAAATTTACAAGAGGCATAGGTGAAAGATCATGAATGGATGGTCTTTGGGTTGTGGAAAGTCACCTGTCGTGACTTATGTGTATTTATATTTTGTTTACGCTTTCATTTGAGTATTCTGATAGACTGATGTAAACAATTTGATGATGATATAGATGATGTAATATATTTCAACTTATGAAATGTATTTCGGTTGTTGTGTATATTGTTTGGGATAGATCTTATTTTAAGATACCAGGTACGATCCTGACGAGATTACTTGGAAATACAAACGTATCCATGCAGATTGAAAACTTGAAATTTATTTTAGTTATTTCCCACCTCGGGAGTCCGTTTCACCCATTGGGGCCGGGTCGGGTTCTGACATCCTCTATCTTAGTATTGTTGGCCGTCTACAACATTGTTGTCTTACTCGACCTGATATTGCATTTGTTGTACACAAGGTTTCATAGTTTATGCATACACCCTCAGAAGTCCACTGGCAAGCCGTCAAGCAAATTTTGCGATACCTTAAAAGTACTCCATCTCTCGGCACCTCCTTCTCGCCTTCCGCTTCTTTTAATTTGACATGTTATACGGATCCGGATTGGGCCTCTTGTCTAGATGATTGCAAAAGCATCAGTGGCTTCTGTATTTTTCTAGGCAAAAACCTTACCTCCTGGTCCTCCACTAAGCAAAAAGTTGTTTCACGCTCCAGCACCGTAACGTAGCAAATGGCGCAGCTGAAGTTCTATGGTTATAGTCATTGCTACATGAATTGGTTATTATCTCTACCATGGTACCTCTAATTCTCTGTGATAACTTAAGTGCTACTTCCCTTGCCACAAATCCGGTTTGCGTATTATCCAAATATGTGGAGATCGATTTTCAATTCGTTTGGGAAAAAGTACTTAAAAAGAGGTTGTTGGTCAAATTTACCCCTTCAGAAAAACAAATTGTTGATGACTCACTAAATCCCTTCCGTCGACGACGTTCTCTCTTTTCCTATCCAAGATCTTTGGCTTACGCCTGTGATCTTGATAGGGGATGTTAGCACTGTTCAGTTATAGTTTCGTTAGTTTGTAAGCGTAGTTCTTTGTCTTATCAAGTCATTAATTTCTCTTCTGATATATACATGTAAAAACTGTTCTTTCACAAGATGAATACACAGAAAAATCACTTCAACTTAGCTTTTCTCTCTCTACCACCATTTCTATCGTCTTCTTTTTCTTCTTCTTCCTTTATTCTTCTTTTTCTTCTTCTACAACTTCCTTTGAAAAAAAAAATCTTATCGCTTAGGATTGCGTGACTCATGCTAAACTATGGCTTCACTTTTTTTTCTTCTCCAACGCCAGCATGTAATCATGAGTGCCAAAGAAAATAAAATTACATCAAAGCATCATTTCACGTCACGTTTGAACAATATGAACACTCATCTTCCACTTATTTATCTACCTTTAAAATGTTAATGGTATGTCACGCTCCTTTAACCGAAACCCTTCTTTTTTTTGCTCCTTTTTTTTATTAAATATAACTAAATATAAATGTTACTCATTGTCTATCAAGCAATGATTCGTTTTCTTGCCCAAATGGATTGACAAGAAATTTTAAAAGATAAATAGTTGCAATCTCCCTAAGATAATACTGTGTAAAAACACTTCAAGAATTCTTCTTGAAAATTCTTTTTCAACTCTTAGAGTTTGGTAGATTGAATTTCCGTACGTTAATTCAAAGTCTTATACATAGTTCTTTCTCAGGGTATTACCCTTTACTCGTTCAGCAAACATAAGAGTAAATGTTTGAATAAAATACAAATAATATTACACACAATCTACAAATAAAATTCAGGACTCCGTTATGGTTCTCAGGTTCAATGTGTTGCACAAAATTACCCTCTTGACGTAGCGGGATGCGAAAAGAATAAGAAACACTCTCCAAAGAGAAACCCTAGTTTTCCAAAGAAACTTCAATAATGCAAAAAATCCCCAATTCCGAGTCCCATTCAAAATAATTAACTGACGATTAAGGAAATTATAATAAAATTAACTAATGTAATAAATATTAAATAAAAGCTTGGACTGTCATTTTGAAAGCCGAAACGATTGATTTTTGGCTCGAGAAAAGTCGATCATTGGAAAATACCATGAAGAGTCTTGGGCCTCTGCGAGAGCTTCAATTTAATATCTTTTAATAACGATTTTGATACCCGTAGTAAAAGTTATGACCATTTGAAGTTGAAGAGGTTACTAATTTTCATCATTCTTTCCCACCATAGAAAAACTCGACCTTGAGTTTTTCGGATACGCTAATTCGTCGTCTGGAAAGAATGAAAAGATATCTGCCACATTAAATGTCTTGGATATACCCATATTGTTTGGCAGCCCAATGACGTAAGCATTATCATTAATTTTCTTCACTATACGATATGGGCCGTACCTCTTAGGTTGTAACTTGTTGTATTTGCTGATTGGGAATCATTCTTTGCGAAGAAATACCATCACTTGATCTCCATCTGTCCATAGAAATTTTCCTTTCTTTAGGCACTCCGTGAGAGGTGCGCAACAGAGCTGAAATGCCTAATGAACCGACGATAAGAACTGGTCAATCCGAGAAAACTTCTCAATTCGGTCACTGATTTTGGCGTAGGACACTGTCTACTAGCCCTGATCTTTTCCTCGTCTACTTGATTGTTGTCTGTACCAATAATAAATTCGAGAAATAACAATTTCTGAATGACAAAATTTTATTTCTTCAAATTAATAAATAGCTTATTGGTCTGCAAGATGTTTAGGACTTCACGCAAATGCGTCAGATGCTCCTCCTCAGTCCTACTATAGATTAGTATATCATCGAAATAGACAACAATGGATCTTCCAATAAGAGGCTTGAGTACCTAATTCATTATACGCATGAATGTACTGGGTACGTTTGACAATCCGAACGGCATGACTAGCCACTCGTACAGCCCTTCTCTCGTTTTGAAGGTTGTTTTCCACTCGTCGCCAGCTCGAATTCTAATCTGGTGATATCCGCTCCTCGGATCAATTTTGCTAAATATACGACTCCGCTTAATCGGTCTAACATATCTTCCATTCGAGGGATTGGAAATTTTCATTTGATTGTAATCTTATTGATTGCTCGGGTGTCAACACATTCTCCAACTCCCGTCTTTTTTTGGAGTCAGCAAGGCAGGAACAGCACACGGGCTCATACTCTCTCTGATATGTCATTTCTCTCTCTAGGAGCTCTTCTGTAACGACCAAATTCCCAGCAAGATATTGTCCGCTCTGGGGATTGGGCCGTAGCACAATATCCTCCCCTCACGGCTTTGTTTGAAGAGAACTTCCCGGAAGGTCACCCAACTTGGAATTGCTCTCGCCGAAGCACTTTTAACTTCGGAGTTCTTATGGGATCCGTTGCCAATTGTGCTCCAAAACGCGTCTTGCTATGTTGGGAGGGTCTCTTTACATATGTTTCATTTCTACATACTTCCCCAAGCGATGTGGGATTGTGACAACCCCCTTTTTACGACCTGTCACCTTCCGGTTCGCCCGCGCGGACGTACCGCCATCCGGGTTCCGGTTCGTGCAGCCATCGTACACATACTTGCACATTCGGGTCATTACATCTTCCACCTTTTGTTGGAGAATTTCACTCTCCTTAGGACTCATCCGGTAGTGAGGTAAATTCGGTAAACTGGCCCCCGGAATCAAGTCGATGTTATGCTGAATGTCCCTCATAGATGGCAAACCACTCGGCAGCTTCTCAAGAATGATGTCAGCAAACTCTTCCAATAACAGGCTGACTTCTCGGGGTAGTTCAGCCATCGAGTGCTCTTTACCAATCCAAAAGAATCTGCCGCATGATTAGTGCATAAGCCTGCCGAGATTCTTTAATCGCCTCCTCCATTTCATTATCCGTTTGGGTAATAGTAAAGAAAGATCGCCCCTTTACTTTAGAAGTTTTAGGATAGTTCTTTGCTTTTAGAGAAAGTAATATGAACTTCATCCGGTCCTTTTTCAATTTATAGATGTTCTCCCTGCCTGTGTGTTAAGCGTCTACGTCAAATTGCCACGGTCTACCAAAGAGAAAGTGACATGCATCCATATCCACGATATCACAGTATACTTCATCCGTATATTTACCGATAAAAAATGGTACCTTGCAGCATTCTTTCACTTGAATCTTCTCGCCTGCCTTGATCCATCCAATCGAGTACGGAGTAGGGTGTTTCTCAACTGGTAATTGTAAAATATCTACAGCTTCTCTACCAATAATATTCTCGCAACTACCACTGTCGATGATCAAATCAAAGAGTCAACCATTAATAGTACATCTGGTGTGAAATAATTGATGTCTCTGAGAGCAATCTTCGAGCTTAGGAGTGAGCATTAATTTTCAAATTACGAATGCCTCCTCTTCCCTCTCTCCATCTCCCTCCTTAAACGCCTCCTCGTCGCCATCGGGTTCACAGCAAATTTCTTGTTCATGTTCATCTCTGTCAACAATGTTGATTGTCCTCCGATTCAGACACTCGTTTGACCGATGACTAGACTGATTGCATCGGAAACATTTGCCAGGGATAGGTCTCGCATAGGGGTTGGTTGATTTTGGCACTTCCTTACTTTCGGCTACTACTCGCTTCCCAACCGATTTATCTTCTCTTCGTTTTGATCGACTTGAGGTATTAGAAATTGATCTTTCTTTCTCCGCATTATTCCTCTGAAAATCTTTGTTCCCGTAGGTACGTCTATTCGAATCAAACCTACTATTGTTGCCCTGTTTCTCTTGGATCATCAGTTCAGCATTTATTTTCATATTCTTTGCTTCATTCATATTTTGCAAAACGTTAACCCCAATTGTGTCTCGAATATGGAGTTTCAACCCATCAAAGTATCAAGCTATCTGTTGTCCTTCACTTTCTCGTAGGTCATTCCTCTCTGCTAATCTCATAAATTTAGCCGTATAATCATATAGCTAATCTCATAAATTTGCTGTATAATCATATACAGTTCTCAGATCCTTGATGGCAACGCTGATACTATTGAAAAATGATTTGCTCATAGTCAGGAGGTAAGAAATCTGCCCGTAATAATTGCTTCATCCGACCCTAGGTTCTAACAGGTTGTCTGTCTTTCCGATAGCGCCTGTTCTGTAGTCTCTCCCGCCATGCAGAAGCTCTGCCTTTCAATCGGCATGCCACCAATATCACCTTTTTTCCTGATGGATTCTCTATGTATTCGAAGAATCGATCAACCACAGCAATCCAATGGATGAAATCTTCGATTTTTAAGTTTCCATTGACACTAGGGATGCCCACCTTCAGCTTAAATTCATTTTCAACAACGTGATAGTCATGATTAATAAATTTTTCATTACCACCGCCGAATCTGCCATGACCGCTGACAAATCTACCATGATCGCCGCCAAATCTGTCGTTACCGCCGCCGAATAGGCCATAATTGTCGTCACCACTGCCGTAGCGATTTTCCGTTGCTTCCACTTCTTCTTTATCATCTGAATCAACTTCATAATCAGGTATTGATCGTCTTAGATTAGTCGCATGAACATGTAGTTCATCGCGCACGCCTTGAGCAGTCTCATCTCTCGGACGAACCATCTTGTCATTCCTATTTTTGTTGGCATCAAACCTTAGGGTGTCAAAACGACTAATCAAGTCTTCAAGGCGCTGCTCGATACGCCAGAATTTTTGATCGACACTTTCCCCCAAGGTTTTGAGTGCCGCCTCTTGAGCCTCCAATCCGGCTTGCAAGACTCTCACTTCCTGAACGACGTTCGGGATGTGATTGCTTCCTGAACTGGCCATCGTAGGCTGAACTGAAACCAACTCTTATACCACCTAACGCAGCAGATGTGGAAAGAATACCCTAGTTTTCCAAAGAAACTTCAATAATGCAAAAGATCCCCAATTCCGAGTTCCATCCAAAATAATAACTGACGATTAAAGAAATTCTAATAAAATTAAATAATGCAGGAAATATTAAATAAAAGCTTAGACTGTTTTTTTGAAGGTCGAATTGATTAATTTTTGGCCCAAGAATGGTCAGTCACGAGTAAATCTCGTGACAAATCGTAGACCTCTGCGAGAGCTTCGATTTGATATTTTTTAATAACGATTCTGATACCCGTATCAAAAGTTATGACTCTTTGAATTGAAAATGTCACTAATTTTCTTTACCTCTTCAATTTAGAAAATTAAGGAAAATTAAAAATGTACTAATTGGAGTGAATTGGAATTGTAAGATTGAAATAAAGCCAGTCTATAAAGTGAAGGTGAAAGGTCAGTAGAGTCGCAGTCAAACAGGGAACAAAGGGCCCTTTGGTGTGGAGGAAATGTGTTTTAAACATATGCATACAATAAGCTCTATGTAAGCAAATCTCTAGTTTCACCATATACATTACTTCCTTTTGAGATTATGTATTAATGGTTCTTCTTTTTGTGATTAGTTTGCGTTCTATCATAATCTACATAGTTGAACACAAAATTTGGGTAGACACATTCATCGCACATTATGTAGTTTTTAAAAATTCTATAAGAAATAACTTGCTTATAAGAAAATGGCATGTTACATGTGTTTCATAATGACAATTAGTGTCCACATGAGCAAAAGAAAAGGTCGTGTTGGTAGCATCAGTGTCGAACAAAATATCACATATTTAAAACTATGCATTTACGTGGGTCATCGCAACCTCTCCCTTCTTCAACCTCTCCCTTCTTTCAACAAGAAGATCAAACTAGACATGGCAATCTCAACCACCAAATCTGGCACTGAAAATATTGATTCCTCAGAAGACACTGGGAGTAAATGGACAGAGAAATAGCCACAGATTGTTGTATTACGGTACTCATTGAGTGGAAATGATTTGTGGACTTGATCGTCTCTACACAGCTCATGCATATTGATGATTCAATATAACATACTACATCTTTAAAAAAAAAAAAAAAAAAAAAAAACACTAGCTTAGCTGTACGCAGCTATCAATACCCCTCTCAATGTCGCATTTTCGAACATGTCATAATTTAATCGCAGCAGAGATGTCTACTTGAAATTTCATAATGTCGGGTCATTGGATGAACGAAAGACATGTAACGTTACCATGGGAAACATTCCATCAATTGGTTTTAGTTTTCTATTTGGACGACGACGTGAAATTGACACATGAATGGACGATACATGAATCATATAAGATTAATAATGTGTGCATAACTCTATCAATTGAAATAAAACATGTCATGACTGAAATGGGATCACTATAAAAAATAAAGAGGAAAACGATCTGTCCCATGCAAATAGTTTGATCCTCCGACCTAAGGATATTTGAGTAGTTCATAGTAGAAATATTAGTGAACCAAATTGAAGATGCCACTAAAGAGAATTTAAATCATTAACAAAAAAATAATATTATATTTACATTCTAATTTTATATTTTAATCTTACATTATGACATAAAGTTTATTTGTTATTCACCTACTAATAAATTAACTATTTATAATTTATTACATTAATTATACCTTAATTGCATTAATCATTGTTTGACACGTCAGCGAGTATTTTAAGAGAGTAAATATAGTACTACACCCATTCTTGTGAAGATGGATGGATCAGATGAATTGTATAATTGAACTGAAAATCTAACTAAATATCTCGGTTTATCAAAATATAAAATCCAAACTAGACCACCTCTTGAGATGAGTCATCTAATTATCATAGTCTAATAACGCCCTTTGTCTTCACCACTTATTTCTGCATTTGCTACTTCTACGTTGGTCATCTTCATTTATAATTATATAATTGTGTTGTAAAAAAAACTTTTTTTATATAAGTGTACGTAACACTTACAATTTGATGATCCGAATTTTGTTGCTGGTGAGCTGAAATAGTTGGAAACAATCCAAAAGTGGTTGAATAAAATGATCTTCTTTTTCTAACGGTCTGTGGTAGTACTTAGTAGGACCTATATTAGGTTTGAAATCTATTATATATACTATGTTTGAATTGCAAATCAAAGTATTTTTTAACTTGACGTAACCAATTGCTCTAAGACTCCCATTATTTTTAACTGATAGGATTTTCTACTTAAATCTAATTACTTATTTGTTATTTTTTTTCCTTATTATTTTTTAATTGATATCTGATCAACCCAAGAAAATTTTATTATTTATAAATAGATAATATTACGTTTACTCTCTATTTTTATTTTTTATTTTTACCTCCATGATGTAGTAATTGTTAATTAGTCTAAAGATAAAAATTAACGAATAAAAGAATAGTGTAAACCTAATTTAATCACTGATCTGACACCAAATCCTGATCTAGCCGTGATTAAAACAAAAAACAGTCTCAATCTCAGGGGGAAAAAGCCTGCTGTAAGCAAATATTTTAAATTAGATTCCGATTACGGCTGGTTTCTGGATGCATCTGTGGCTTAATTTTATAATTAGACCCAGTGATCAACTCAATAATCACTCAAAAACTATTAAACAAATTCCTTAATCATTAAATAAATTGTTGAATTATTTGATTCGAATCCAAAAATTACTGCGTCAGTGACACCATGTTACCTTCATTCTCATTGCAGGATTTTCACCGTAGCCTATTGACAATATGCATTTATTAGCTCCATAGATTTGAAACTCTAGAGTTGATTAATTAATATAATCAAGAATTAGTGAATTTTTTAATCGAGTAAAACTGTACTATCTTTATGTTCATTATATCCAAAATGTGACGTACCCATGTGAGCATGTTCCCCCGCGACATACAGCTTAGGGCTTGGATCTTAAAGAAGCCTCGGGTAAAGATGTAATTCTTATAATAAAAAGTATTTAAGGCAATAGAAATGGAGGTCAGAAGCAGTGACAAGTTTGTTTGAAAGAGTAGAAGCAAATTGTGCTGTTTGTGGGCTGTCTGCTGGGAGGAGAGAATGCAACAGGCGTTGGACAATGGTGGTGGTGCTCATAATGCATTCAACGCCTTCTGCCCACTCTTTCATATTGGAAATTGGAAACTACCCATTCTTCCTTTCCATCAATCTTTTCAATCCTTCTCTTCATCCAATGGTTTCAATTTCTCCCTTGCTGTATCATGAATCATATAATTGTATCGTGCATGATTCGGTTGTTCGCAGTATAATATTGTATGCTTTGAACAAAAATATTCACGATTTTGTTCTGAGATAAACTAAAAACACGTTGTACTAAACATGAAAGAGAATTCTACTAATGAACTATGTATTTTTCACTCTCTCCGATAATGTGGGATTATATACTCTACTGAGATGGACTGAACTCTCACATTGAGACTTTTTTATCTTCACTTAGTAAGTTATTGCACTAAATTTAATGAGTTTACTCACAATATGTGATATATTATATATAACACGTAAATTATCTATGTTAGATTTCAAATATATGCGATAATATGAGTTCTCTAATTGATAGAAATTAGACTGTAATTTATTTATTTTATGATGGTTAAAATAATAATTACGTCATTTTGATGCCAATTTTAATGTAAGAAGCAATGTATTGATGTAACTTTTAAATTCAATGACAAATGTTGGTTCAACTCCTAATTCATTAAGCAAAAGAATCATATGATATTGTGTGGTCAAAGAAATGGTCATTGATGGAAAACTAGTGGGACCCATTATCCGAAGGAAGGAATCATAATATTAAGTGGGCTCCACCTAGATTTTGGAAGATAAGATCCTTTGCCTTAATGGGCTTAGATCCCTTCAATTTCACAACCTGCTAGCTGTCTTTCAGTTTAAGGTATGGTGTATCTCTCCTTGCTGTGGTCCCGTGGCCCTACATCCCATACATCATACGTCTCATTGAAATGCCGAAAATACACCCATTAATCACCAAAATCTACGATATTATCATCCCTATTCATGATCACTCTTTGAGTAGTTTTGATAAATTAAGGCTGGTCGTGGGGTTATTTTTGGAAATGGGAGGAGGTAAAAAGAGGAGGTAGGAGAAGGTTCAATCAAATTAGGTGGAGGGAGTGGAAAACAGACATTCGGAGGGGCCCTCGTGCATATCACGTGCTTCAAGTGCCAAGAGAAATGACAGCTGCCCAACCAAAACTCAGAGCATCTCATTGGCTGCTATTTTCAGCAGAGTTGGACACTCTTCCACGTGCTCCTGTTCTCTTCATTCGGACTCTTTTATAGTCAATTTTCACAGTATGTAATGCACTAAGGTTAATGTATTGTTATCAATCAACCCTTGCTGACTATTGCACGTATGTTTATTTTTTTATTCTATTCTCTTAAAATATATATTAATTTATTAAATAACGATTAATATAATTAATATATAATTAATGTAATTGTACCAATCAATATTTGACACATCAACAAATATTTTAATAAAATAAAATAATTAAAAATGAAATAAGAGAGTAAAAATAAATTAGAAACCAAGTATATAACTGTGTAGTAGGGTTTGAAAGTTGAAAAATAAAGCCAAACACTTTCCTTCTTCTTTACTTTACACGTGCAGGTCTCCTCACTTTTCCTCTCCTTGTCATCTTTATTTAATTTTATGCGTCCAGATTCACTCAAACACTTTTAATTTTGCTTGTGTAGTCAAAATGGTACATATACAACTAGGCCAATCCATCCTTTCAGAACTATCGTCTCCCTAAAAAAAATATTTTTGTAATAGGGCCTGAACTTAGTAGTGAAATCCCATTTTCTAGTCGTTTTTTATGTTTTGTTACTAAAAAACGCGTATCGTATATATGTAGGAGAGTACATGAGGAGGTCTAAATTTATCTTCATAGTGTTCATAATGCTGCAGGTCATCATCAATTTGGAAAATCGCCATTTTTTTTATCTTATATATGTTGGTTGCTCGATTGTTGGTTTTCTGCATCGCATCGAAACCCTAATTGTGCTTAACATTTTTTTGTTTGTTAAAGACGGTGACAAGAAGTGGTGTGAAATAAAATTACGTCAAGTTTTATAAGTTGATAGATAGTAAAGGAGTTTTGGCCAACTCAGCGTCATCCCACTATTGCACGAATGGATTGGACATGTTCATGGCAGACATCAAATGAAACCCATTGAAACCTTAATGGAAAAGAAACAATAAAAGATTCCTTCAACAGTCAACACGTTTGCATAGTGGATTATTTCCTCCACCACCATTCCATTTTTTTTATTGGGTCTCAATCAATTTATGTTTCTGTTAGAGAATGTGAATACCTAAGCTTTCTAAATGCCTATTCTAATTCTTCTTTCAGCTATTTATGTATGCTTCTAAGAATTTAGAGCAAAGTTTTCTTTATCCAGTAAAAAATTTGGCTTATGATTTCTTAATTTTTATTGTCAGTATTTATTTTGATGAATTATCGTTCTTACTACAATTTTAGCACTACAACGAATTTCGTCATAATTTTCTTTATTTTTGATCATTTAAATTTTTTAAAAAGGTTTGAAAATATTTAAATTAAAATTGTTTGTCAGAAGTGTAATTCAACCAATAGTTTAATGTTTGAGAAAATTAATTGAATTTGGCAATATTTTATAGCACATGGTCGAGGCCTATTTTCAACTGCATGGTCTCGCGGCCTGAGTTATATCAAGGTCCGGCTCAAGCCCATTATTAAAACAATATTATTTATTGAAATATATGCATAAAATAAAAATGAAGAACTATATTTCCCACGTCTACTTTTCATTTAGAGATAAATGCTGGCTGCATATTGGTAGAGTAATCATAATATTTATAATAATCAAGCATTTGTTGTTCGATAAAAGTAAATAATTAAAAACTACAAATGCATAATGTCAAGTTTTTGTATCAATTCAATAAATAGGGTTTGTCTAATCCAATGAAAATGTTTCATAATTTTCACTAACTTTTATCATTGTAAGCGCTAAACTTTATTTGGATAATAAATTATATGTATTTAAAAAATAAACTAAATTGAAAACGAAAACCCTAATACGAGTGGAGTAATCTAAGTTGGAGTTAATCCTATAGATTCTATATTTATTGTATGTTGTGATTATTATTTTATTGACTAAATATTTATTAACTGATTTTTAATTATAAATCAACAATACTAATTTATTTAACTCTGTCTCTCTCCACGTAGAGTTAAACTTTTATTGATAATTTTTTATAACTCTACGAAAATTGTTACTTTATAATGTCAGTTAAGTCTACCATATTCCTAATGAATTTGTAAAACTCTAATATTCTCTTCAATTATTAAAAGTCTAACGTTATGATATTTAAGTTCTATTTGAACTTATCTTCCTCGAATGTCAAACTCTAAATATAAAATTATTTGATAACTGATCAGTAAAGAAAGCATTAAGTTTTGAATATCACAATACATAATTGAACAAGTCAATAAAATATCTACCTAATTAATCCAATAATCTGTACATATGATTCATCGTGTTTACGCTACGCTCATGTTCTCTACATTAAGCTCTCACTTCTCATGATGAAATTCTCTCTAAACATAAATTTTATCTCTAAATAAATGCATAAGTAAAAATGCATTAAAAATGTCAAAATCTTGAAAATTTAGATTAAACTATGCTTGCAATGATGATTGTAATCTATTTTGCAATGATGATTGTATCGCCAAATGAATAACATGTAAATCGTACATTATAATGTAAAATTGGAAGGCATAAGTAACATTATTTTTTTATTTGATAAGCATTTTGTAAAAGAATTTAGCTATTGTGATATTAAGATCACTCACCCTCTATTTCTTCCTTCTTTTAAATTAGCTCACCTCTTCCCCTTCTTCTCCAACAGCTCACCCTCTCCATAGTGTCACCAGAGGCCTTTACCCTTTCGCTTCATGTTGCTGTCGTCGACAGGAGGAAAATCAATGAGTACTATTAGCCCTAAATATTTAATTATTTATTTTCTATAGCTCGATATTCCCAAGATCTTAAGTATTATGTAGATTATAAATCAAATAAAATGCGGAAAAATACCTAAATACATGGAATTACTTCATGATTGATTATTGAAATTTGTTGATGAGCTTAAATTTGTGGTTGTGATTTTTTACCCTATATTATAATTTGTGAGTAGGGTTAAGTTCGGCTCATCATCAAACTAAGTATAGACAAGATGTTTCTTCGTATGAAATGCCACTCTAATAGATGCTTAAAGTCCATCTTTATTCTATTACTAAATTAAGATTAACTTTATGGTAGCTATGACATACAATTATTATTTAAAAAATTAATATATTAAATAATTGTCATTATCTAACAAACAATTATCATTAAACAAATAAACCCATTAAATAAATGTAATTATCTAACAATTTTCAACTTAAAGTACATATTTTGCATATAATTGTATATCATCAAATTCCTTACAAATTCATAAGTTTCTATCATTACCAAAAACATCTCTAACAATCTCGCTCATCAATCATAACAATATAAGATTAAAATATTTTTTTATCCTTAATGGTAACTAAACTTATCAATAGTTACATTTATCAATAAAACCAAATGAAATAGATTAAGATGAATGTGTAACAAAGAGATCACATGTAATGTGATTATAACATTCTTATTCACTACGATCCAACCTTATTCTTTATGAGATTAAAATTAAAATAAGTTTGTAGTAAAAAATAAAAATAAACCATAACTTTTATTGCATAGTGAAATATACAAATTTTGAAACATCTAAATGAGCAAAAGTTAAATACAAAACACAAACTCTCACTTAAAAACCAAATCATCAAATAACTTAACACCCATGTGAGGCATATGCTAATGAGAGACCTTAATTGATAAGACCTTGAAAAGTGGATCTATAATTATGGAGTTTGTTCCAATGTGTTCGATAGACAAGTGATCACTCTGAACTCTTTCTTTTAAAACCAAAAACCCAAAGTTTGTATGCTTCGAGTTTGATGAACTTCTATTATTATCATAATATAGCAATGCTGATTTAATGTCACAAAATAATTTTAATAGTCTTTCAACACCTTTTATAATTGCCCAATGAAATATTTCCACCACCATATTCGTATGTTAAATGCCTTATAACAAGATACGAATTCAACTGCAATAGTGGAGAGAGTAATGGGTCAGTGCTCAACACTCTTACAATAAATAGCTCCTCTAGCTAGTACATAAATATAACACTAAGTGGATTGAAACTAGCTTAACATCTAGCCAAAATCATAATCAGAATCCGCAATCACCTGCAAATGAATCGATTTCCCATATGTGAGCTTGTTGTCTTTTGTTTTCTGTAGATAACTCATATCTCATTTGACTTAATTAGGTTACTAAACTTTTTTGTGATTATTAACTTGGTTAGTTTTCTATAACAAAATATTTATGTTTATCTTTCCATTGATTTTTTTAAAGCTAATGCCAAGCTAAAATCATAAAAATAAAAGAGAAGGAAAGCAAGTAGTTGTTCAACAAACCTTGCCTACGTTTGTACTTCAATGCTCTTTCTTGAAATTCTTTCGAACTAAACTTTCTGATTTGAGATCGATTGACCTTTCGGGCATCAATCAAACCCTTTACAGTGACTTATTGCAGGTGTCACCTTTTAGTTGTTTACCATTCACAAATACGAATTTTTGAAAGATATCAAACAAATTCACTCTCTTTCAATAATGAAATGTCAAGTTAAGTAAGAAAAAGTATGACACAAGCTGAAAGCACGATAATTGCAAATGAAAATGGGCAGCACTTCGTTATGAATTTTTGGTTCAGTAATTTGCATAGTGCAGTTTGCCTCTATACGTAGATGCCTTAAGAGAAACAGGGTACTAGTCGACCACCCAACACTTTCGATCGACCTTTGCATTATTGTTATGCGATTTTTTGAACATGTTGAATATCTCAGTAAACCTCTTCGTAGACCGGACTAGTTGAACCATTATGAGACTGGTCGACTCTTTGAGCTTTTGGGTTTTTGAAACAAATTTTTCCAGTTAAGCTTGAAGACTGCGTGGGTCGATCATAGCTTCTATGGTAGACCATGGCGGTTGACCCTTCATTGGTTCGGTCGACCACTTGAGCTCTTGGGTTTTTGGTGAAACAATGTGTAACGTCCCGAGTTATCTGAACCCGGTTTGCTACTCATAACGCTGAACCGAACCATGACGTCTTGATGCTAAATTTAAAATTTCACTCGACAGCCAAAATTTGACTTTTTCTAAAACTAAATATATTTTAAAACTTGCAGCGGAAAATCAATTGAACATCAATGAAGCTAAGTAACCTGTGAAAACATTTTAAAATGACTGTTGGAAGTGTTAAGAGTAATTGGCCAAAAGACGTAAAACTTAAAAAAACGCGGAATGCCCGTGAAGTTGCCGAAGTCGAATACATCTGCCGACGACAAAGTCAACGGAAGAAGCAGAAATAGGAATAGGAGGTTTCTACCAATGACGTGTACAAACAACGCACCACCATCTACCGACAAGCCAACACAACTACATCTGCCGATGAAGTCAACATAACTTCATCTGCCGATGGAGTCAACATAACTTCAACTACCGATAGATTTCCATCTGCCGATAGACAAGCACACGACATCTACCGACAACGACATTACGACTCCTTCCGATAAGATTAAAATATACACTACATCTGCCGATAGCAAAACTACAGGTTTTGCGACTTGCACCTGCCGATGACGTCAGCCGGATGTTCTCTCTCTCATCCAACGACTTTACTGAAGGCACCTTCCGATAGACAGAACGACAAAACTAAACATCCAGAAACAAACCAAATCACTGCCCTTCCCAAATTCAGTAAAAACAATGTTTTCAAAATCCAACAGAATACCAATATCAGAAGATTCTCAAAAATGTTTTCAAAGCTTTAAAACCACTATTGTCATAAAATTTTCAGAAAAACATCTATACTGAACTAGTTACCCTCAACTCAACACCTGCAGCCATGGATTAAACCGCCTCAACAGATGACCAAACCGATGCCTGAAAATGCTCCTCCAACCAGCCTATTCCTCATGTTGGTCGGTAAACATACCTTCAGTAACTTCTTCACCTACATCACAAAACTCATCTATTAGCCTAATGCTAAGCAAGTAGAGCGATGAATGAAATGGATCAATGAAGCAATAATTTCCCTAAACATGAGGTCTCTACTTTCTCATCTCAGTTGTATTCAAATTCGTTCTCTGTTGATCCCTCTGTACGATGGGAAAGTGGATCAGTCATTCCCCAAAGCATACATCCTCTGATCTCAATTAAGGGGCGGATTAATTCCCTTAACAGTTAACTGGTCTGATCCCCCTGTAAGATTGGGAAGTGGATCACTTTTCCCAAAACCTCAATCCTCTGTTCTCAGTTAAGGGGCGGATTAATCCCCCTTAACAGTTGTTCTGATCATCCTGCTCACACTTACCATGCGTTTCATGTAAATTCATTTTCGTAATCTTTCAAAAACATGATGCATGACAACTGGAAAATAAACATACAAAACATACATAAATCCTACTGTTTTGTGATATAGGCCCGAAGGCACAAACAAACTCTACTTACTTGGATTCTTGGCGAGTGCTCGGTTAGGAGCTTCTTCGGGATCTTTCTCACCTAGAACATAAACAGAACATTAAGTCAACCTGTACTAAACCTCATTCTAAGGCATTCAGAAAACCTAAGGGAATAGTTGGGAGTTCTGATCGCCAAGCATTACTGATTCTATGCTAAACCCGTATCTACTCACTTTCCTGATGAGTTCCCAAAATACATATCTAACACTTCCCCATACAATCTTCCTTAGTTACTAAGTCAGAAAAATCGAGGTAGAAACTTACCTAGCTCGGCGAACGGACTCGGGGAAGGAAATCGCCTGGGAAGTCTGCTGGTTTGAGCTGAAAACCGAGAGCAAGAATGAATAGTGGCGGCTAAGCTCAATAAATTCTTTTTAAATAGGTTATCCACTAATAAGTTTTTAATTTACCATAATGCCCTTGCATATCCATTCATTAACCTAATCCATATTTGCACATCTTAATTTGACAAATTAAATTGGGTTTAATGGAACCGGGTGCTACACAATGCTCCAGTTTGCTTTAAAGACTGCATGGGTAAACCGTAGCTTGTTTGGTAGATTGAGATAGTTGACTCTTTGAGCTCCTGGGAATTCTTTTTAACGTTAAACTAGTCGACCCATTGATATTCCGATCGACCTCATGAGCTCTCGAGTTCTTGAGCAATTTCTTCAAAAATTTGACGTACATATCTCCTTTCTTCTTGTTTATTTTTAATCATGCAAGCCCTATGAACTTTAGCAACAACTGAGTAGAGTTAAACGCACATGTTAGCATAACCAAATATATATCTTCCTGGGCATTTCTAAATAACATATATATTCGAACTTTATATTCAAATTATAAAACGATGAACAACTTATAATTAATTAAACAATTTTGTATACTCTTCATCAAAACTAATAAGCTTAATTCTTTTTAAGTTGACAAACTCTCCTTTTTAATGATGACAAATATAGGTTATTGTAAGTTATTTATAAGAGTATGAGCTCTCCCCACTAAGATATGCTATCAAATGTCTCCCCTTTAACATATGTTACATTTCTTTTTATTTTATTAGATAATACTTGAGATATACTTATTCTCCCTCTTTTCTTATTACCAAAATAAGGTAGAGTTAAAAGCATTGGCAGAGTGAAATTACTTTTAGACTCCCCCATAACAAAAGAAATCATACATTATGATGATAAAGTGAAATAAGCACAAAAGAGGATGAAGCAAAGAGACAACCAAGCCATTATAAAAACAACAACCAAACCCATATCAAGTTAGTTAAAAAAATACAACATTTATCCAAGCGAAGACAAGTTGGAAATAAAAACACAAAATTGTCCGATGCAATTTAAATACTAATTTTAAAGATCTAAAGGAAGAACATCAACAATTGAAGGTGGCATATCCGGGTCAGCTATGGGGGAGGTTCATAGGCGAAGGTATTGGTCCAGTAACTGTTTAGAAACTCCTCACGTCAATAATCAATAGAATCAAGTCTCGACAAAACCTAGGCTTGGAAACACAAAAATGAGGAAACTTAATCCTGGAAATGATGCTTTTATTTGTACTAAGGCTCAATAGACAAGCTACCATGAGATCAAATTTCTCCTCCAACTTGAAAAGTCCACCTTAGGAGTGGACATGCCCGGAGTAAGAAGGAGAGTGTTGGGTTGGAGCATCAGCCATATCAAACTCAATGTGCTCAGCTGGACTCTAAGAACGGCTTGTAGAGGATGAGGCATGTGAGACAATTTTGAGGTTCACTTGTTGTGGTCAATATGAACTAGACTCATCCTAGACAGGGTGTGAATAGAACAATATAGATATCAACTACTCTTAGTTGCTCAAGAGGCTCATTTGAAGGAATCACAACTCCATTGGCTTAAAAGACTTTCACTAGAAGAAGGTTGTGCGAAAGTGACTTGGAGGCATTTTTGGTGATGTCAACCATGTGATGAAGAATTATATGCCACATACTAAAATGTTCTCGATTAAAAATCTTGTAAAGAACATACAAGTTCATGCAACTTATATGGTCCTTATGATCATATAAATCTAGCTCTAACATTCAAATCCCTAGCTCTTGGTTTGAAATAGGCTCACCTCTAGATTTTTCAGGACTTTCATTAAGAAGTCCACCCCAGCATTGTTTCTCACACACTTTGGATCCTTAGAGGTGTTGTGATATTTTTTCAATGAATCATGCACATCACAATACAATAATTCATTCAAAGACTTTGTTGTCTATCACAACTTGGAGGCAGGCCTAAAAAAATGCCAGATCAAACTACCTGACTGAGGGAGGACCTGATCGCCTAGCCCATGGCTCGGATTACTAGTGGAAGACTTTAATTGAATTGAGCACTAGCCCCCACGAGATGAGTCTAGGTCTGCGTAGTGATCACAAGAAATATAGTACAATAATTTAAATAAATATGCAACAAGTACCAAACATTCAACACCACTTCAATTAATCTTATACGGACCCCAAATAAAGATAATTCCTCACAAGGAAACTATATAAACATTCAAACAAAAGAAATAGAAAAAAATAGAAAACTGTCAATAAATTCCAGCTACTAACCACTCTTGTCCTTGCCTGGAAAGGAGAGGTGTCGTTTAAAACGAGTTTTACCTTTCATCTCGAACCATGAGTAAAATATCGTCCATGGATTTACCAATATAATTTTAAGAGAAATCTATTTCTTACATTTTAAGAACATCCTCCACGAGCAACCAATGTGAAAATATTCAAAACGTTATTGTATACGTAGAAAACTAAATAAAATAGGTCATCATTGTACTTTCATTTACAATCTAAGTGAAAAAAAATGTTCACTTTTGGACATCTATGACACACTATGATATGCTTCAAAAATGGGAAATAAGGTTGAAGCACATAAACACTCCCGGGTGTAAACAATTTTTTTGCCCGAAAATAGGTTATCTTCCAAAATGCACAACTCCTTCAACAAAGCTCCAACGAAGCTGAAATTTTAATAGGATCTTACTCTGGATGTGGTGGAACTACCCTCCAAATATCAAGGGTAACACGATGGCAATGAAAAGATATAGATGAAGTGGTGCACGTTGGTCGGGAATGTGATAATAAGGCACTTTTTCAGGTCTTTGGCTCTCTTTGAGGAACAGCTCTCCAACTTGTTGTGAAGAAAGCTTAATAAACCTTTTGCTGGACGTTTTACCTTTAGGGAAGAGGTAGAAGAATAGAGCAATACAATGGATTCCACTACATTCACAAAGATGGAAACCAATTAACACACACAGTCATTTGGATATGACTCACCAAGGAGATGCAGTTACTTGATGCTTGGGAGCTTCAAGGTTTGGACGAAGATGAACTTCAATTTTTGTATTCAAAATGTGCTGCTCCTCAGCAGTCATAAGGGTGGTTTAAATATCACTTCCCTTTACAAAATTTGGGTTCAAATGATCAGCCAACAAAAGGTGACAAAACAAGGGGTATTTGGCCAAGTGTACAAGCCGAGTACAAACATGCTTTTTTAATTTTGGCAAAACCCAAATGTCATTTTCAAGTGATCCCCGCTTCCATAAAACAAAGCCATAAGTGACCTTTAATGCACATATATTCGTCCATCACAGTACATGTAAGAAGAACAACTAAAAGACTAGATAACATAAACTAAACTTATGGTTACATCAATTTGCTCCAAGAAAGACATTGATTCCTTCTTCAAGCTCGGTTCGGTCATGAGGTTGCTTCTATGTCAATAAGTGAAATGGCCTATCCTTGTCTTGTATGCTAGACTCTAGCTCCAATTGGTCTTCAAATACATTACCTATAAAATTAGTACACAAGTTAGTCAAAGTTTTGGCTCGTGACCGAGTGGTTGAGGATTTGACCTCAAATTTGAATGGGTGCCTTCTTTTTCTTTTTCCTCTTCCTTAAAGTAAGAAGATAGGTCTTGAACATTAAAAGTAGCAGAAACTCCATATTCTCCTGGCAATTCAAGTCCATAGGCATTGTTGTTAATCATTTCCACTATTTTAAATGGACCATCTGCTCTATGAAGGAGTTTGGATTTTCTTTGTTTGGGAAACCTTTCATACACCATCTTAAAAAGGGTCATTTGGGTCGAATTGTGCACACTCCTATTATACGCAAACTCAATGTAGGGGAATTGAATGTCCCAATCAGAGAGTCACTTACATATTATTCTCTTCAATAAGATTCCCAAGGTTCTATTCACCACCTCGGTTTGGCCATCATATTGGGGGTGAAATGAAAGGGGCCGACTTCCAAGCATCAAGGAGCACCTAACTTATGAGGCACTTAAAGAGGTCAATCTCCATCATTTCCTTATTGAAAAGGTAAAGAACCATGAGACACAATGCTTGGAAAAGTCCAACCACCTTGCAAGCATAAGAGCATCCCTCGGCCACCTCAAGTTGAAGGGGAAATTTGTCTACCTTTTGGCAATTAATGTAACTGAGCACCACCTTTTATTTCCTTTTTTTCAAAACCTTATTTTATTTTCTTGTTTTGTTGGATGCATGGCTGAACATATTTGGAGGGAGAGTGTGCTGCAGTTTGAATGGAGGAAGGAACCACATTATGTAGCAACTGGTAATTGTCAGCCTTGATTTTATTAGTAACATTTTTGTGACTCTTATTTTTATAGAAATAAGTAAATTTGATTGGTTGCTTAAATAGGTTAAAGTTGGTTAACCAAGGGCATTTGAGTAATTGTGAACCAAGTGTTATAAATGGAGAGTTTAATGAAGGTTTAGCCGCCACTGTTCCTCATTTCCCCATTCGGCATTCAGCTCAGCTCAGCTCAGCAGAGCAGATTCTTCTCCAGCATTTACCCCTCCGATTCTTCTTCGACATAGGTGAGTTTACTTCGATTCTCTCGCTGTTTTAGTGATTATAGGTAATAGTGAGGGTAGCAGACGCGTATTTTGAGAATGCGTGGGAGTTGAGTTTGGTTTTTGTAGTGATTTGGGAATGTACGAAGAACAGAGCCTCCAAACTAGTTTCCCTTAAATTTCTGGATAGTTTAGAATGAAGTTAAGTAATGTTGTGCTTATGTTTTAGGTGAGCCAACTCTTGAAGTAGCTTATAACAAGGAATCTCTCAGGAAACCAGGTAAGTAGAGTATGTGTGTGCCGTCAGGCCTACATCACAAAACAGTAGGGTTTATGCATGTTTTGTATGTTTTCAGAATGTTATGCATCATATTTTGAAAGGAAACGAAAATGAATTTACATGAAATGACACGGGAAGGCATGAACAGATCAGCTATTAAGGGAACTAATCCGCCCCTTAATCGAGTTAGGAGGATATTCAACCTTGGAAAAACTGATCCGCTTCTCATCGGAAAAATGGATCAAGATCATGCCATTAAGGGAACCAATCCGCCTCTTAATCGAGTTAAGAGGATATTCGACCTTGGAAAAACTGATCTGCTTCCCATCGAAAAAAGGATCAGATCATGAAACGATACAGCTATTAAAAAACATTCGACTTTGGGAAGACTGATCCACTTCCCATCGAATAGAGGGATCAGATCATGAACGAAGGAAATCACAACTGAGTTGAGAAAGTAGAAATTGCATGAATAGGATTTATGTTTCAGCATTTCATTTCATTAATGCTCTACTTATTTAGCATTAGGCTAATAGATGAGTTTTGTGATGTAGGTGCTGAGTTTCCAACAGGCGATTTCTCTGAGTTTACAGATGAATAGGCGAAGTTGATGGAGCACATCTATGCCGCGGTTTGGTGCACTGATGAGGCGGTTTAACAAATGTCAGTATGTGAAGTCTTAGTGGACAAGTGTGTTGTTGAAATGTGCTGAAGATTTTAATGACAGTAGTAGTTTTAATGTTTTGACATGTTTTGGGATTATCCTGACTATGAAAACACAATTGGTTTATTTGTAGCTGGCTATTCTGGATTTTTAGAAAGTTGTGGTTTTAAGTTGTTTTGAATGATTGTAGTAAAATTTATAAGTTCTTTTAGTAGACAGAGTTGTCCGATGGTTTAGAATGTAAATGCTAATGTGGTTTTGCGTCGTTCGGCAGATGTCGAATGGCAGAAATCTATCGGTAGATGTTGAGTGTTACTGTTGATCGGCAGATGCTGTCGTTCGACAGAAGTCAAAGTCAATCGGTAGATGTCGAGTGTTACTGTTGAACGGTAGATGTGAGTAGTAGATTTTTTCGTTTTGTAATCGGTGGATGTGAGCGGTAGATGTGAGTAGTAGATTTTGTCGTTTTGTGATCGGTGGATGTGAGCGGTAGATGTGAGTAGAAGATTTATCATTTTGTGATCGGGTTGATGTGAGCGGTAGATGTGAGTAGAAGATTTTATCATTTTGTGATCGGTGGATGTGAGCGGTAGATGTGGGTAGTAAATTTTGTCGTTTTGTGATCGGTGGATGTGAGCGGTAGATGTGGGTAGTAAATTTTGTCGTTTTGTGATCGGTGGATGTGAGCGGTAGATGTGGGTAGTAAATTTTGTCGTTTTGTGATCGGTGGATGTGAGCGGTAGATGTGGGTAGTAAATTTTGTCGTTTTGTGATCGGTGGATGTGAGCGGTAGATGTGGGTAGTAAATTTTGTCGTTTTGTGATCGGTGGATGTGAGCGGTAGATGTGAGTAGAAGATTTTATCATTTTGTGATCGGTGGATGTAAGCGGTAGATGTGGGTAGTAAATTTTGTCGTTTTGTGATCGGTGGATGTGAGCGGTAGATGTGGGTAGTAAATTTTGTCGTTTTGTGATCGGTGGATGTGAGCGGTAGATGTGGGTAGTAAATTTTGTCGTTTTGTGATCGGTGGATGTGAGCGGTAGATGTGAGTAGAAGATTTTATCATTTTGTGATCGGTGGATGTGAGCGGTAGATGTGGGTAGTAAATTTTGTCGTTTTGTGATCGGTGGATGTGAGCGGTAGATGTGGGTAGTAAATTTTGTCGTTTTGTGATCGGTGGATGTGAGCGGTAGATGTGAGTAGAAGATTTTATCATTTTGTGATCGGTGGATGTGAGCGGTAGATGTGGGTAGTAAATTTTGTCGTTTTGTGATCGGTGGATGTGAGCGGTAGATGTGGGTAGTAAATTTTGTCGTTTTGTGATCGGTGGATGTGAGCGGTAGATGTGGGTAGTAAATTTTGTCGTTTTGTGATCGGTGGATGTGAGCGGTAGATGTGAGTAGTAGATTTTGTCGTTTTGTGATCGGTGGATGTGAGCGGTAGATGTGAGTAGAAGATTTTATCATTTTGTGATCGGTGGATGTGAGCGGTAGATGTGAGTAGAAGATTTTATCATTTTGTGATCGGTGCAAGTTTTCTTGATGTTTTTAAATAAAGGTCAAATTTTGACCGTCGAGTGAAGTTTTTTTTTTTTAAATCTTCCCAGATTGTCTTAGTTTTGTTCAGCGTTATGAGTAGCGAATCGAATTTATAAAATTCGGGGCGTTACACATGATGTGGCATCTAGATAATGGGAGAGGGAAATGAGTGTACCTTTTGTACTTGACCAATGAGGTGGCCGAGTACCTCCCCCCTTCTAGAGCCTTCTTTCTCCTCTAGATGGCTGAACCCTAGTTGTAATGGGGGGAGGTATGAATGAAAATTTGAAGCATAGTCTTCTTCTTCTTCTCCTTGCATTCGGTGAGTGATATCTGAGAGTGAGCAAGGTTTTACCAACTGATTCTTCTTTTGTGAGTATAGGAAGAATTCTTTATCTTTATGTCCTTCTCTTCCTCTTTCTTAAGGGTAGAAATCCCCAACAAGGTGCCCACAAACTCTCTTTTAAAGTTTGTTGGAGGGCTTCTCTAAAAAGGAACCAAATCTGAAAGGTGAAGATTTATCACCTCATCGAGCCAACAGCAGTGTTTCCCCCATATCTTTTCATCCTCTTGGAATCAACCTCTGAAATGTTCAAGGTATCTTGTGTACATCCCTAGTAAGTTCTATTTAAAATTTCAAGTCATTTGGATAGTATTGAGAAAGTTGTGCATTTGAGAAGTTGAGTCATTCTCGGCCACTAACAGATTTTAGCCGCGTAGTTTTTTGTGTTTTTGTTTCGTGCATAACTTTTTATCCACTTCGAAATGAGTTCTGAAATTTTAGGAGCTTTTCATAAATAGTTTTAGTAAGATACTATTAAATTTTCAGAGTATTTGGATTTATTTTGAATAAGTGACTCTGTCTGGACTTTGGGGTATTCTCTGTCAAAAACTGGGAATACTGAACAGAATTGTTGTTGTTGTTTGTTGCTTGCCTTTTGTCCGTAGGTTGAAGCCTATCGCGATACAAAGATCATACAACACCACAAGAGCTAGGAAGAAGTAAAAATAATGGCGATTGGAACATCCAGTAGCATTACCCCAAGTGGAAGGTGAACATTTATCAGCAACAAAATACACGCTGATCAAGTTTAGGGATTCGAACTTAAAAAAAATGTCATTACTACCCTATTGCCTATTTTCATAACGTGAAAACAAAATATATTCACGGAACAGAAGATTGTAGGATCGAAATAAGGTTATTCAAAAACTTTTTAGTGATTAAATAACTAATCGTTTGCAAGAGCAAATATATTAGATTCTCTAAACTAAATTGAAAAACTATTAGTAATAGATTTAAATAGCATTAATTAAGTGATGAGAGAGAAGAAAAGACAAATGATTTGCTAGCATGGTTCGGCCAATCTTGCCAACTTCCCTGCTTCATGACTTTTCCTTGAAGATTGTTGCCCATCTCAACTCCTCAAGTTTACTAGATTGACATTGCGGGCGTCAATCAAAAGCCTTACAAGACTCTTTCTCAAGGCCTCACCCTTTACTCATTTACAAAAGTATGAGAATAGTTTGAATAGGAATGAATACAAATCTCAAACACTCTCAATTACTTAATTCGCAGTTGGTGAAATGTAAAATAGAATGAGGACTTAGATTCTCAAATGAATTTTGACAGCACTTTCGTTGCCATTTTCAAGTCTGACCGTTTGTACAAGGCTACACTTTTCTATTTATAGAAGTCTTCAGTAAAGCAATGGACCAGTCAACA
Organism: Begonia masoniana; assembly: GCA_022432975.1. Taxonomy (NCBI): domain Eukaryota; kingdom Viridiplantae; phylum Streptophyta; class Magnoliopsida; order Cucurbitales; family Begoniaceae; genus Begonia; species Begonia masoniana. The sequence goes on along the minus strand of CM039502.1, from coordinate 64,410,237 downwards.
CTTCGATATGCTTGGTCGACACTTGTATGACTGTTATGTGTTATTTTTAATGTCATTCAACAACTTGGTCGACACTATGGTAGAGCATCGGTTGACCCTTTCTTCTTGAGGTCGACGCCTTGAACTCTCCATAATAACTTCAAATGTGCTAGTGGTTAACATTTTATCTTGATGATCGACACTTTTAGCTTTCTGTGATTTTTGCAAAATGCTGTGTGGTCGACACTTCATCTTGGCGGTCGACACCTTGAGCACTGGGGAAATTTCTTAATTTGGTCATGCGGTCGACACTTTAATAGACTAGTTGTCACTTTGCACATTAAGATGCTTGAATTGATTTTTGCATACTTATTCGTTTAAGTTTTATGTGATTCATTGTTGACTCAAAGAACTTAAACACACTTGTTAGATTAACCAAATACCCATTATCAAGGGTATTTACAAATAAAATAATAAATCAATAAACAACTTAACTGAGTTACATTTAGAGCATTCATCATTAAGATACTTTAAACACTTATCATCAAAATACTTTTAAAACTTAAATCACTTTAAGCTAACAATCTCCAATTTTTTGATGATGACAAACATACGATAAGTTATTTTTTTAATTTGTCTTCCCCTTTAATATAAACAATGTATATACAATACTCCCAATACCCCCCCCCCCCCTCCCCTTTTTTTTATTAGATGCATATATGTAATATAAACTTTTCTCCCTCTTTGGCGTTACTAAAAAAATGAGCAGAGTAATGTCTGTTTTTAAACTCCCCTTAGCCAAAGAAAATTGAACAATTCAAATATGCAATCTCAATATTCCAAATATTCTAAATCAGAACAACATAAAGACTCACATTGGATGATTATACCAAAAGCAAGCATAAACAACATTGTGGGAGACAAAGTAGCAAAACGCAGTCATAATCATACCAAAAGATAATGTATCTAAAACATAGACATTACAAAACATAGTCCAAAGAAAGATAAAACTAACAAAAAAAAAGGAAGACTGAAACAGAAAAACATAGTCTTAGACCAAATTATTGGTCTTGTGGAGAAGCCTCATTAGTGGATGGAGGAAGGTTAGAGTCTTGGAAGAAGATGGTTCGACTGTAGAAGGAGGATCATCAGTAAAAGAGTGAGACCAGAGAATATTAGAGAACTCGTTAAGTTTCTATCAACCAAATCAAAACGTGATGCAGTTTGTGCTTGAAAGTCAATGAAGGAAGTTGACAAACTCGAAAGACATGCAGACATGTGATCTAGTATTTTTTTTGTTTGTCATCATCACACTTTTCACATCACTTATTGGATTTTCCATCTTTTTGAATTCTTTTGTAATTTTTTCTTGATCCTCGCTAGCCTCCCTAGGTTTTAGTGATGTTAAGGTTACCACGTTTTTGCCTTGAAAAAAAGAGTATTCATTCTTGAATTCAATATATTTGGCTTTTCTATCAAATTGCCAATATCTTCCCAAGAATATATGTCTTGCTTGCATCGATACACATCACAAAGAACCTCATCTTTATATTTTCCAATTGAAAGTGAGACTTTTACTTGTTTAGTCACTTTCACTTCTCCGCAATCACTCAACCATTGTAGCTTATAGGGCTTTGGATGCTTCTCGGTTTCCAAACCCAACTTTTCTACCAACAAAGTTGTAACACCCGGTTTTACGGGATTATAATATTCTAATATATAGTCGCATTTTTTGCAAATATGTCAGATTAAGTCCGTTTCGCGAACGGAAAGTTTTAATAGAGCCCTAACAATAAGTTGGAATTAATGGTCAAATAAGAAAATTTGAAGAAACCGAACCGTTAGCTAAATAACGAAACAAAGGATGAAACTAATATAAAATCAAAGGAAGGGCAAAACAATAATTTGGCAAGTCAAATTATATTAAAGTGCCAAATCCCCTCCTTCTTCTCCACACTTCACGTTTGTCTCCAGAGGCTTTCTCCCTCTCTCTCTGGCGACTCTCTCCTCCACGGCGGTTCTCCCTCCCTCTTCAACGATTTCTCCTCCAATCGCTCGGTTTTCTTCACGTTTCCTTCTCCAAACAACGTTCTAGGTAAGAATCTATGCTCTTGGACGGTTTATTCTCGATTTATAGGGTTTAAAACGGTAGGGTTTCTTTAAGGGTCTTTGTTTAAAACGGATGGGTTTAGTGTGACTATGCCCCTAATTGACGTATTGGTGGTTATTTGGCGTAGTTAGTTGGTTTATTGAAGAATATGGAGTTTTTGATTGTTGGAGAATTTAGAAACTCCATTAATGGAGGTTAGGGATTCACGAGCACGAATTGCTCGATAAAATGTCTCAATGAAAGATATTGTGGTTTTAAGAAATACTCTTTAACTAAGGACTTCATTAGCCTTTAGAATTTGATTTCCTGAGACCGGCTCTTAATGACGATTGTTGTGAATTGTCATAGGTGAACAACGCTCGAGGGCAGAGCTCGGTGTGCTACGGACGCGACGTAAGTCTTCGTGACTTGTTTGGCCGATCCGGCCTACACCATGGATGAGCTTTGTTGATCCAGGATAATTGGAGAAATTCTTGTTTAGTGTAGGTTTGAAGGGTAGTTAGGATAATTGTATGTTAGAACATTTTTTTTTATTAGGTTCTATGTATTGTTTGTGCTTTTCTTTACATTTATGCTCAAATCCATGTTCATGCATCATGTTTTACGAACCGGCACAAAAAATGAATTCCTGCATATGTTTTCATGAAAAGAAATGTTTAATGAAATGAAATGCATGTAATCTCGGTCACGTCGGGGTGGGCTTCAGACATGACTGTCCTGAGAGGAGGAGCATGTCTTCCCCTCTGCAGATGGAAAGGGCTATCTAACCGCGAGATGTGCCCTCTCTATCTGGTGAGTCAACCCCCGGTGACACCTCCCGCTATGTAACTAAATAATGAAAAAGAAATACATGTTTTTACAAACCCCGCACGCATAGCACTCATCTTCATTTACGAGACTTGCTGAGCTCTTTAGCTCATAGTTTATTTTTTATGGTGTAGGTGACTTCCATACAGGTGAGGATGAGATTCCTCCACCCGACGCATAAGCTGGTTGATGAGGTGTGCCCGTGGGAGTGTGCAGTGCAGTCAGAGCTAATTTGATAGTGGGAGCAATAGTTAAGTATTTTGGAGATTTTGGGTTTATGTCGGGCTGAAGGGTGGAAGTAAATGAATTGTATAGAAACTCATTTTAGGATGCTTGGTGTCTAGATAGGTTATAAAACGTTGTTTTGATGTATTTTGAGGATTTAATTAGCTTCCACTATATATGAATGAATATTGATGAAATAGGTCTGATATTGATTTACGAATTATGCTTTGATGAATTAGAGATGGATTTTGATGATTTGGGATGAGTTTTGATGCTTTGAAAATAGGTTTGATGATTTGAGTTGAGAAGTGTCGTTTTTAGGCTGGTTTGATGTTTTAATGTTTCTGGAAGTTCTGGGTGAATGGTGTGTAGGTATGTGGAAAGAATATGAAGGCAGCTCTCTGGACAAAATCCAGAGAGCTAGCCGATCGATCGCCAGGAAGGGGCGATCGATCGGGTAATGCATGGTTTAGAGTCGGGGTGACCCTTGAGGAAATGAAGCTAAGTGTCGTCGACCGATTTTGGTCAGTGTAATCGGTCGCGGTTGTCAACCCTTGAGGAAATAAAGTTAAGTGTCATCGACCATTCCAGGGATTCTTATAAGTTTCGGTTAAGTGTTTCTGAAAGAAAGTCATCGTCCAAAGTCTGTGGACGATAAAGTTCAGTTAGGTATTCGGTCAAAGTCATTGTCCATTTATAGTGAAGGTTTCGGCCGAAGTCATCGACCATTTCCGGGACAAGTTCGGTTGATAACGCCGACCATTTTAGCGAAAGATGTTCGGTCGATGACGTCGACTAATTAACGAAAGGTGTTCGGTCGATAACGTCAACCGATTTCAGCCAACGTGGACATCGACCGATTTCAGTCAGTACTGATCATCGACCGATTTAGCGAGACTTTAGAAAGTCGACCGAGTCTGTGGACGTATGAGACAAACCCGAGAGGAATTTATTTCCCGTCTACTTATAGTCGTCGACCCCTACTGTACCCATCGTCCAAACCCGATAGAAAGAATTGTCGACCCCTACTGTTCATTTGATGAAACCCGAGACGAATTGTTATAGACGTTGACTGAAGCCTCTGTTTTATTATTTTATCACTGTTATACCAAAGTTTAATTTAATATGAGATTGTCCACACGTGAATAGTTTTCTGCTGATTTGGGGTTAAACACCTTATGCATGCATGATTAAACTACGGAATAAAAGTTTAAATTTCATGCGAATTTTAGTAATAGTTTAAAGGTCAAAAATGGGGATGTTACAAAAGTGCTAGCAACATTAGTACAACTTTCACTATTAATAATCAAACTACATACCTTGTTGTTCTTATGACATCCAGTATGAAAAATGTGTTCTCTTTGCACATCGTCTCCATCTTTTTTAGGTTGAATGTTGAGTGCTCTCCTCGTGACCAATAACTCACCTTTGATGGGTTCTTCTACATCCACATCGCTACAATTTTCTAATGGTGGCACTTCATCATCCCCCAACTTAACACTTGTTTTATCACCATTATCCAATATAATCATAGCTCTTTTATTTGGACAATTATAAGCAATATGATCAAATTCTTCACATCTAAAACATTTAATTTCACAAGTCTTACTTGGTGCAGAAGTCTCGATTTTACCTTGCATATGGGTAGTACCTGCTATCGTAGACTTGCCTTTGAGCTCTGCCTTTGGTTTTGTAGTTGACTTCTCATCCCTCCAATTTGATTTCAAGGAAGAGTTTGATGTCGATCTAATTTTAAAGTGTACCTTGCGTTTCAATTGTCTTACAATCTTGATGAACTTGTGCAACAATTCCTATAGATCCATATAATGTTGCAAATCCACAATATCTGCAATATCTCTGTTCAAACCTCTAATAAATTGTGTCATTGTGACTTCCATATCCTCCTCAACATTAGCTTTAATAATGGCTACCTCAATCTCTTGGTAGTTGTAACGACCCAAACACTATACCCTTATTTTTTAGTATTATTTATTTATTTTTTATAACTTTCTAGTAAACCCTTTCGTTAAATTGATAAGTCAAAGTATAAATTGTTGAAACATATTTAAAAATCAATTAAATAAAACCATTAAAACAGAAGAGGAATCGGCCCAGAAGAACTGAGGGCAAAAAGGGCCCAAGCCCAAAATTTTTCTTGTTCACATCCGCCGCTCACTTCTGCTAAGCTACATCCACCGCTCAACTCACATCCACCGCTTACTCACAAAACACATCCACCGATCACTCACAAAATACATCCACCGATCACTCACAAAACATATCCACCGGTGACGTCAGCCGGATGACTTATTCACCCAGCATCCACCGGTCAACAGTAACCGAACACATCTGTCGGTTGACTTTGACCAAACACTTATACAGACTTCTGCCGATCACAAAACGACAAAATCTACCGAACACTTAATCGAAACCTCTATAATTTCCCCCCTGTACTTACACACCATTCACTCAGAACTTCCAAAAAACTTAAAAATAACATTCTCCATTTCCAGAAACATCAAAATGAACATTATATACATATATGTTCACAAACTATCCAAAATACACATCTATAACATCAAATATTAACTATCCAGAAACAAAGCATCCTAAAATGTTTCTATCTGTACAATATCCTATCTAATCCACCATCAACCCAAAATAATCCGAACACCCTCAAAACTCTTACTTACATCCCCACGGGTAAAAAAGGCGAACAGACTGCTCATTCTTCGGGTGGAGGGATCTCGTCCTCACCTGTCTCGAAACCTACACCATACAGACAACTATGAGCTAAAGGCTCAGCAAGTTTCGTAAATGCAGATGCATGCTGTGCATATGAAGTTAAGAAATCATGCAACATTTTCTTATCATTACGTCGCAGACAGAATATCACCTAGGTCTCAGCCTATTAGATGTAGAGGACACGCCCTGTGATTGGACAACCCTCTCCACCTAACGGCGGGGGGGGGGGGGGGGGGGAGGTTACACGCTTACATCCGTATACAGCCGTGCCTGAGTCTCATCTCGCATGACCAGATAATAGATTTCATAGGTTCATTTCGTTTTGGGCGATGTGGTATTGTGACAAACCCCTTTTGGCCTACACAATAGATCAATAGCCCCCTTTCGGGCCACATCTCTTTTCATGAAAACATAGTGCGGAAATTCATTTTCTATGCATAATTGAAAACCATGATGCATGAACAAGTACGTGCTTAAAGTAAACATACATCATACATACCATCGAGACAGTAAAAACATGTCCTATAAAAGAAATAATCCTAACTACCCAACCAAAACATTTAAACAAGCAGTTCACCAATGATCCTTGACGCGACTTCGACGTACGGTGTAGGCTAATCGGCCATAGTAAGTCACGAGAACTTACCTCAAGTCCTCAGTACACCAAGCACTATCCGTGAGCTTGTCCACCTAAGACAATTTATAACATACGGCATTAGAACTGAGTCTAACCCGATCGGACTCCGTTAATTCCACTTAACTATCCTGCATAACCATAAATGCCTTATTATCATTCAACATTCCAATAGCTAACGATTTCTAACTTCCATCGACAATTTCTAACGAAACCTTATTTGAATAACAACTCTCAAAATCGAAGGCTAACAATCCAGAACATTAAAACCTTACCTAGGGTTACAATTTAGGAATGAATCGTGAAGGAAAATGATCAGTTGCAGGAGCCGTTGAATTGTGAAGAAGCATAAGGGTGGAGAGAATTTTCGTGGCTGTGAAAGTTAAATGAGAGAAAGAGTGAAAGTGAATGTGGTTTCTCGTAAGGGAGGGAAAAGGAAGGTGTTGCCTTTGTCAAGCTTCTCCCACAAGTTTTGACACTTGTCACACTCTCACTTGGTGCTCCCAACTACCCCCTTTTACTTCTTAATTTGCCCCTCCATCCAATTGCTTGTTTGGTTGAACTTAGTTTGGTTTCTCCAACTTATCTCATTATTTGACTAACTATTCATTTTCTCCAAATTTCCTTATTTTACCTTAAATTCCAATTTATTATTTAGGCCCCAATAAAACTTTCCGTTCGCAAAACGGACTTAATTTGACATATTTACAAAAAAGCCATTATTTATTGGAATTACAAAATCCTGTAAAATCGGGTGTTACATTTCATCTACCTTAATTTAAATTTTGTCCTCAAAATTTGACTATACAAACAATTCAGGACACTTCAACATCATATCATGCTGCCTCTCCCAAGTAGCCTCCTCAACATCATGATTCCTCCACAAAACCTTTACCAGAGGGATTTCCTTATTGCGCAACACCTTTATAGAGGTCTGTAGAATCTGCACTGGCCTCTCCACATAGGTCAGTGTTGGTTGCACCTCGATCTCCCTTGTCTCTATGACGTGTGACGGATCACGCACGCATTTTTTGAGCATGGACACGTGAAATACATCGTGAATACGTTCCATAGATGCTGGGAGCTGTAACCTGTACGCCATAGTCCCGATCCTCTTCAAAATAGGAAAGGGCCCCACAAAACGAGGGTTCAACTTGCCTCTCATTTCGAATAGCATAACACCCTTAAACGGAGAAATCTTTAAGTATACTTCATCACCCTCACTGAACTGAAATTTCCCTCCGTCTAGTGTCAGCATAACTCTTTTGGCGGCTCTGTGCTATCTCTATACGTTGTCTAATAACAGTGATCTTCTCCGCTGTTTCCTGCAAAATATCTGGGTCGATTATACTAGCTTCGCCAACCTCGTCCCAGTATAGCGGAGATCTGTATTTTTTACCATACAATGCCTCGTACGGAGCCATGCCAATCGTAGCCTGGAAGCTGTTGTTGTACGAGAACTCAATCAATGGTAAATATCAGCTCTACGAGCCCTGAAACTCCAGCACGCAAGCTCTAAGTATATGCTCAAGAATCTGATTCGTTCTCTCCGTCTGACCATCAGTCTGAGGATGAAACGCCGTGCTGAAATTTAGCTGAGTTCCCATAGCTTTGTGCAGACTCTTCCAGAACTTCGATGTAAACCTTGGATCTCGATCTGAGACAATCGAAACTGGTACTCCATGTAGTCTAACAATCTCTTGCACATAAAGCTCGGCGAGCTGATCCATAGAAGATGTCATCTTCACAGATAAGAAGTGAGCCGACTTTGTCAATCGGTCCACAATCACCCAGATGCCAACATGCCCTTTCATCGTCCTCGGGAGTCCCACAATAAAATCCATGGAGATCTGCTCCCATTTCCACTTCGGAATCGGCAGTGGCTGTAATGTTCCGGTCGGCCTTTGGTGTTTTGCCTTTACCTGTTGACAAACTAAACAGGTTTCTATGTACTTGGCAACTTCCTTTTTCATTTCGGCCACCAAAAGTGTTGTTTTAAGTCCCGGTACATCTTGGTACTTCCTGGGTGCACAGAATAAGCTGAAGAATGTGCTTCGGCCAAAATCTCCTTCTTCAATTCTTCATCGTTAGGCACGTACCATCTATGCCTGAATTTCAAAATACCCTCATCTGACAAGTTAAATTCAGACAAGTCTCCAGATGTCACGCTTAATCGAAGCTCTTCACACTCCATACCTTTCTGCTGAGCTTCACGTATCTTATCCAGAATAGTCGGCCTGAGAGAAATGTTGGCGAGCATACTGGACAACTCTGTCACAATCTCCACATCGAACTTCTCAATCTCAGACCTCAACGTAACCGACATCGCTGCAAGTAAAGGCTGACTCGCAGTAGGCATTCGGCTCAAAGCATCAGCGGCCTTGTTCGCCTTTCTTGGGTGGTATTTAATTTCAAACTCATAATCTTTGACGAACTCTAGCCACCTTCTCTGTCGTATGTTTAGCTCCTTCTGCGTAAACAAATACTTCAAGCTCTTGTGATCTGAATATATCTCGCACTGTTGCCCATATAAATAATGTCTCCAAATCTTCAGTGCGAAGACCACAACTGCTAACTCCAGGTCATGTGTAGGATAGTTCTGCTCATACGGCTTCAACTGCCGAGAAGCATAAGCAATAACTCTACCCTCCTGCATCAACACGCAACCAAGTCAAACTCCAGACGCATCACAATAAATACTGAATTTATTACCTTCAACAGGCAGCGTTAAAACTAGAGCTGTGGTCAACTTCTGCTTCAATTCCATAAAACTCCCGTCACAAGCAGCCGACCATATAAACTTCTCATTCTTCCTAGTCAAGCGTGAGAGAGGAACTGCAATCTTCAAAAATCCATGTACGAACTTTCGATAATAGCCAGCAAACCCAAGAAATCCACGTACCTCACGCACATTTTAAGGCTGCGGCCAATCTCTGACCACCTGAATTTTACTCGGATCCACAGAAACTTCTTCCTGTGATATGATATGGCCAAGAAAACCAACCTTGTCCAACCAGAACTCACATTTAGAAAACTTTGGATATAGACAGTGTTGACTCATAATTTTTAAAACAATCATCAGATGCTCCTCATGCTCTTCCTTCGTTTTAGAATAGATCAAAATGTCGTCAATGAAAACAACGATGAACTTGTCCAAATACTCCTTGAAAACATGGTTCATCAAGTCCATAAACGCTGCAGGGGCATTAATAAGTCCAAAAGACATAACAAGGAACTCATAATGCCCATACCTCGTTCGGAATGCTGTTTTCTGAATATCTTCTCTCCAGACCTTCAACTGGTAATAACCCGAGCGCAAGTTAATCCTGGAAAACACTCGGGCACCCTGCAGTTGATCAAATAAATCATCTATCCAGGGCAGTGGATACTTATTCTTCACTGTAAACTTATTCAGCTCTCTGTAATCCACGCACATCCTGAGAGTCAGGTCTTTCTTCTTGACGAAAAGAACGGGCGCACCCCAGGGAGAAAATTTGGGTCGGATGAAACCCTTATCCAGCAACTCCTCAAGCTGAGTTTTCAACTCCCTCAATTCAGCAGGCGCCAATCTGTATGGATTCTTAGACACTGACGCGGAGTTCGAATACACATCAATGGTAAATTCGATCTCCCGGTCCGGCGGTAATCTGGGAAGATCATCAAGGAAGATCACAGAGAATTCTTTGACTTTAGGAAGGTCACTCGGCTTTACTCTACTGAGCAACTGAGTGTCAACTACTGTGGCAAGATAAATCGAGCATTCACCTTTAAACTGCTCGTTGACCTTCATGGAATAAGAAGTAGGCGATCCATTCAATCTGTTCATCGCCTAATAAGCAAACTCGGCTTTACCCGGAGGTCGAAAAGTCACAATCCCAGATCGACAATCGATGGTGGCAAAGTGCTGTGAAAGCCAATCCATCCCTAAGATAAGATCGTACCGCTCTATGTTCATAACTATCAGACAAGCATAAAGGGTAGTATCCCCCACTGAGACGACATTGCCCTGGAGAATACGATCTGAACGCATATGCTCTCATGAGGGTAGCATTACTCTATACTCAAACTCTGCTAACTCGGACTCTAACCCCAATCTAGTCATGCAAGCAGTTGAGATAAAAGAGTGCGTAGCTCCCGTGTCTATCAAAGAAAATACAGCTACACCCATAATCAAAATAGTACCTGCTATCATTGAGGGCTGAGCCTCGTCGTCAATGTCACCAAGCTCAATAAAGACAAAGATTCTGGGCATGACTCTCCTCTGATCTCCGCCCAACTGATCTCGGCCCGGCTTTAGGCAGTCTTTAACAAAATGGCCGACTTCACCACATCTATAACATTTATTAGTGCCCACTCGGCACTCTCCGCTGTGCTCCCTCTGACACTTAGGGCACCATGGTATCTGAGGAGCTCCTTGTACCTGTTTTCCCTTTCCTCGGTCATTACCTCCTTCAGAAGGTCTCTTTACGCCTCTTTGTTGTTGTTGGAGTTGTTGTGCTCGGGGCTGCCAACCTCGGTTCTGTGATTGGGGACGGATCTCACGGAAGAAGCCCTTAGCTGGCTCCCTCGGCTTGAAACAAGCCGCCCTGGCAGCTTCGAAGTCCAGAGCTCTAGCTGCAATGTCAGAATAGGGCACGTCTTGAATCCTTGACACTATAACATGCATCTGGATTTCCGGGTTCAAGCCCTCCATAAATTGATGCACCTTGTCTTCGTTGTCACTAATAAGACGCGGCGCAAACCGTGACAAAGCCTCAAACTTTCTTATATAATCCGCAACCGAATCTGTTTGCTTCAGCTGCATAAACTCATTCCTCTTCGCCACCCTCACAGTGCGGCTGAAATATTTGTCGAAAAACACGGTTTTAAACCGTTCCCAAGTCATAATTGTCACATCCGTTGTCGCCTTGATTGAATCCCATCAAAATCGGGCATCCAACGCCAAATGAAAGGCGACGTAGACAACCTTGTTCCCGTTCTCTACCTCCGCGTATCCTAACATATCCTCCATCGTTCGGATCCACTCTTCGGCTAAAGTGGGGTCCGATAATTGTCCGTTGAATACCGGAGGTTGCAACTTCTGAAATCTTTCCATGCCACGTTTGTTCGGAACAATCACCTCTCGGGTCTCACGCTCCCGGGCCTCACGATCCTCACGGTTTACTAAACGTTCGATTTGTTGGGCTTGCCTGTCCATATGCTGGGCCTGACGGTCCAACAAATCCGTAAGTCGACTAGGGCTTCATCCCTAGCGTCTCTCGGTCGAACCATTTTTATAACTCCTATAAAGGTTAAAACAAATAATCCTAAGAAATCAAAATTAAACAAAACATTTAAACATACTTACAGTTGATGAAGGATGTCCACGTAGTGACTGTGCAGTCGAGCAGTCTACAGAACCGTTTTTAAAACCCGGGGGCTCTGATACCATAACTGTAACGACCCAAACACTGTACCCTTATTTTTCTGTATTATTTATTTATTTATTTATTTTTATAACTTTCTAGTAAACCCTTTCCTTAAATTGATAAGTCAAAGTATAAATTGTTGAAACATATTTAAAAATCAATTAAATAAAACCATTAAAACAGAAGAGAAATCGACCCAGCAGAACTGAGGGCAAAAAGGGCCCAAGCCCAAAATTTTTCCTGTTCACATCCGCCGCTCACTTCTGCTAAGCTACATCCACCGCTCAACTCGCATCCATCGCTCACTCATAAAACACATCCACTGATCACTCACAAAACACATCCACCGTTCACTCACAAAACACATCCACCGATCACTCACAAAACATATCCACCGGTGAACAGTAACACTCAACATCCACTGGTGACGTCAGCCGGATGACTTATTCACCCAGCATCCACCGGTCAACAGTAACCAAAAACATCTGTCGGTTGACTTTGACCAAACACTTATACAGACTTTTACCGATCACAAAACGACAAAATCTACCGAACACTTAATCGAAACCCCTACAATTTCCCCCCTGTACTTACACACCATTCACTTAGAACTTCCAAAAAACTTAAAAATAATATTCTCCATTTCCAGAAACATAAAAATGAACATTATATACATATATGTTCACGAACTATCCAAAATACACATCTATAACATCAAATATTAACTATCCAGAAACCAAGCATCTTAAAATGTTTCTATCTGTACAATATCCTATCTAATCCACCATCAACCCAAAATAACCCGAACACCCTCAAAACTCTTACTCACATCCCCACGGGTCAAATGGCACACCAACTGCTCAGCACACTCCCACGGGCCATCTTTCTTCAACTGCTCATTCTTCGGGTGGAGGGATCTCATCCTCACCTATTTCGAAATCACCTACACCATACAGACAACTATGAGCTAAAGGCTAAGCAAGTTTCGTAAATGCAGATGCATGCTGTGCATATGAAGTTCAGAAATCATGCAACATTTTCTTATCATTACGTTGCAGACAGAATATCACCGAGGTCTCAGCCTATTAGATGGAGAGGACATGCCCCGCGATTGGACAACCCTCTTCACCTAACCGGGGGGGGGTACACGCTTACATCCGTATACAGTTTTGCCTGAGCCCCATCTCGCATGACCATATAACAGATTTCGTAGGTTCATTTCATTTTGGGCGATGTGGTATTGTGACAGACCCCTTTTGGCCTACACAATAGATCAATAGCCCCCTTTCGGGCCACATCTCTTTTCATGAAAACATAGTGCGGAAATTCATTTTCTATGCATAATTGAAAACCATGATGCACGAACAATTACGTGCTTAAAGTAAACATACATCATACATACCATCGAGACAGTAAAAACATGTCCTGTAAAAGAACTAATCCTAACTACCCAACCAAAACATTTAACCAAGCAGTTCACCAATGATCCTCGACGCGACTTCGACATATGGTGTAGGCCAATCGGCCATAGTAAGTCATGAGAACTTACCTTAAGTCCTCAGAACACCAAGCACTATCCGTGAGCTTGTCCACCTAAGACAATTTATAACACATGGCATTAGAACCGAGTCTAACCCGACCGGACTCCGTTAATTCCATTTAACTATCCTCCATAACCATAAATGCCTTATTATCATTCAACATTCCAATAGCTAACGATTTCTAACTTCCATCGGCAAATTCTAACGAAACCCTATTTGAATAACAACTCTCAAAATCTAAGGCTAACAATCCAGAACATTAAAACCTTACCTAGGGTTTCGATTTAGGAATGAATCGTGAAGGAAAATGATCGGTCGGAGGAGCCGTTGAATTGTGAAGAAGCGTAGGGGTAGAGAGATGTTTCGTGGCTGTGAAAGTTAAAGGAGAGAAAGAGTGAAAGTGACTGTGGTTTCTCGTAAGGGAGGGAAAAGGAAGGTGTTGCCTTTGCCAAGCTTCTCCCACAAGTTTTGACACTTGTCACACTCTCACTTGGTGCTCCCAACTACCCCCTTTTTACTTCCTAATTTGCCCCTCCATCCAATTGCTTGTTTGGTTGAGCTTAGTTTGGTTTCTCCAACTTATCTCATTATTTGACTAACTATTCGTTTTCTCCAAATTTACTTATTTCACCCTAAATTCCAATTTATTATTTAGGTCCCAATAAAACTTTCCGTTCCCAAAACGGACTTAATTTGACATATTTATAAAAATGCCATTATTTATTGGAATTACCAAATCCCATAAAATCGGGTGTTACAGTAGTATTCCTCCACACTTTTAAATTCTTGAGTCAATCCTTGTAGTTTCCTAAACAAATCTCTGTAATAATAGTTAGGAATAAACCTTTTGCACATAATTACTTTCATGTCGTCCCATGTACAAGTGAGCTGCTCACCATAACCCCTTCGGGTTCTTACTAATTGCTCCCACCATATATTTGTATAATCAGTGAATTCCATCGTGATTAATTTGTTTTTTTTTTCTCATTGTGTAATTGTAAAATTCAAAAATATGATCAACTTTTTTTTCTCATTCTACATATAGTTTGGGATCACTTTTACCTTGAAAATGTGAAATTACCATTTGATGTTGTTGAGGTTTCCCTCACAGGTTTGTTCTTGCAAATTTCTCCCTTTTGTAATTACCATCCTCATAGCCGGATTCCTCATAGTCATGCTCCATCAGTACTTTGCTTCTCCATGCATGGAGACTTCAAGAGGACTCCATCATATCCATCCTCATGTTCCATGCTTTAAATTGATCTTGTACATTCTTCTCGTACATGTTTAGATCAAAGTCAATGCACATTTCCTCATTACTCATGATTTTAAGAAGAGAAATAAATTGTGTTAGTGAAAAAAATAACAAAACGGAACTCACGCACTCCCTAACATGTTTACACTTCAATAATATCAGTCCACTCATGTTTCACTCAAATATGACTTTTTATAAAAAAAATCTCACCATCTTGTCTTCTACCTCGCAATTTCTTCTTTTATGTAAAATTTTGATCAAGAGAAAATATTCAACAAGTAAAACAAGCAATATCAAACTTTTAAGCTAAGAATTCAAACTTCCAAGAATAGTGGAATCAAACTATTTTGAAAGAAATGAATATGAATAATAAATGAAGAAACTTCGTTAATAAACAAGGAAGAAAATTAACAAAGTATTGATGTAGAGAGATATATGATCAACGATATTATAAGAACTATTACAGATATCTACGGAGTTGAAGGACGAGAATCAAAATTTCAATGATAGAAATTGAATATCTCAAGAACAATAATCGACAATTTTCAAGAATAATGTTTGAATATATCAAGAATGATAATCGAATATTTCAATAATAAGAATTGGATATTTCAAGAATAAAGTTTGAAGCTTTAAGAATAAGAATTGAAATTTTAAGAATAAAATTCAAAACTTTAAGTTTGAGAATCGAAATTTCAAGGATAAATCCAAAATTTTAAGAAAAAGAATCAAGATTTCAAGAGTGAAATTCAAAGCCAAATAAAGAATCAAAATTTCAAGAATAAAATTTGAAACTTTAAGACAAAAGAAAAATTGATTTTTTTTTTATTATGAAGAATTTTTAAAAAGAAATTTGAAGGAAGAAGAGATTGGCAGAAAATTAATGATAGACCTTGAATCTAGGAGTCTTTGCTCTGATACCAAATAATGAAAACCACATGTATATAAAACTTGAGATCCCTCAACAACACGAAATAGAAACTCATTAATACCTTTGAATCAAGTATAAGGAAGTTGACCCCAATCGAATATTGTCGATGAAACAAAAGTTATCAAATAAGGAGTTTGACCTGTAAAAAAAAAACTTGTAGTTAGACCCAAAGCAATCAAGTTGATCTCTAAAGTTTTGACTTGAAGAATATTTAGTTTTTATCAAATAACAAATTCTCACAAGAAGAATCACTCAAAAAAACATATGTTTTAATCAAATGTCATTCATCATAATTTTTTTCAAATGGTTACAAGCCTTGTCTTTAAATAGCTATAAAAAATATGAAAAATAATAAAAATATCCTAAGGATCTTAGAATAGTATAGAAAGCAATCTGGCGTTAAAGAAACTCAACTAATATATTAAAATAGGAAAAAAAATCATAAAAATATGAAAAAGGAAGGTCTTTGTTGCAAAAGGGCACGCGAGAGGCATTGGGCGAGCATGGTAGAGCGCGGGCATGCCCGCTGGAATGCTGGGTCCGTGTTAGAATATTAGTCGGGCACAGGGTTCTAAGGGGTGCACCAATTTTGATATTTTGGCACTATTTTTTGCATCTCCATGCATTTCCATGGACCTCCATGTCTCTCCATGCATCTCTATGCAACTCCATTAACCTCCATACATATAACTTTTTTGATTTCTTGCTCATATTGTGATGATGACTCTTTCTCTTGGATTTTTATGACCAAACAATGTGGGACTTTGTATTTTAGATCTCCTTTATCTTCTAATGCATCATAGTCTTTGACTTTGACCTTGGTTCATATTACATCATTATCAAATTTTACACCATGATCACTACTGATTGCAATTATTGAGAGTGATGTGCCATGAGTCCCTGTCACAAGATCACCAACTGATGGGTTAACTAACCAATTTAATTTGCTTTATTTTTTAGGAAAACATTGTCAAAATCAATTGGAGGAGAGACCACAATCAAGTGACAAAAGGAAACCAATACATGCAATATCTTGGTTTAATAACTCAAAACCCAAACCATCATCACCAAGCATCAACTTCGTCATGCGTGAAGGAAATGATGTACTAGCCAAAACATGAGTCACAAGTTGAGAGCCTTGCACCTTTTGTAGTCCATATAATATATTATGTATGGTCTTAATGTTTTAATTGGTATAAGAACACATTTTGGGATTAAGTGTCAACATTACCAAAATAGGCAAGTCTAGGTACTCGGCTTTATGCATAGCTGAGTACTTGTTTCCTTTTTGTTAGTTTTGCATGTGATACTTCCTTTTTTGTCTTTGAAACCCTAATTTTCCTTGAAGGTTGGTATTTAAACAATCCTTAAGGTTGAGGGCAGCAAGTAATGAACAACTTTCGAATTTGAAATTCATCTTGGGAGTTTTCTCTCTTCAAGTGTCGTGCCTCCTCTTGGTGACTAACATCTGAGTGTTAATGTGATCTTGGTTCCACTCTTTGTGAGGACAAGTGCATTTCAATATTGTTATTTCCTCCTCTACACTCTTCACTTGAGGTTGAATTTATAGCAAGGAAATAAGGAACTCTCGTGGAGCAAGATGGAAGGGTTTCTTCATCAAGGAGAACCAATACCCGAGAAGTGTAGCCATAGCACCTTTAAGACTAACTTGGTTCAATCGTGTATAACTTCTCAACCCCATCAATCCAACTTCTAATTTTAGAGGACATTACCATCACTCCCTAAATAAGAGGCTATCCAAGTTTCAGCCTCATTGGAGCCATATTAAAGAAGTTGTGCATTTTGGAAGATCACTTATTTCTCACCAAAAAAATTGTTTCATATACGAGGCAATTTTGTGCTCTACATTTCCACCCCCATTCCTGACACATCAGAGAGGTCCTCATTTCAAACTTCCTTTCTAACGCTAAAAAAGGTATCAAAGGTTTCATCCCTTGACCTTAGGAAGCAAACCTATATGAATCTAGATAAGTCGTCAACAATAACGTTAGCATAATGCTTATCTCCGAAAAAGTCCATATAAAGAAGTCGCAGAGACTTGGAAGAAGTGACAACGCTTTTTGAAGCAAATAAACTTTTTATTTGTTTCCCCATTTGACAAGCATTAAAAACTCTATCATTCTCAAATAATATCGTTGGAAAGCCCCTAACAAGGTTGTTTCTAGAATTCATAGCTTAGATATCTACATCGACATGACCTAATCTCTTATGCCAAGACCAACTATCAATAGAAGAGTTTACCGTAAAACACTTTTCATCGAAAGAAGAAATGTTATCCAAGTCAATAATATACACATTTTCATTTCTATATCCAATAAACAAGATTTTTCCTTTTGAGCTATCTTCAATCATGCAAATTTTTTATTCAAAAATAATTCTATATGATGAGAATCAAAGTGTAACCAAGCTCAAGCCCATGGACAATGAATCATGTCAAGATATAGAAGGCGCAATGATAAGATCAAGAACAAAAAATAAATGTGAAGCACTACATGGTTTGGTTTTAGAAATACAAGAGAAAGAATAAACCCAACATGAGCTAAACAAAATAAATATGCTAAGTGTTGGTGAAGATGCAATGAAAGAGAAGATGCATGAAGATTCATGCCTCAAAGCATGAAGATTCTCACAGATTTGATCCATAAAGAAGTCAAGTTTGTTGATCACCTAGAACATCATCTATGTTAGTTTGTTGATCACCTAGAACATCATCTATGTTATGATGTTTAACATATCTTCAATCCTTAGATAAATTATCATTGACATTTCATTTGGAATTGCTTCCCTTTTATAGAAGGCATTTCAAAAAGGTGTACTCTTTTGATTTGCACAATCCTTATCTCCTCAATTTAGAGTTTTTATTTCCCCTTTAAGGTCATCATTAACTCCAAATTGTTTGACGATTAGTTGCTTCATCAAACGTCACATGCATAGATTCTTCCAAAATTAGAGTTCTTATATTAAAAAACTCTAGAAGATTTGCTAGTCGAGGAATAGCATAAAAATATATCATAATTCGTCTTGGAGTCAAACTTGCCTAAATTATCTTTGGTGTTTAAGATAAAACATTTACAATCGAAAGTTATAAAATATTTAACATTTGGTGTTCTCCCATTCCAAAGATCATAGGTGGTTTCTCAAAAATTGGTTGAATCAATACTCGGTTTAGGATAAAGCAAGTCGTAGCAACAGCTTTAACCCAAAAACATTTAAGAAGACTATTCTCATTAAGCTTAGTCCTAACTAACTCTTGGAGTGACAATTTTTCCTCTCAATAACTTCATTTTGTTGAAGTGATCTTGGTGAAGAAAAACTATGTTCAATGCCATAATTTTGACAAAGAAACTCAAAGCTTTTATTTTCAAATTCACGACCATGATCACTTTATATTGTAATAATAGAAAGATCATTTTATTTTTGCACTTTCTTCCTAAAATTAGAAAAGATTTCAAAAGTTTGGTCTTTTGACCTTAAGAAGAAAACCCAAGTGAATCTCGAGAATTCAACTACAATAACATACACATAGTGTTTAGCTCCTAAGCCAGTGGTCAATTGGAGGGATTCGGAAGAAGATATTATATTTTTAGAGGCAAACACTATGTTCAATGCCATAATTTTGACAAAGAAACTCAAAGCTTTTATTTTCAAATTCACCACCATGATCCCTTTATATTGTAACAATAGAAAGATCATTTTATTTTTGCACTTTCTTCCTAAAATTAGAAGAGATTTCAAAAGTTTGATCTTTTGACCTTAAGAAGAAAACCCAAGTGAATCTGGAGAATTCAACTACAATAACATACACATAGTGTTTAGCTCCTAAGCCAGCGGTCAATTGGAGGGATTCAGAAGAAGATATTATATTTTTAGAGGCAAACACACTCTCTGTTTGCTTACTCATTTGACTTGTATCACAAACTTTATCTTTTTCAAAAGAGATTATAGGAACACCCCAACCAAGTTATTTTTAGAAATCTTAGCTAAGATGTTCTAATCTTGTATGCTAAGGTTAACTGATCACTAAAAGAATTTGCAGTAAAACATTTTTCGTCATAATGAGAGATATTCTTCAAATCAATAGCATAGACATTCTAATTGCTATAACCAATTAATAATTTTTTTTTTTCCATTTGAACTATCCTCAATCATGCAAATCTTAGATTCAAAAATGAATTATAACTTTTATCACATAATTGACTAATACTCAAAAGTTTATGTTTTAACCCATCAACCAAAGAACACATTTTCAATAATAGGGTTAGAAGCATTACCTATATTCCTAATGCCAACAATCGTTATTTTTTGTTTACATCCAAAAGTGACATTTGCTTTCTTCTTTATGATGGAGGTGAACTTTGAGGAGTCTGACATCATGTTACTTGAATATCCACTATCAATGTATCATAAATCCTTAAAGGGAGAATCTCTAACCTACAGAAAAAGTTAATTGTTTTCTTAGGTACCAAATCCTTTTCAGGTCCTTGGGAGTTATTATTGGTTCCTTTAAGAACCCGAATCAAATTAGTAGACAACTTCTTATTTATTGACTTAGATGGACACATAAAAGATTTATGTCTTACTCTATTGCATGAATGACAAGTAGTTGAATCAACAAAGAAATTCTTATAAGCTTTTTTTTTAAAAGGTTCATATCTAATTTCGGCTTTATCAAATGTTACTCAAATAACATATTTAATTTTCTACTATTGTTTGTGAACTTAAGCACAATATTATTCAAAACATTACTTTTACCTTTCAAGTCACAAATTTCTTTTTCCAAAGATGATGTTACATTAACATGCTTCTTTACTGAATCAACATTTTCCTTCTTTGAAATTTATACTTAGATTTGAGTAAATTAAATTGCTCAGCTAAATCATTTAAAGAACCAACTCATTTTCCTCAACATTATCATCCAAATCACTAAATTAATTACTTATCTCGTTTTCTTTAGCTATGAAGCACATGTTGGCAACTTCTTCTTCAGATGATGTGTCTTCTTCACTAACATGCCAAGGAGCTTTTGTTGCTTTCTTTTTTAATGCCTTTGGAGCCTTGAGGAAAATCGGCTTTGAAGTGCTCTGGCTTTCCACACTTAAAGCAAGTGGCTTCTTTTACTTTTTGTGATATATCCCCTTTTTTGTTCTTTTTTCCTTGCAAATTTTTTTATTGGAGGAATTTTCTAAATCTGTAATGAAAGCAATATGCTCATTGTCTTTTTCCTTTTCATATGCCACTTAGTTGGTTGATGAGTCTTTGAGAGCATTGTCTTTCTTTTTGGAAATTTCTTTCTCTTTTTGCTCTTGCTTTTCATTAGGCTTCATAATAATCTCATATTTCATGAGAAATCCGATGAGCTCCTCCATCTCAAATACCTAAGATCACGTGCTTTTTGGATGACCGTTACTTTGGGTTGCCATGATCTTTGTAGGCATCTGGGAATTTTTCTAACCAACTCTTCGTTTGGATAAATTCTAACAAGAGATTTTAAATCATTAGTAATAGTAGTCAATCTAGCAAATATTTAGCTAATAGTTTCATCCTTGTTCATAGAAAACAATTCAATTCAAGAACAAGCATACTCAATTTACTTTCCTTGACTTGGTTTGTACCTTCGTGTGTGATCTCAAGTAATTTCTAAATTTCATGTGTATTATTACACCCTTGCAAGGTATTAAACACTTCCTTGTTTAGTGCATAATACAAAGTGTTGATTTTCTTAGCATTTAGACTTAATTTATGCATATCATTATCATCAAACTCTATATGTGACTTCAACATAGTTAAACCATTTTCTTGTTTAATTGGAATTAACTGAACATTTTGAACAACCAACTACGATTGATAGTCCAAAGATTGAATGTAAATCTTCATCCTAAACTTCCAATAAACATAATCGTTCGCATCGAAAAATGAAGGCTTAAAGACAGATTGCCCCTCTACTTGTGAAGAGTTCAAAGTAACTTCCATAGTTATCTATCAAAATCAAATTCGATATTTCAATTACAATATAAGTTTAAGATTTGCTCTCATACCTATTGTAGGATCATATAAGTCTAGGGCTGAATTAGGCTGTTAGACATTTTCTGGATAAGTAACTTGATTAGATTCCTGCAACAAAGTATTATATTTCTCTTTCAATTGATATTTCTAAAACTAATGCCAAGCTAAAATCATAATTATAAAAGAGAAAGGAAAGAAAGTGCAAACTTATTTGTTAATGTGTTTCATCCAACCTTGTTTACGTCTGCTCTTTAAGGCTCATACTTGAAGATTTCTTTCCAGCTAAACCTTCAGATTTGAAATCAATTGACCTTCTACTCGTCAATCAAAGCATTTATAGTGACTCTTCAGAGGCGTCACACTTTACTTGTTACCTTTTTGCAAATAGGAATGCTTGAAAGATATCGAATATTTTTTTATTATTATATGTATTAAATAAATAAACAAATGAAAAATTAAAATAAATAAAAGAAAAGGGTAAAACCCTTTGTCTTAGTAGCATAGAACACACACACACACACACACACACACACACACACACACACACACACACACACACACACACACACACACACAGAGAGAGAGAGGGTGATTCTAAGTTTCCGTCCAATTTAAGTGTCCGGCGTCATTCCCTTCGAGTTTTAACTACAATATTTGTGGGTAATTCATTTTTCCTCTATGATATTGTTCCTTTAGTATAAGATGAATCATGCCTATATATGGCACCTACAGAGTTGCACGAGTTGATAAAATAGTTGGATAAGTTGCTTGAGCGATGATTTATTTGGAAGAGCACATCAACTTGGGGTGCTCCATTGTTGTTTGTAAAGAAGGTTGATCGTTCTTTACGGTTGTACATCGATTACCGAAGGTTGAATCGAATTACCGTGAAGAATAAGTATACATTGCCTAAGATTGGTGAGTTATTTGGCTAGCTTGGTGGTCCCGAGATTTCTAAAAAATTGATTTGAGATCCGCGTATCATCAGACGAAGGTTCATGAGAAGGATATCCTGAAAATAACATTTTGGTCGAGATATGGGCATTTCGAGTTTCTGTTCTTACCTTTCGAATTGAACAATGCTCCAGTTGCTTTCATGGACCTTATGAACCAGTTTTTCAAACCATTTTTGGATCAGTTCGTTGTGGTTTTCGTTGATGATATCTTGGTGTACTTAAAGTTTCAAAGTCAGCATGAGGAGCATTTTCAGATTGTGTTTCAAACTTTGAGAGATCACCAGTTGTTTGCCAAGAAGAGTAAGAGTGACTTCTGGATGTAAGTTGAATGTTTGGGACATGTGGTTTTTCATGCATGGATTTTGGTTGATTATGTAAAGATCAAGGCATTTTTGTGATAGCAGCATCCAAAGAACATGTTTGAAATTCGCAGTTTTCTTTGTCTAGTCGGCCACTATCATTAATTTGTGAAGAATTTTTCCTCGATAGCTGTGTCGTTGACCAAGTTAACTACGAAATGTATGAAATTCGAATGGAATAACTTTTGTCATGATGCATTTGAGGCTGACAAGTGCTCCAATTCTAATAGTGTCGAGCATTGAGCATCCTTATGGACCTTATACTGATGCATTGAAAGTTGTCATGGTTGTGTGTTGATGCATCAATATTAGGTTGTTCCTTACGCATACTGACAGTTAAAGCCTCATGAGAAAAATTATCCGACTCATTATTTAGAGTTGGCAGCCAACATATTTCCTTTGAAGATTTAGAGGAGTAATTTATACGATGCAAGCTTTCAGAGTTACTCAGATCATAAGAGTCTGACATATATTTTCACTTAGCGCAATTTGCATCTAAGACAGCGCAGGTAGGTAGAGTATATGGAGAATTATGATTTCAGCTTATAGTATCATCCAGACAAGGTGAACCTTGTGGTTGATACTTTGAGCCAAAATCCTCAGAGATCTATTGCCTATCTAGTTCTCGATGAGTGTAAGCATTTTATTGTTTTTGGAGATTTTGATTTGCACTACTATGAGGCAGATAAGATAACTTGTGCTTACAATGTTATCCCTACTCCGAGTTTGCTTCAGAGGGCTAAGCAGATGCAACGACAAGATGATAAGTTGGCAGAGAAAACCAATCACCTGCAAAATGGTGAACAACTTGACAGATGGGAGGTCAATGTTGAAGGGACTTTTCAAAGGCCGAATGGCAATTCCTAGTAGTCAAGAGCTGAAAGAAGTTATACTTGAAAAGGCTCACAAGTCTAAATGTGCTATCCACCCAAGGGCTACGAAGATGTACCAAAACTTAAAATGATGGTGGCCGAGAATAAAGCGTGAGGTTGCAAACTTTATGGCTAAGTCTCTGACATGTCAGCAAGTGAAAGTTGAACATCAAATACAACCAGTTTTACTGCAATCTTTGTTTGTTCTAGAGTGAAAATGAGATAGGATTACAATATATTTTGTTACAGGTATTCCTAGAACGCCTCATAATCTTGAGGCAGTGTCGGTCATTGTGGATCGTTTGACCAAGTGCTCATTTTATTCCGATCCTGATGGATTCTCCTTTGTCTAGGTTGATCATGTTATATATCAAGAACATCGTTTGTCTTCACGATTTTCCCTCTAGTATTGTTTATGACTGCGACCCTAAGTTTACTTCTAATTTTTGGAAAGTTTTGCAAAAAGCACTAAGTACAAAGCTGAATCTCTATACAACACATCACTTCAGATAGATGGGCAGTCGGAGCGAACTATTCAGATTTGCGATGATATGTTTTGAGTTTGTAACACCCAAGAATTTATCGGCTCAGTTTTATAGATGTACAGTGAATTACAATTTATTGAAATAACAAATGTTAGATGAAGTGAAGAATAAGTGTAAGATTTAAATGAGAAAGAGTGAGTTAGTTGTGAATTTAATTAAGTGTGAAAATGGTATAAATGTAAAATGGATTAATTGAGTTAATAGAATAAAAGAGAAAGTAAAAGAGGAAAAGGCATTTATGTGAAGCAAAAGAGGAAAACCACTTCTCTTCTCTTTCTCTCTCCCTCCGACGATTTCAAGAAGCTCTCTTCCGATTTTCAACCGATTTCTTCATCTAAGGTAAATTCCTATCTATTTTCTTATGGGTTTTAGTTTATTAGCTTGAGAGAAGTTAGAAATTCGATTAGGTTGTATTTTGAGTGAATTTAAGTTAGGATTTTTGGTGTGAGCTTAGGGTTGTACGATTTGTTAGATTCCTAATTTGTTGAATGTTTAAAGATGATTAAAGGATATTATGGATGAGTAGATAGATTTTTGGAAGAGGCCGAAAATCTAAAAAATTTGAGTGTACAGAGCAATTTGATTTTTATGAAAAACGACCAAGCCAATTATGTTATTTGATTAAACAGTGCCAACCTTTTAGAATGTAGACATCCTAAGGAGTCCGTAGAGCCTTGAATCATCAAAAACGGATAAGCGTAGGTTTGGTTACATGATTTAGAAGTTTGGAAAAAAATAGTGAGATTTCGGGTTTAGTGGTTTTGAGAGGTTTTAGTTTTCTTTAGGAGCTAGATGAGGAGTAATAAATTGATGGATTGCGTTTATGGTTTTTAGGTTTGGACGAGTTCTCGACGTAGCGTACGAGTACGAGGTTAGCTAAGGAGTCCAGGTAAGTAATGTATGCTTGCGTGTTGCCTGCGGGCCTACATCACAGTTCGTCAGGAATGTATGGTTGTGGTTTGTATGCATGTATTGTATGTTATTGTGTATGTTGGTAGTGTGTTTAACTTGGCATGCATCATGGTTTTTGAAAAGTACGCTAGTAGACGAAAAATGAATTTCCATGATTTTGACGAGTAGTATGGTATTATGATACAAAGATACATAATTATGAGATACTGTGTACTCCGCGTTATCCCGGGTTGGACTTGGGCCAGAGAGAGATGTGCTCTGCATTATCCCGGGTTGAACTTGGGCCGGAGAGTGTAGTGTTGTCCGATGAGCAAGACCACCCAATGCTCCGCGATATCCCGGGTGGGACTTGGGCCGGAGGAACTCCGCGATATCTTCGGTGGGACTTGGGTCGGCGAGTGTTACGATGTGCCTAATTAATCTAAAGTGTAAAAAGAAAGAGAATAAACGAGTATAATGAAGTTTTGAATGAAGCAAGAACGACAACGAGATGATATATTAGAAATTGCATTTGTTAGAATGTCAAGTGTTTGTGTTCATATTTGCATTACTTGCTTAACGTTAGGCTAATAGTTGAGTTATGTGATGTAGGTGACGAAGAATTAGCAGGTGAGGTCCAAGAGCATGATCAGTACTAGAATGGTTTGAGGAGTGCACCCATGCGACGACCCGACCGTTTGTTAGGGTGACATAACTTGGGATGTGGCTGTATTTTGGAAGTAAGAATCGAGGGTGTATTTTGTGCTTTGGTTTAAATTGTATTGAAGAATTGTGTAGCCGATGGATAGTTTCAGATTTGTTTTGATGGAAGTCATTTGGGATGGTTTGAAAAATGTAGGAAGTTTGGATTTTGAAGTAGGATCTGCGTTTTGTGGTTTTAAACATTTGCTATCAAATTTTTATGCAATTTGTGAAGTTTTCTTAGTAGCAGGAAGTGGACGTGTCGACCAGAGTTGGTAGGTGTCGACCCTCGGGCACGTTAAATCTGGTCAGGTGTCGACCAGTGCGCTCAAGTGTTGACCCATTAGTGAAAAATCGGTATAAGTGTCGACCCCATACTTCGATCGATGGAAACAGAGAGCATTGAGGTGTCGACCCGTGCTCTCAGGTGTCGACCTGTGCCTACAGGTGTCGACCTATTAGATTAGGTGTCGACCCCCAGGCTTCGAACAATAGAAACTGAGGCTAATAAGGTGTCGACCTGTGCCTATAGGTGTCGACCCATTAGATTAGGTGTCGACCCCGAAGTTTGATCGATGAAAACAGAGAGAAATGAAGTGTCGACCAGCACCCTCAGGTGTCGAGCCATGTGTGTAGGTGTAGACCGAAAAGCCTAAGCGGCCACAGTGCAAATTTTTACAGATTTTTATATTTTCACCCTTTTTATTGCCAACTACAAACGAGTGTTTTTAAAAGTAGTTTTTCGCTGCGAGGGAATGATGACATTTTAAGTTGGTGAGTAAAGTTTTAAATTGTCGCACATTTTGACGTACGAATGGGTAGTAAGAGGTAGCGAACCGGGTCGAGGGGAATCAGGGCGCTACAAAGTTTGGTATCAGAGTCAATGAGTTAAGTCGTTCAGAAGATCACCTAACAACGCCAATCGCCACATTGAAGTGCTCCTACAACTGTAAGTATTTATGTTTAGTGTTAGTTAGTAGATATTTATGGGTATGTCTAAATTGTTTAAGATTAGCAAGATGTCTAGACAACCAGGACGACCGCGAGCGCCAAGGGAAACGACGAATGCAAGGAATGAAAAAGATCCAATAACGATTAGGTAGTTGACTGAAATGGTAACCACGCAGTCGCAACAGTTGGGCATTCTATTGAATCGCGAAGGCCAAGGGAATTCAAGGGCTAGCTCGTCGAGCGATAATAGTGGCGAGAGATTTTAGAGACTAAAACCACCGACATTTGAAGGGAAATCATCGGATCCAACTGCTGTAGAGGCATGGATTTGTACCGTCGAGAGTATGTTCAGATACGCCAAGGTGGAAGAGGCAGACAAGGTTCGTTTAGCGGTTTTCCACCTATCCAAGGACGTCTAATATTGGTGGGACGTGATAGAGGCCACCACTGATGTTCAGTTATGAGCTGGAAAGAGTTCAAGGATGCCTTTTTTGGCAAGTATTTTAGCAGCACAGCGCATGCCACCAAGAGAATGAAATTTTTGCAGCTAAAACAAACTGGTTCAGTGCTCGAATATAACCGTCAGTTTGAAGCATTGTCACGCTTTGCTAGCCATCTCATAAGCAAGAACATATACAAGGTCCTCCATTTTGTCCAGGGATTAAAGCCTGAGATTTACAAGGGAGTAAAGATAGCAGGAACCAAGGGCGTGGCGTACAGTCAAGTGGTGGAGAAAGCGTTAAAGGATGGAAGAAGCAAACCTCAAGTGTGTCAAACAGAGTGAAGCTCCCAGATATTTTTCAGAGATATCACACCGCAATAGCCACTGAGAGGCACGAAAAGGCCGGGTGACAACCTGAGCAGTCAAAGAAGCGACAAACGTCCTTAGGGGGTATGAGAAGTTCCCTAAGTGCCAAAAGTGTATGAGGCACCACTTGGGTGAGTGCAGAATAAATTCGGGCAGATGTTTTAATTGCAACGAGGCTGGACACATTTCTAGGGATTGTCCGAAGCTAAGGGTGAATCGTTGTTTCAACTATAATGAGGTCGGTCACATTGTCAGTGTAACACCCGGTTCTTTACGGAAATTTTGTAATATAATATATAATGGTATTTTTGTAAATATATCAAATTGAGTCGGTTTTGTGAAAAGAAAGCGTTATTACGATCCTAATAATTAATATGGATTTTAAGAAAATTTCGAGAATTTTAGGAGTTGTAACGCTAATTTTACGAGAATTGCGTTTCTCGTAATATAACAGATGTTTTAGTAAAAATAATAAACGAGGTCCATTTTGTGTATGGATAGTTTTAATAGAACCCTAGTAATAAGTAGGATTTATTGGCGAAATAAAGAGATTTAGAGAAACTGAATCTTTAGACAATTAACGAAACAAATGACGAAATAAATAGAAAATCAAAGGAAGGCAAATGAGTAATTTGGCAACCTAGATTTTAATAAAAATATCAAATTCCCTCCCTCCCTCAAACACTTCACGATTTCTCTGCCAAATTCTCTCCTCCAGGCGATTTTCTTCCCTCGTGCGCGACTTCTCCTTCCATCGACGAAGCTTCTCTCCGACGACGCCGGTTCTTCGTGTTTTCTCCTCCAACCAACGCTCTAGGTATAGTTTTATAGTATTCGGACTTTATTTTTTGATTTTCACGGAGTTAGACTGATTAGGGTTTCGTTTAGGGTTTTGTTAAAAACGTGATTTAGGATTTGAAATTTATAGGTTTACCGTGTTTGTGGATATAAAGGACGTATTGAGC
Organism: Begonia masoniana; assembly: GCA_022432975.1. NCBI lineage: Eukaryota > Viridiplantae > Streptophyta > Magnoliopsida > Cucurbitales > Begoniaceae > Begonia > Begonia masoniana. Next base: position 64,381,529 of record CM039502.1, on the reverse strand, counting down.
GTTATTGGACGAAGTTACCCGATTTAGGACAAATATTAGGGATTGATGAATTTTTTGAGTTTTTGGAAAAACTCGTTAATGGAAATTTCGAAGTATCGAGCGTTAATTGTTTGTTAAAATACCTCGATTAGTTAAGTTAGAATTTTAGAAATTTCCTTAGTTAAGGATTTCGTTAATTTGGACGTTTAATGGTTTAAATGCGTTTTAACAACGATTGTTGTGAAATTGCTTTAGGTGAACAACGCTCAGTGGAAAGATGCGAGGTAAGTTCTCGTGACTTACTGTGGCCGATTGGCCTACATCATACGTCAGAATTTGTGTTGAGGATACGTTGGCACTTTGTTTGTTTATGCTGGTCATTGTTTTGTCTAATTGTTTTGGTTGAGTAGTTTAGGTTTGGTTGTTTTATGGGTTGATTGTTGTGACGATTTTGATGGTATCTGTAGTGTTTTGATGGTATTTGTAATGTTTTGATGGTATTCGTAGTGTTTTGATGGTATGCTCGTAATGTATGTTTATATTGAATTGTCTATGCATCATGGTTTCAAAATGTCATGAAAACGAATTTACGCATTGTTTTTTGAAAAGAAAGTGCATTGAAAAAAGCAAGTAAAGTATTATGTAAACAACGCATGGTGATTATGCGGGGAGAGATTCGGACTTGGTGTTTCGTCGTGAGCAGGTTTCCCTCCTTTCAGATGGTGTGGGCTATCTACCTGCTTGATGAGCCCTATCCATCTGACTGTGAAAGGCCCCGATAACCTTGACTGTCACGTTACTGAAAATGAAATGATATGGATGGACTATTTTATAGCATAGCATTCACATGATCATGCATGAACATTTACGTAGAATTTACTGAGATTTATTCTCATAGGTGTCTGTATGGTGTAGGTAATCTAGATACAGGTGAGGATGAGATCCCTCCACCCGAGGAATGATCAGTTGAAGAACGATGGCCCGTGGGAGTGTGCTGGCGCAGTCGGTGCGATTTTGACCCGTGGGACTATTTGTAAGTATTTTGGGGACACAATAGTTTGATAGAAGGATTGGTTAATTGTATAGATAGAACATTTCCGGATGCTTTATTCTGATAGATGATAAATGATATTTTGATGTATTGGTAAACTTGTTTTATAAAACGTTTTTACTAAGTTTTATTTGGATTTTAAAGAAATGTTTGAAGACGTTTTAGGTTAAGCATGGATATGCTCGAGTTTTAGAGCTATCCACGCGATTGGATTTCGTAAAGTTTGTCTCCAGTTAAATTGGGTTTTAGGATACGTTTTGAGTGGGTAAGTTATGATGTTATTGTGTTTGTTGGTGTTGAAGTGTGGGAAGAAGTGACGAATTGTGAATTGTGTGCAGGGGAGGAAGAAAATAGGAGGAAGTGGCTCTCTGGAATGGAAATTCCAGAGAACCTGCCATTCGATCACCATCGATCGCAGGCGATCGCCGCTCTCTTGATTTCCCAAAGAGCTGGGGCGATCGATCGCCCATACATGGGGCGATCGCCCCTCCATTTGTAAATGGGCGATCGATCGCCACTATGAGGGCGATCGATCGCCCCTCCATTTTGTAAATGGGCGATCGATCGCCACTATGAGGGGCGATCGATCGCCCCTTGCATTTTTGGGATGATTGTCCCTTTTGTCCCTCGAGTTGTTGGCCGATGTTTTTGTTGGTTTTAAATTGTTTTATAAATTGTTTTAAGTTTTAATTAAGTGTTTTTTATGGTTTTCTTTACCTTAATACGTTTTATCTAATGATTTTCAAATAGTTTTCTGCTTAGATGATAAACTTAGAGTTATAAGGATAAAAAAATAATAATAATACGAGAAAATTAAGGGTACAGTGTTAGGGTCGCTACAATTATGGTATCAGAACCCCTGGGTTTTAAAATCGGTTCTGTAGACTGCTCGACTACACAGCCATCTACGCGGACATCCTTCCTCAACTGTAAGTATGTTTAATACTTTATTTGATTTTGATTTCTTAGAGTATTTGTTTTAACTTTTATATAGGAGTTATAAAAAAATGGTGCGTCGAGGGAATGACCGAGATGACCGAGACGATACGATAGACCAGCTTAAGGAATTTATTGCCCAACAGTCCCAACACATGGAACGACAGGCTCAACAAATGGAGAGACAGTCCTAGCAGTTGGCCACCCTAATAGACCGTGAGGGCATTAGAGCTAGGGAGACAGCGACTCTGGGTAATCGAGGGATGGAGAGATTCCAGAAGCTCCAACCTCTCGTGTTCAATGGGCAGTCTGCGGATCCCTCTTCAGATCCCTCTTCAGCCGAGGAGTGGATTCGAACCATGGAGGACATGCTAGCCTATGCAAGTATAGAGGACGGAGAGAAGGTTGCGTTGGTGACTTACCACTTAGCACTAGATACCCGATTCTAGTGGGATTCCATCAAGACAACCACCGACGTAACGATAATGAGTTGGGAACAGTTCAAAATAGCCATACAGTACGAGAGGCAAAGATGGTGGAGTTCATGCAACTGTGACAGGTTGGTTCGATTGCCGACTATGTGAGGAGGTTTGAGGCTTTTTCCCTGATTCGCGCCGCGTCAAGTCAGCGTTAATGAGGACAAGGTACGCAGATTTGTGCAAGGACATGGTCAAGAAATTAAGTAGAGTCTTACCATATTAGGGGTACGGAATGTGTCATATGATGAGATTGTGGCCAGGGCACTGGAGATAGAGGCTGTTGATCAGAATAATGTTAAACCGAGAGAACCAGCTAAAGGGTTCTTTTGGGAATTACAACCTCGACCTCAGAACAGGGGCTGGCAGCCAAGAGGGCCACAGCAACAACAGCAACGGGGCGTTAAAAGGCCCTATGATGGTAGGGGGGATCAAGGTAAAGGAAAGCAAGTTCAAGGGGATAAACCGTTATACCCTAAATGCCAGAAGCCTCATTTCGGCATTTGTAGAATGGGCACAGACAAATGTTTCAGGTGCAGAAATGTGGGCCACTATGCCCAAGATTGTCCGAAAGGGGCTACAGACCAGAAGAGGGTCGCCCCAAGAATATTTGCATTTATCAAGCCTCGCAACGTCGACGACGAGGCTCAGCCTCTCAGTGATAGCAGGTAATATTTTAATTATGGGTGTAGCTATATTTTCTTTGATAGACACGGGAGCTACGCACTGTTTTATCTTAACTGCTTGCATGATTAGATTGGGGTTAGCGTCTGAGTTAGCAGAGTTCGAGTATAAAGTGATGCTGCCTTCGGGAGAGCATATGCATTCAGATCGTATTCTCCAGGGCAATGTCATCTCAGTTGGGGATACTACCCTTTATGCTCGTCTGATAGTTATGAGCATAGAGCAGTGTGATCTTATCTTAGGGATGGACTGGCTATCGCAGCACTTCACCACCATCGATTGTCGATCCGGGATTGTGACTTTTTGGCCCCCGGGTAAAGCCGAGTTTGCTTATCAGGCGATGCACAGGTTGAGTGGGTCGCCTACTTCATATTCCATGAAGGTCAACGAGCAGTTTAAAGGTGAATGCTCGATTTATCTGGCCACAGTAGTTGATACTCAGTTGCTCAGTGGAGTAAAGCCGAGATACATTCCTGTAGTCAGAGAATTCTCTGAGATATTCCTTGATGATCTTCCCGGATTACTGTTGGACAAGGAGATTGAATTTACCATTGATGTATATCCGAGCTCCGCACCAGTGTCTAAGAATCCATACAGATTGGCGCCTGCTGAATTGAGAGAGTTGAAAACTCAGCTTGAGGAGTTGCTGGATAAGGGTTTCATCCGACCCTGTTTTTCACCCTGGGGTGCACCCGTTCTGTTTGTTAAGAAGAAGGACGTGACTCTCAGGATGTGCATGGATTACAGAGAGCTGAATAAGCTCACGGTGAATAATAAGTACCCATTGCCCTGGATAGATGATTTATTTGATCAACTGCAGGGTGCCCGAGTGTTTTCCAGGATTGACCTACGCTCGGGTTATTATCAGTTGAAGGTCCAGAATGAAGATATTCAGAAAACTGCATTCCGAATGAGGTATGGGCATTATGAGTTCCTTGTTATGTTTTTTGGACTTACTAATGCCCCTGCAGCGTTTATGGACTTGATGAACCGCGTTTTCAAGGAGTATTTGGACAAGTTCATTGTTGTTTTCATCGACGACATTTTGATCTACTCAAAAACAAAGGAAGAACACGAGGAGCATCTGGGGATTGTTCTGAGGATTCTATGTCAGCACCAGTTATATCCAAAGTTCTCCAAGTGCGAGTTCTGGCTAGATAAAGTTGGTTTTCTTGGCCATATCATATCACAGGAAGGAGTTTCTGTGGATCCGAGTAAGATTCAGGTGGTCAGGGATTGGCAACAGCCTAAAAATGTGCGTGAGGTACGTGGATTTCTCGGGTTGGCTGGCTATTATCGGAAGTTCATAGAGGGATTCTCGAAGATTGCAGTTCCTCTCTCACGCTTAACTCGGAAGAATGAGAAGTTTATATGGTCGGCTGCTTGTGATGGGAGTTTTATGGAGTTGAAGCAGAAGCTGACCACAGCTCCAGTTCTAACGCTGCCTATTGAAGGTAATAAATTTAGTATTTACTGTGATGCGTCTAGAGTTGGACTTGGTTGTGTATTGATGCAGGAAGGAAAGGTTATTGCTTATGCTTCTCGGCAGTTGAAGCCGTATGAGCAGAATTATCCTACGCACGACCTGGAGTTAACAGCCGTGGTCTTCGCACTGAAGATTTGGAGACATTATTTATATGGGCAGCAGTGCGAGATATTTTCAGACCACAAGAGCTTGAAGTATTTGTTTACGCAGAAGGAGCTAAATATGCGGCAGAGAAGGTGGTTAGAGTTCGTAAAAGACTATGAGTTTGAACTTATGCACCACCCGGGAAAGGCGAATAAGGTCGCTGATGCTTTGAGCCGAATGCCTACTGCGAGCCAGCCTTCACTTGCAGCGATGTCGGTTACGTTGCGGTCTGAGATTGAGAAGTTTGATGTGGAGATTGTGGCAGAGTTATCCAGTATGCTCACCAAAATTTCTCTCAGGCCGACTATTCTGGATAAGATACGTGAAGCTCAGCAGAAAGATATGGAGGGTGAGGAGCTTTGATTGAGCATGACGTTGGAGACTTGTCTGATTTTAACTTGTCAGATGACGGTATTATGAAGTTCAGGCATAGGTGGTACGTGCCTAACGATGAGGAGCTAAAGAGGGAGATATTGGCCGAGGCACATTCTTCGCTTACTCTGTGCATCCAGGAAGCACTAAAATGTATAGAGATTTAAAGCAACACTTCTGGTGGCCGAACATGAAGAGAGAGGTCGCCAAGTACGTTGAAACCTATTTTGTTTGTCAACAGGTAAAGGCAGAACACCAGAGGCTGGCCGGAACATTACAGCCACTGTCGATTCTGGAGTGGAAATGGGAGCAGATCTCCATGGATTTTATTGTGGGGCTCCCGAGGATGACGAAAGGGCATGACGGCATCTGGGTGATTGTGGACCGATTGACAAAGTCAACTCACTTCTTAGCTGTGAAGATGACATCTTCTATGGATCAGCTCGCCGAGCTTTATGTGCAGGAGGTTGTTAGACTGCATGAAGTGCCAATTTCGATTGTCACAGATCGAGATCCGAGGTTTACATCGAAGTTCTGGAAGAGTTTGCACAAAGCTATGGGAACTCAGCTAAGTTTCAGCACGGCCTTTCATCCTCAGACTGATGGTCAGACAGAGAGAACGAATCAGATTCTGGAGGGTATGCTCAGGGGTTGTGTGTTGGAATTTCAGGGATCGTGGAGCAGGTACTTGCCACTGATCGAGTTCTCTTACAACAACATCTTCCAGGCTACCATCGGTATGGCTCCGTATGAAGCTTTGTATGGTCATAAGTGTAGATCTCCACTATATTGGGACGAGGTTGGTGAAGCTAGTATTGTTGGTCCCGAGATTCTACAGCAAACGACAGAGAAGATTGCCGTTATCAGACAGCGTATCGAGATAGCTCAGAGTTGACAAAAGAGCTATGCTAACACGAGACGGAGAGAACTGGAATTCGAAGAAGGTGATGAGGTTTATTTAAAGATTTCTCCAGTTCAAGGGAGTTATGCGATTCGGAAGGAAGGTCAAGCTAAACCCTCGATATGTGGGGCCCTTCCCTATTTTGAAGAAGATCGGGAAGTTGGCTTATCGACTGCAGCTTCTGGCTTCAATGGTGGGCATTCACAATATATTTCTCGTGTCTATGCTTCGAAAGTGTTTGCGCGATCCATCGCATATTGTGGAGGCAAGAGAGATCGAGGTACAGTCTACGTTGACTTATGTGGAGAAGCCGGTACGTATTTTGGAGTCCTCGATCAAAGTTTTGCGCAATAAGGAAATTCCGCTAGTTAAAGTCTTGAGGCAAAACCACGACGTGGAAGAGGCTACCTGGGAGCGACAGCAGGATATGATGTCTAAGTATCCTGAGTTGTTTGTATAATCAAATTTTGAGGACAAAATTTAAAAAAGGTGGATGGAATGTAAAACCCGGTTCTTTACGGGAATTTTGTAATCATAATATATAATGGCATTTTTGTAAATATGTCAAATTGAGTCGGTTTTGTGAAAAGAAAGCATTATTACGATCCTAATAATTAATATAGATTTTAAGAAAATTTCGGGAATTTTAGGAGTTGTAATGCTAATTTTACGAGAATTGCATTTCTCGTAATATAACGGATGTTTTAGTAACAATAGTAAACGAGGTCTGTTTTTTGTACGGACAGTTTTAATTGAACCCTAGTAATAAGTAGGATTTATTGGCGAAATAAGGAGATTTAGAGAAACCGAATCGTTAGACAATTAACGAAACAAATGACGAAATAAATAGAAAATCAAAGGAAGGGCAAATGAGTAATTTGGCAACCTAGATTTTAATAAAAATATCAAATTCCCTCCCTCCCCCAAACACTTCACGATTTCTCTGCCAAATCCTCTCCTCCAGGCGATTTTCTTCCCTCGTGCGTGACTCCTCCTTCCATCGACGAAGCTTCTCTCCGACGACTTCGGTTCTTCGTGTTTTCTCCTCCAATCAACGCTCTAGGTAAGGTTTTATAGTATTCGGACTTTAGTTTTTGATTTTCACGGAGTTAGACGGTTAGGGTTTCGTTTAGGATTTTATTAAAAACGTGATTTAGGGTTTGAAATTTATAGGTTTACCGTGTTTGTGGATATAAAGGACGTATTGAGCGTTATTGAATGAAGTTAACCGATTTAGGACAAATGTTAGGGATTGATGAATTTTTTGGGTTTTTGGAAAAACTCATTAATGGCGATTTCGAAGTATCGAGCGTTAATTGTTTGTTAAAATACCTCGATTAGTTAAGTTAGAATTTTAGAAATTTCCTTAGTTAAGGATTTCGTTAATTTGGACTGTTTAATGGTTTAAACGCGTTTTAACTACGATTGTTGTGAAATTGCTTTAGGTGAACAACGCTCGTGGATGGAGTTAAAATTGCAACGGACGCGAGGTAAGTTCTCGTGACTTACTTGTGGCCGATTGGCCTACATCATACGTCAGAATTCGTGTTGAGGATACGTTAGCGCTTGTTTGTTTATGCTGGTCATTGTTTTGTCTAATTGTTTTGGTTAGGTAGTTGAGGTTTGGTTGTTTTATGGGTTGATTGTTGTGACAGTTTTGATGGTATCTGTAGTGTTTTGATGGTATTTGTATTATTTTGATAGGTATTCATAGTGTTTTGATGGTATGGCCGTTATGTATGTTTATATTGAATTGTCCATGCATCATGGTTTCAAAATGTCATGAAAACAAATTTACACATTGTTTTATGAAAAGAAAGTGCATTGAAAAAGGCAAGTAAAGTACTATGTAAACAACGCATGGTGGTTATACGGGGAGAGGTTCGGACTTGGCGTTCCGTAGTGAGCAGGTTTCCCTCCTTTCAGATGGTGTGGGCTATCTACCCGCTTGATGAGCCCTATCCATCTAACTGTGAAAGGCCCCGATAACCTTGACTGTCACGTTACTGAAAAGGAAATGATATGCACGGACTATTTTATAGCATAGCATTCACAGTGATCATGCATGAACATTTACGTAGAATTTACTGAGATTTATTCTCATAGGTGTCTGTATGGTGTAGGTGATCTAGATACACGTGAGGACGAGATCCCTCCACCCGAGGAATGATCAGTTGAAGAACGATGGCCCGTGGGAGTGTGCTGGCGCAGTCGGTGTGATTTTGACCCGTGGGACAGTTTCTAAGTATTTTGGGGACACGATAGTTTGATAGAAGGATAGGTTAATTGTATAGATAGAACATCTCAGGATGCTTGGCTCTGATAGATGATAAATGATATTTTGATGTATTGGTAAACTTGTTTTATAAAACATTTTACTAAGTTTTATTTGGATTTTATAGAAATGTTTGGAGACATTTTAGGTTAAGCATGGATATGCTCGAGTTTTAGAGCTATCCACGCGGTTGGATTTCGTAAAGTTTGTCTCGAGTTAAATTAGGTTTTAGGATACGTTTTGAGTGGGTTTAAGTTATGATGTTATTGTGTTTGTTGGTGTTGAAGTGTGGGAAGAATTGATGAATTGTGAATTGTGTGCAGGGGAGGAAGAAAATAGGAGGAAGTGGCTCTCTGGAATGAAAATTCCAGAGAACCTGTCGTTCGATCGTCATCGATCGGCAGGCGATCGCCGCTCTCTGGATTTCCTAGAGAGCGTGGCGATCGATGGCCCATACATGGGGCGATCGATCGCCCCTCCATTTGTAAATGGGCGATCGATCGCCACTAATGAGGGGCGATCGATCACCCCTCCATTTTGTAAATGGGCGATCGATCGCCACTATGAGGGGCGATCGATCGCCCCTTTCATTTTTGGGACGATTGTCCCTTTTGCCCCTCGAGTTGTTGGCCGATGTTTTTGTTTGTTATAAATTGTTTTAAGTTTTAATTAAGTGTTTTCTATGGTTTTATTTACCTTAATACGTTTTATCTAATGATTTTCAAATGTTTTTCGCTTAGATAATAAACTTAGAGTTATAAGGATAAAAAATAATAATAATAATATGGGAAAATTAAGGGTACAGTGTTAGGGTCGCTACAGTCAGAGATTGGTCAAAGATGAAGAAAGGTCCTGACGCATGTGACGCCCAGGATATTTGCCATGGTCGAGTCCGAAGATGACGACATACCAGCCATGGTGTCAGGCACTGTGCTAGTCAATACTATACCTGCTTATACGTTGATCGATTCTGGTACGACGTATTCATTTATAGCACTGCGTTCACCGTCAAGTTAAATTTATGGACTACGTCAACTGAGGACGTATATGACGTGTCGTTCCCTTCTGGTAAACGCATGCACTCCAATCAAGTAGTGCGTGATAGTGTAATATCAGTGGGAAGCAAAAGCCTACCTGTTGATCTTATCATCATGAGGATAACGGGATACGATGGAATTCTGGGGATGGACTGGCTGTTCAAGCATCATGCAACAATTGACTGCAGATCGAGAATAATGAGTTTTCAACCTCAAGATGTTGAGAAGCACACTTTGCAAGCCCTGAAGAATACAAGGAGGCTATCTGTTATGGCGTCTATCAGGGCTCGACATTATGTGAACGGTGAGTCTTTGAGCTTTCTTGCGAGCATCGTCGATACGCATGTGTCAGTATAAATAAATCCCCAAGATGTTATAGTTGTTCGAGATTTCCCATAAGTATTTCCAGACGATTTACCTGGCTTACCGCCGGATAGGGAGATAGAGTTTGTCATCGACGTGTATCCAAGCTCTGAGCCTGTATCAAAGAACCCGTACAGATTGGCTCCAGCGGAACTGAAAGAGTTGAAGTCTCAGTCAGAGGAGTTAGTGGAAAAGGGGTCGTACGCCCCAGTTTCTCGCTGTGGGGTGCACCAGTCCATTTTGTCAAGAAGTAGGACGGATCACTGCGCATGTGCATCGATTATAGGTAGTTGAACAAATTAACTGTCAAGAATAAGTATTCACTGCCAAGGATCAACGATTTATTTGACCAGCTTCAAGGTGCACGAGTTTTCTCGAAGATTGACCTGAGGTCAGGTTACTATCAATTGAAGGTCAGATCTGAAGATATTCCTAAGACTGCCTACCGAATCAAGATATGGGCATTACGAGTTTGGTGATGTCTTTCGCACTGACAAATACTCCAGCGGCCTTCATAGACTTAATGAATAAAGTGTTCCATGAATATCTCGATAAATTTTTCATAGTGTTTATCGATGATATTTTGGTCTATTCTCGCACTAAGGACGAACATGTGGAGCACCTGAAGTTGGTATTGGAGATTTTGAAGCAACACCAACTTTACGCCAAGTTTTCTAAGTATGAGTTCTGGTTGGATCGAATTCACTTTCTGGGTCCACGTCGTTTCTGGAGATGGTATATCGGTAGACCCAGCAAAAATTCAGACAATGAAGGAGTGGCCGCAGCCAAAGAATCTTGGTGACATTCGGAGTTTTCTGAGTTTAGCAGGTTATTATAGAAAATTCATTGAAGGATTTTCGAAGATTTCAACACCTCTAACCCGGTTAACAAGGAAGAATGTGAAGTATTTATGGTCGGAAGATTATGAGCGTAGTTTTTCAACATTGAAGCAGAAGTTGACTACTGCTCCGCTATTAACACTTCTAGTTGAGGATGGAAAGTTTAGTATTTATTGTGATGCTTCCGAAATTGGTTGGGATGTGTTTTGATACAATATGGAAAAGTAATTTTCTATGCATCAAGGGAATTGAAGACTTATGAATGAAATTATCCTACTCACGATTTGGAGTTAGCGGCGGTGGTGTTCGTGCTAAAGATATGAAGGCATTACTTGTATGGACAACCGTGTGAGATATTTTCAGATCACAAAAGTCTGAAATATATCTTCACTCAAAAGGAGCTGAATATGAGACAATGGCAGTGGTTAGAGTTTGTGAAGAACTATGACTTTGAGATCAAATACCACCCCAGCAAAGCGAATGCAGTGGCAGATGATTTGAGTAGAGTGACTGCTTCTGTTTCAGCTATGTTACCAGCGATGTCGTTAGCCTTGAGTATAGTGATCCAAACTTTGGTATGGAGATAGTTTTGGATGTAGCAGCAACACTCTCTACTTTATCTTTGAAGCCAACTATTCTGGATAGAATTCGAGAAGCTCAGAAAGACGATTTGGTGTGCGATGAGTTCAAACTGAGCATTGTTTCTGATGATAGGATCCGAGTTTAGTTATTCGGACGATGGAATTCTGAAATTCCGGAGTAGATGGTACGTTCCAAATAATGAAGAGCTTCGGAAGTAGATTTTATCTGAAGCCCACTCTTCTAAGTTTTCTATGCATCCAGGAAGCACGAAGATGTACAAGGACTTGAAGATGCACTTTTGGTGGCCCAATATGAAAAGAGAAGTGGCGAAGTACGTAGAGATGTGCTTGATCTATCAGCAAGTCAAGGTGGAACATCAAAGGCCAACAGGAAAATTACAGCCTTTGCCAATTCTACAGTGGAAATGGGAGCAGATCTCCATGGATTTTGTGGTTGGATTACCATGGACTGCTAAGGGCCATGACGGAATATGGGTGATTATGGACCGGCTAACCAAGTCAGCCCATTTTCTGCCAGTGAAGATGAGGTATTCAATGGATCAGTTCGCGGAATTGTTTATTCAAGAGATCGTACGTCTGTATGGGGTTTCGACTTCCATTGTGTCAGACCGAGAACAAGATTTACGTCAAAGTTTTGGAAGAGTCTGCACAAAGTTATGGGAACGCAGTTGAATTTTAGTACGGTGTTTCATCCTCAAACCGGCGGACAGTCTAAAAGGACTATTCAGACTTTAGAGAATATGCTTCGAGCTTGTGTGCTGGAATTTCAAGGTTCAAGGAGCAAATACCTACCGTTGGAGGAGTTTTTGTATAATAACAGCTATCAAGCTACTATAGGTATGGCACCGTATGAAGCTCTCTATAGAAGGAAGTGTAGATCTCTGCTATACTGGGATAAAGTCGGTGAAGCTAAATTGACAGGTCCGGATATTGTGTAGCAAACGGCTAAGAAGGTTGCATTTATTCAGCAACGGATTTTGACAGCTCAAAGCCAACAGGAAAGCTATGCTGATAGAAGGCGAAGAAAGTTAGAATTTGAAGTGGGCGATGAAGTATTTCTGAAAATTTTGTCATTCAAGGGTGTGATAAGGTTCGGTAAGAGGAGCAAGTTGAGTCCAAGATATGTAGGCCCCTTTCCTATTTTCGGCCGATTGGAAAAGCAGCTTATCAGTTGCAATTGTCTGCTTCTATGGATGGGATTCACAAGTATTTCACGTGTCTATATTGAAGAAATGTATGCGTGATCCTTTTCATGTCGTGGAACAATAGGATGTTGAAGTTCAGCCAACGCTGGTGTATGAGGAGAAGCCAGTACGTATTATTGACTTTGCCGTGAAGGTGTTACGTAACAAGGAGGTTCCACTTGTGAAGGTTTTGTGGCGCAATCATAATGTGAAGGAGGCAACCTGGGAACGGCAACAAGATATGATGAGTCGGTATCAAGAGTTATTTGGATAAGCAAATTTTGAAGACAAAATTTATTTTAAGGAAGGTTAAATGTAACACTCGAGAATTTATCGGCTCAGTTTTATAGATGTACAGTGAATTACAATTTATTGAAATAACAAATGTTAGATGAAGTGAAGAATAAGTGTAAGATTTAAATGAGAAAGAGTGAGTTAGATGTGAATTTAATTAAGTGTGAAAAGGGTATAAATAAAAAATGGATTAATTGAGTTAATAGAATAAAAGAGAAAGTAAAAGAGGAAAAGGCATTTATGTGAAGCAAAAGAGGAAAACCACTTCTCTTCTCTTTCTCTCTCCCTATGACGATTTCAAGAAGATCTCTTCCGATTTTCAATTGATTTCTTCACCTAAGGTAGTTTCCTATCTATTTTCTTATGGGTTTTAGTTTATTAGCTTGAGAGAAGTTAGAAATTCGGTAAGGTTGTATTTTGAGTGAATTTAAGTTAGGGTTTTTGGTGTGAGCTTAGGGTTACACTGAAAATGGTGATAGATTTGATAGATTTGTTAGATTCCTTATTTGTTGAATAGTTTAATGATGATTAAAGAATAATATGGATGAGTAGATAGATTTTTGGAAGAGGCCGAAAATCTGGAAAATTCGAGTGTACATGACAGTTCGGTTTTTATGAAAAATGACCAAGCCAATTGTGTTATTTGTTAAAAGGTCCCAACCTTTTAGAAAGTAGACATCCTAAGGAGTCCGTAGAGCCTTGAATCGTCAAAAACGAATAAGCGTAGGTTTGGTTACGTGATTTAGAAGTTTCGCCAAAAACGGTGAGATTTCAGGTTTAGTGGTTTTAAGAGGTTTTAGTTTTCTTTAGGAGCTAGATGAGGAGGAATAAATTGATGGATTGCATTATGAATTTTAGGTTCGGACGAGTTCCTGACGTATCATATACGAGGTTAGCTAAGGAGGCTAGGTAAGTAATGTATGCTTGTGTGTTGCCTTCGGGCTTACATCACAGTTCGTTAGGAATGCATGATTGTGGTTTGTATGCATGTATTGTATGTTATTGTGTATGTTGGTAGTGTGTTTAACTTGGCATGCATCATGGTTTTCAAAAAGTACGCTAGTAGGCAAAAAATGAATTTCCTTGATTTTGACGAGTAGTATGGTAGTATGATACAAAGATATGTAATTATGAGATGTTGTGTACTCCGCGTTATCCCGGGTTAGGCTTGTGCCAGAGGGAGATGTGCTCCATGTTATCCAAGGTTGGACTTGGGCCGGAGAGTGTAGTGTCGTCCGATGAGCAGGACCACCTAGTGCTCCGCGATATCCCAGGTGCGACTTGGGCCAGAGGGTGACGTGTGCTAGGTTAAAACTCTGTGATATCCCGGGTGGGACTTGGGCTAGAGGGTTCTACGATCCTCAGTACTCCACGTTATCCCATGTGGGACTTGGGCCGGAGGGTGACGTACAGGGTTGAAACTCCGCGATATCCCAGGTGTTACGATGTGTCTAATTAATCTAAAGTGTAAAAAGAAAGAGAATGAATGAGTAAAATGAAGTTGAGAACGAAGCGAGAACGACAACAAGATGATATAGTAGAAATTGCATGTGTTAGGATGTGAAGTGTTTGTATTCATATTTGCATTACTTGCTTAGCGTTAGGCTAATAGTTGAGTTATGTGATGTAGCTGACGAAGAATTAGCAGGTGAGGTCCAAGAGCATGATCAGTACTAAAATAGTTGGAGGAGTGCACCCATGCGACGACCCGGCCGTTTGTTAGGGCGACATAACCCAGGATGTAGCTGTATTTTGGAAGTAAGAATCGAGGGTGTATTATGTGCTTTGGTTTAAATTGTATAGAAGAATTGTGTAGTCGATGAATAGTTTCATATTTGTTTTGATGGAAGTCTTTTGGGATGGTTTGAAAATTGTAGGAAGTTTGGATTTTGAAGTAGGATCTGGGTTTTGTGGTTTTAAACGTTTGCTTGTCAAAATTTTCTGCAATTTGTGAAGTTTTCTTAGCAGCAAGAAGTAGAGGTGTCGACTAAAGTTGGTAGGTGTCGACCCTCGAGCGCGTTAAAGCTGGTCAGGTGTCGACCAGTGCGCTCAAGTGTCGACCTATTAGCGAAAAATCGTTATAAGTGTCGACCTAGACTTCGACCGATGGAAACAGAGAGCATTAAGGTGTCGACCCGTTGTAACACCCGATTTTACGGGTTTTCAGTTTTTCGCCATATAATGGTATTTTCGTAAATATTGTGAATCTAACCCAGTTTTACGAGCGGGAAGTCTCATTAGAACTGTATGAGTAAATTGGAATATTTGGTGAGATAATGAAATTTGGAGAAACCGAAACGATAGGCTAATTAACGAAATAAGTGAGGATTTAGTATTGAGGGGCAAAAAGGTAATTGCAATGAGAAATTTTATAAAAACACCTCAGTGTTTTCTCCCCTCCCATGTTCTGCTTCATTCTCCAGAGAAGAAAAACTCTTCTCCCTTGTGCGATCTCCCCTACCTCACGTATTCTCTCCTCCGGCGACGAAGTTTCTCCTCCGGCGACTCGTCCTTCACGTTTCTTCTCCAAAATCACTCCCCAGGTAAGATTCTATAGCTTTCGGACGCTAGTTTCCACTCTTCGGGTTGTTAAAAGATTAGGGTTTCGTTAAGGTTTTCGTAAAAATTGTCGGGTTTTGTCAGAAACGGTTAGGTATTGTTGTATTGGCGATTATTGGATGTAATTAGTTAATTTAATATGGATTGTTGAAGTTTTTGTGGTTGGAGAGCTTGGAAAACTCCATTAATGGAGGTTTATGAATCTTGAGCGTGGATTGCTCGACGAAATGCCTGAATGAGTTTAATTAGAGTTTTAGGAAAATTTGCCTTAGCTAGGGGTTTCGTTAGTTTCGAAAACTCGATGGTTTAGACACGATTTTAATGATGATTATTGTGAAATATTCTAGGTGAACGACGCTCGTGGACGAAGCTCGGCTTTCTAAGGACGACAGGTAAGTCTTCGTGACTCGCTTGGCCGATTGGCCTACACCATTGGATTAGTAGTTGATTGAGGACTTGGAGATTTTATTACTTTAGTGTAGGTTGGATGGGTAGTTTAGGATAATTGTGATACTAGAATGTTTTTTTCTTTAGGTTTTGTGTTCTGTTTTATGCTTTTCTTACGTTTAATGTATCGTACATGTCCATGCATCATGGTTTTCGAATAAGCAATAGAAAATGAATTTCCGCACTACGTTTTCACGAAAAGGTAGGAATGTATATGAAAAGGAAATGAATAGCGAAAAGGTAGGAAATGAATAGCGAAAAGGTAGGATGATTGCATGATTTTACGAACGGCATACGCATAGCATGCATTTTCATTTACGAAGTTTACTGAGCCTTTAGCTTATAGAATGTCTCTATGGTGTAGGTAAATTTGAAACAGGTGAGGACGACATTCCTCCACTCGAAGTATGAGCCGGTTGAAGGAGGATGGCCCGTGAGAGTGCGTTGAGCAGTTGAGGCGTATTTCGACCCGTGGGAGCAACGGTTAGGTATTTCGAGAATTTTGGGTTGATTGGTACGTTAGGTGTAGTTGATATAGAAAAATGTATAGATGACTCATTTTAGGATGCTTGGTGCCTGGATAGTGCACATACTGACGTTTTTATGAAATGAATTCGATGATAATGCTTTTATGTGGAATTTGGATGATTTAGAGTTGGCCCATTGTTTTGAGACAAATGTGTTGTTTTAGGTAGGTTTTGACAATTTTAGGTTGAGAAGTTTGGTTTATGAATTGATGTGCCTACGATCCTGAAGCACAGACCAAGGTATGTATTTTGACTATTTTATTTACTAATTGGTTTGTGAATTTTGTAGGAAAAAGGTTGACTTAAAGCTTGGAATTTTAAAGAGGGAATTTGTCTTCCCATTTACAAATTGTGTAACCAAGCTAGTATTTAATATTTAATTTACTTTGGCAAATAATGGCCTTTTATGTAATTTGGACAAACATTTAGTCCTTATATTTAGTCATGCATAATTAGGCATTTAAGGGTAGATTGTGTGGTTAGGATTAGTTGGTGGCCTAGGTGTTTGGTAAACCCATGAGCCATAAGAGCAACAAGCCGAAGATCAATTAAAGAGGAAATTAGAAAGCCCATCAGCTTATCACATTGTAAGCTTCAGCCCAGCCCATTTAATTACATAAAGCAGCCCAGCCCATTTAATTACATGAAGCAGCCAACCCAATTAAAGTCAGTTGAATTGCAGCTTGCTCCTTCAAATCCACGACGAAGCCCAGCGTGCAGCTCAGCAACAGAGGCGATCTTCAGACGATATCCAGCGAGCGACCACGGGATTCAGAGATCAACGGCGAGCACTCTGCGAGCGCACGGATTGCTCACCTGGATTAGCTGACCAACCGAAGCCCTTCTCTGCTCCAAGCAAGCGGCGTCGTCAGCATTGCGCTCCACTCCGCGAACACCCAGCAGAAGCGCTCCCAACGGCTAGATTCTACTATGGATTTCCAAACCTAGCCACCTTAGGTATTTAAGCATCGCTTTTAGTGTTTGTACGCACTTTTTTGATCAATACAAACCTATTTTCCCTCTCTGAAAATCCAGAAGGTTTTCTGGTTGCCGTCAAGGTAAGCCACGGCGGTTCTGCCGTGAGGAGTGTGCCTCCATTGATCACCAGCCTTACGGTGGCTGTGGTCTCTTATCTTCCCTCCCTCTCTGTTATCGGAGTTTAAAAGGCTGAGGATGAAACCGGGCCCAGCAGCTGTTGCCTTTCCACGGGAAGGCATGCACCGAGAAGCATAACATGAGATAGCTTCTCGGTCAGCCAAGGGTTTTACACATTCTATTTCACTTCCATTTTATTTTGTTCTGATTTCCTCCCCCATTTTCTGTCAAGTGGTATCAGAGCCGAACCTGGCTTTGTGTTGTTTTCATTTTTTTCTGTTTTGTGTTCTTTCTCTGTTAGTCTTTCGTCCTTTGTTGTTCTGTTTTTTTGTTCATGTTTTCATTTCTGTTGTTTTATGTTTTGTTGTTATTGTCTAGAATGTATCGTGTCTAGGTGAATTACTCATTGAAGTATGCTGTTTAGATGCACTGGAATGAGCTTCACTTGAACGTTATAAACTGTTTTATCTTCAGCATGTTCATCACATGATTAGCTAATTGTTTGCTGTTCTGTTTTGAAATTCTTCTTTTCTGTATTGGATAGCACTTGTTAGGACTATTTGTTTATCTTTGTTTGCTGTTCTTGTGTTTCTGTTCTCTGTTTTGCATTTTGTTTTCTGTTTGAGTCTGTTTGTCTGGTTTTACTGTTTCATTGGTCTGGTTGTGTAGTTTGGTTCAATCATCCAAGATAGTGCGTCAATTCCTTGCTGAAATTAATGACTATCTATTAACACATGGATCTCCATCATTTGCCGCAATAAATCTGTTTGATACCTACACTGTTTTATTTGTTTTCTTTGTTCTGTTTCAGTTTGTGGTCCAGAATAACCACGTAGCATATTGTCCTGCTTAGATAAACAGCATATATGAAATTAGACTTTGTTGATTGCAAACATTGCTGTTTCTATTTGCTGAATTCCATACAGAACTGGTTTGCAAAATTCTGAAAATCTGTTGCTCTATTTACTGTATATCTAGTTCATATTTTGGTTGTTTAAAATCCTGTTTTTGTGCTGAATTGATAAACATTTGGGTGATCTTAATGTGCTGAATCATAGTTTACTGCTTGAAGAAATTGCTGAATCTTGGCTATTGAATTTTGCTGTTTGGAAGTATAAATTCTGCTTTGCTTTCAGCATGTAGTTAGGGAAAATTCTGTTTAATCCATCCTTATGAATCTGTTTTGACTTCCAAATTTATTGCATCTTTCATCTAGTTATTTGCTATTTTTAGGATATTATTTGGTGCTTGATTTATATGCAAGGATGATGAGCATGAAACAAATAAGCATGTTCTTAAATTGAAGTTTAGAAATCTGTTTTAACATTGCTTATGAATCTATGTTTTAGTGCTGCATTCTGGTATATGCTTGGATTAACATTTACTGCTTTCACTATTATCACTGCTGATTAAAAAAAAAAAAAAAAAAAAAAAGATTGGACCGTAAGTTTTATATTTTGGCGTTTATAAGGTATTTGATAATTTGCTGCTTGTTTGTTCTTTGTTTCTGCTATTTATTCCAACAAGAGATTATTCGTCTGAACGTAGAAGGGATTAAACAGATTATACCGAAGGGTTGTTATGCAGAATATTTATAAATGTTAAAGGTGTTTGATCTGTTGTCTGAAAGAATTGGGATAAAACCGAAAAACTGTGAAGGATTGTTCTATTGATCTGGTAGCTAAATCAGTAACTTAAGCTTGCTGGTTGTAACCGTAAATTTGCTGGTATATTTGTGGTAATCAAACTTACACAGCCTGTATTTACTATGTCTGAGGTTTAATGCATAAAACTGAACTTATTGGCTTACTGATATCTCAAACTCATAACCTGTTGATTTACTGATTATCTCCGGTTTATTACCCAGTTGGATGCTTTCATTTTGCTGATGTATTTCAGGTTATTAATCGTTCATTTGGCTATTTCGTAGTGGGTTTGCAGGAGTAGTGCTCTGTGGGTAATATCCTTTATAGTATTTAAAATTAACCTGAGTTTACATTTGTTTAGCTGCTGTACAAAAATCAAAGTCCTGTGAACTTCTATTTAATACTTTTTCAGCATCTCTTCACTGTGATTTCTTGGAAATTAAAGATCAATTCTCGTTGTTTATTTACATATCATTGTCTGCACACTTTGCTTATTAACCGGCATTAGTTCTATCCAAAATAGAAGCTGCTTAAAACTCTTCTGTCATTTCTGGTATTATACAGAATTCCCCCGTAAGCATTAATGTTTTCTGTTAGTTAACAAAGGTGTTTAAGTCAGAATTTTTCTCTGATATACTTCTACTTGAAGCATGTTTCTGTTGCCATTCTTTGTCTTAACCGATTCTGCTTCCATGAAAATTCTGATGTTGATCTGTAGGTTAAACAAGATGTTTCCTTAATATATTTGTGCATCATCCTGACTGCTATCTTAGCCAATTTTATTTAGGATAAATATACTGCATCGTGATGGACAACATGATAAATATTGAGCAAAGTCAAGAACAACTTAATAGCTAACTGTTTTAGCGAGATTTGGAACTTGTGAAAGAATTTTGTTGCTACAAGTTGGTCTTCTAAAAATCAAAATTCTGTTTTCCTATCCTGCTGTTTTCACTGTGAAGTTTTAATGTGATTGTCTGTTATTCTCTGTGTTTTTCCTTAGGATTAATTCTATTTGTGGTGGTATTTGTTTAGCTGAATTGAGTGCTTCAAATTACATCTTTCTTTCAGTTTTAAACTGTTGTCTAGTAGCTTTTATTGTGTATTGTGTAGCCGATAAAACTATTTTTATCTTGCTGATATTGACATTGTTGCTGCATAAAATTGAGCATATTGTTTATTTGTTGTTAAACGTATCATTTCAGCATATTTTTTTTTATTGTTACGTGAAGCTTAAGGGAACAAAATAATCACTCATTCATATCATTTTGTTGGCTGAAATCTGCTCTATAATCTGGTTTATTGCTGAAATCCGATTTTTATTGCATAGAATACTAATCTGTTTACTGTTGTTATGAGCTTTATTGGTTAAACATCTTACGGCAAAATATCATCACTTAACCTAGGCTTGAGTATAATAGACCAGCATCTTATAAAGTGATTATTACTTGCTATTTTTGTTTGCTGAAGTTGGTTGTTCTAGTGATAGCTAAGAAACTGTTCTAAACCGATTCTATTTTGCTGCTAAACTGTTGTTCTAGTCTGTTCTGTTATGTGAATCTGCTTTCTATTTTTCAAGCAATAAATCCAAATTGTTGTTAATCACTTAGGACATTTATAGGTTGTTTAAAGCCTAAGTCTTTGCTTTTATTTTACTGTTATTTACACTATATAAAAAAAAATGGTTGGACAAAATCATTTCGATTGTGAACAAATTGATTCTGAGTTTGATAAACTTGTTGAAAATTATTTCCAAACCGAAAGATTATGGATTAAAAACTATGTACTTTTTCTTGAAGAAAACATTGAATGGTTAGTTAAATGGTTTCCTAATTTGCACCATGAGTATATGCATTTTTTTGAATTAGAAAATGCCATGAATGTTAGTTTTAAGGAACAAGATGTTAAAAGTGTATTGTTGGAAGATGTTTTTGATGAATCACCACTTCTAAATTTATTTTGTGAGAATTTATATGATTTGGGATGTATTGATGAATTAGTTTATTTTGAAGAAATAACTAATTGCAGCAAAGTTGTGGAAGAGTTTCCGTCCCAAAAGGACGAACTTCATTGCTTGGATGACATGTTTTCTACCATCCAAAATCGAGTAGCTCCTGAGGTTATCATGTGGTATAACCCATTGTATGATGACCCTAGGAAGGAAATTTTAGTAGAAGACTTTGTTGAGTTGCCCATAGCTAAAGAGGAACCCTTCCAACTTGTGGTTAAAGGTATGTCGGATCTCCAAACCCGACAAGGCACAACCATGGTAAGCACTATAAACCCAAGGTGTATACCTTTAGATACTTTAATTTCTTGGTTGTTTAAAATTGGATGGTTTGAAAGTTATTTACATAAGAGTGCTAATTTACCTTTGTTGCTTAATATTAATGAGCCAATTATTATGACTAATACAAGGTATGTATCTCTTGACCATCTACTTGATTGGTTATTTAAAATTAATTGGATGGAAAATTATTTTGATAGTGCATTACAGGTTCCTCATATTTTGCATAATGATTGGGATAACTATATAAATTTGGATCTTTCTTGCATTCATATTCTCTTGCGACATTCCTTTAGTTTCGTAAAGATTATTCTTTGCTTAAATGACATGAGGCTATTATTGGATAAATTTAGAATCATTGAGATAGAGAATTATGACGATAATGATGTTGTTTGGATTACGTGGGAGTTTATTTTTGACGAATCCATATTTGACTCACCCATGTTCCGCAAGTTTCACTTGCCAAGCTATGACTCTTATTTTATCTCTCGGAATGTTTTATCTAATCACTTAATCACTTGGTTACTTAGAATTGGATGGATAGATGATTATTTTATTCGTGTTATTACTCTGGTTGTTTGTGATCAAACTTTTTTTGTTCTTGCTAATATTAGATGCAATTTTAAATGTCATTTATCGAAGCATGACTATGAAATTATGAAAAGAACTAGGAAGAGAAATGTTGTTGATACCATTTTGTTATTAATGTGGATTGAATATTATTGGTGGTTAAAGGGCTTACAATTATTTGCAATGATGAATGTTTACTTTTTAACTTTTTTTAAATTCAAAATAGTTAGTCCTAATTTTGAAGAAAACCCACTTCGGGGCGGATCAACTATTAGATTTGAGGTCAAATCTTCAATCACCCGGAGAGGATGATGTGCCTACGATCCTGAAGCACAGACCAAGGTATGTATTTTGACTATTTTATTTACTAATTGGTTTGTGAATTTTGTAGGAAAAAGGTTGACTTAAAGCTTGGAATTTTAAAGAGGGAATTTGTCTTCCCATTTACAAATTGTGTAACCAAGCTAGTATTTAATATTTAATTTACTTTGGCAAATAATGGCCTTTTATGTAATTTGGACAAACATTTAGTCCTTATATTTAGTCATGCATAATTAGGCATTTAAGGGTAGATTGTGTGGTTAGGATTAGTTGGTGGCCTAGGTGTTTGGTAAACCCATGAGCCATAAGAGCAACAAGCCGAAGATCAATTAAAGAGGAAATTAGAAAGCCCATCAGCTTATCACATTGTAAGCTTCAGCCCAGCCCATTTAATTACATAAAGCAGCCCAGCCCATTTAATTACATGAAGCAGCCAACCCAATTAAAGTCAGTTGAATTGCAGCTTGCTCCTTCAAATCCACGACGAAGCCCAGCGTGCAGCTCAGCAACAGAGGCGATCTTCAGACGATATCCAGCGAGCGACCACGGGATTCAGAGATCAACGGCGAGCACTCTGCGAGCGCACGGATTGCTCACCTGGATTAGCTGACCAACCGAAGCCCTTCTCTGCTCCAAGCAAGCGGCGTCGTCAGCATTGCGCTCCACTCCGCGAACACCCAGCAGAAGCGCTCCCAACGGCTAGATTCTACTATGGATTTCCAAACCTAGCCACCTTAGGTATTTAAGCATCGCTTTTAGTGTTTGTACGCACTTTTTTGATCAATACAAACCTATTTTCCCTCTCTGAAAATCCAGAAGGTTTTCTGGTTGCCGTCAAGGTAAGCCACGGCGGTTCTGCCGTGAGGAGTGTGCCTCCATTGATCACCAGCCTTACGGTGGCTGTGGTCTCTTATCTTCCCTCCCTCTCTGTTATCGGAGTTTAAAAGGCTGAGGATGAAACCGGGCCCAGCAGCTGTTGCCTTTCCACGGGAAGGCATGCACCGAGAAGCATAACATGAGATAGCTTCTCGGTCAGCCAAGGGTTTTACACATTCTATTTCACTTCCATTTTATTTTGTTCTGATTTCCTCCCCCATTTTCTGTCATGAATGGATTTTGAGGGTGTTTATTAAATTGTGAAGCGTGTGATGTTCAGGGTAGTAAAGAAGAAGGAGGCTGCTCTCTGGAATTAAAATCCAGAGAGCTTGCCGATCGATCACCTGGGATAGCGATCGATCGGCTGATGTTGTGGACGATTCAGCCTAAGTAAAGTTAAGTGTACTGATGGGGGCTACTCCGACCGATTTTAAGTGTGAATCAGTCCGGGTTATCGACCCCAGTGCGTTAGAGTCATTTTGAGGAAAATTTAATTAAGTGTCGTCAACCGATTTTTGTCAGTGTTGATATCGATCGATTTTGGTCAGTGTTGACATCGACCGATTTTGGTCAGCGTTGACATCTACTGATTTTGGTCAGCGTTGACATCGACCGATTTTGGTCAGCGTTGACATCGATCGATTTTCATCGGGGTTGATATACAGAGAGTTTAGAGTTTATAAAGTCTGTTAAGTTTTCTAGAAAAGGGCGACATCGACCATTTATAGTGAAGTGTTCGGTCGAAAGCGTCGACCAAATGTTAAGTATTCTGGTTTAGACATCGACCAATTAGAAGGAACGAATTCTAAATGTATGTCGTCCGATTTTAGGCAGTGTTGACTGAAACCCAGTTTTACTGTTTTAGCATATTATTAACTAAGTTCAATGTTTATACGAGGTTTCCATACGTAATTAGTCTTCATCTTGTATAGGTTAATTACCCTCTTACATGTATGATTAAAAGAATGAAATAAAAGTTTAAATTTTACAAGATTTTTAGGAATAATTTAAAGGTGAAATTAGGGGACGTGACACCTGTGCTCTCAGGTGTCGACCTGTGCCTATAGGTGTCGACCCATTAGATTAGGTGTCGACCCAAGGCTTCGAACGATAGAAACAGAAGTTTATAAGGTGTCGACCTGTGCCTACAGGTGTCGACTCATTAGTTTAGGTGTCGACCCTGAAGTTCAATTGATGAAAACAGAGAGAAATGAAGTGTCGACCAGTGCATTCAGGTGTTGACCAGCGCCCTCAGGTGTCGACCCATGTGTGTAGGTGTCAACCGAAAAGCCTGAGCGACCACAATGCAAATTTTTATAGATTTTTATATTTTCATCCTTTATTATTTTCAACTACAAACGAGTGTTTTCAAAGTGTTTTTAAAAGTAGTTTTCTACTGCGAGAGTTTAATTGTCTTTAAACGATGACATTTTAAGTTGGTGAGTAAAGTTTTAAATTGTCGCGCATTTTGATGTACAAATGGGTAGTAAGAGGTAGCGAACCGGGTCGATGGGAATCAGGACGCTACAGAGTTTGTATTCTGAATCTTGTTGATAACTGGATTAATCACCTACCGTTAGTTGAGTTCGTTTACAAAAATAGTTATAAGACCAGCATACTATAATAATTCAATGATAAAGATATTTGTCAACAACAGTTTGAAAAATGATTAAAATAAGTCAATGACAATATATCAATAGTTTAAATTATAATAAGGATATTTGTAGTGTACAATTCTAAGGAAAATATATAATATTACAATGACAATTACATTGTAATATTATTTTTTTAATGTAATTGTGATACTACTCTATTTAAATGATGATTAATGTTATACGGACATTTTTATTTACGCTTTGGTATTACATCTTGATTAATTGTTTATATATTATTTTTTTTAATTTAAATCCCAAAGTTTGGGTTTTTTTTTTAAAAAAAAAAAACCTCAAAAATTACTATTCATTGAAAAAAAAAACCTCAAAATATTGAAAATAGACAATTTGAACCTTATAGGCCAGACTGGTATCGGCCTCTGCGGAGAGGCCAGCCGGTCTAATTGGACCGGCCGGCCTCCCCTGTTTTTTTGCAATTAATTTAAAAATAAATACCAAACGATATTTAATTTACTTGAAATTTATATCACATATTCATCATATCATGGAAAGATAATTGAAATTTTTCGTGATTTTCTAAGACATGTAAGATTTATTATAATTTTAGTTAATTATTTTATAAGACAATTATAATAAATCGTACAAGTGTTAAAAAATTATGCAAATTTTTAAATTATCTTTCCATAATGTGATGAACATGTGGTAAAAATTGTAAGTAAATTTAATATTGTTTAATTTTTGTTTTTAAATTGGACGTACTCCCCTTTTTTGCAATTAATTTAAAAATAAATACAAAAAAATATTCAATTTACTTGTCATTTTTACCACATATGCATTACATTATGGCAAGATAATTTGAAAATTTTTGTGATTTTCTAACACTTGTACGATTTATTATAAATTTAGTTAATTAATTTATAAAATAATTATAATAAATTGTACAAGTGTTTGAAAATCACTAAAAGTTTCCAATCATCTTCTAATGATGTGATGCATATGTGGTAAAAATTTCAAGTATATTGAATATCGTTTGGTATTTATTTTTAAATTAATTGCAAAAAAATAAGGGAGGCCGGTACCTAGTCCGAACTATAAGGTTCAAATTGCATTGGCCTATTTATGATATTTTGAGGTTTTTTTCGATCAATATTAAATTTTGAGGTTTTTTTTTAAACCTAAATTTGGGATTTAAATTATTGTTTAATTTTTGTTTTTAAATTGGACGTACTCCCCTTTTTTGCAATTAATTTAAAAATAAATACAGAAAAATATTCAATTTACTTATCATTTTTACCACATATGCATCACATTATGGGAAGATAATTTGAAAATTTTTGTGATTTTCTAACACTTGTACGATTTATTATAAATTTAGTTAATTAATTTATAAAATAATTATAATAAATTGTACAAGTGTTTGAAAATCACGAAAAGTTTCCAATCATCTTCTAATGATGTGATGCATATGTGGTAAAAATTTCAAGTATATTGAATATCGTTTGGTATTTATTTTTAAATTAATTGCAAAAAAATAAGGGAGGCCGGTACCTAGTCCGAACTATAAGGTTCAAATTGCCTATTTATGATATTTTGAGGTTTTTTTTCGATCAATATTAAATTTTGAGGTTTTTTTTTTTAAACCTAAATTTTGGGATTTAAATTAAAAAAAAAACTCTATTATTAATATAACTATTTTTTTTTTCTTTATAAATAATTTTATAATCACGTGTAAGATTGTAACTTATATTTCTGTGATTTACTACGAAATCGAGCTCCTTCATCATTTTAATTTTTATCCATTTCGCTCGGCTACGATTACTGCTTAGTCATGGCGCGGCCGATTCTCGGAGCTCCGTCAACCCCGTCTCGAGCATTCATCATCTGACCCAGGCTTTCGTTTTCCCAATCAGAAACCCTATCCTCATCGCTCCCCATTCCTAGAGATTCGCTTTCTGTGACTTCAACGCCCGCTACGCATTCAATTCCTTCAGGTATGCAATTGCGTAAATTTCACTTCGATTTTCGTTTATTTCCCTAGCTTGATTGTTTTGTTCCGACAGTGTATTGTGGCAGAGGCGACAAGAAAACGGCTAAAGGAAAGCGCTTCAATCACTCATTTGGAAATATAAATCTCTCTTCTGTTTGTTACTGGCCCTAATTACTGACTGTTGATCTGATTTTTTTGCTGAGAAGTTCAAAAAAAAAAATGTGCAGGCGAGGCCTCGGAACAAGTCAAAAGGCAGAGGACCACCGAGGTTACCTATTCCTCCGTCTCCTCCTAAGAAAGATGAATATGATGACAATGAAATCATCAAAATTGAAATCGATGAGTCCCTGTTCAACGGATAACTGAACAGTCCGATTTTGTTTGTTTCTACCTCTGTAATTTCTAAACCTGTAGATGCTTTGATCTGTTAGCACACTACTCCGTAAATTCATTGTTGAAAGCTGCATACTTCCTGTTCTCTCGTTGTGTTTTCAATGCTTACTAAATTTCTGTCGTTGAACATGAGAATTAGATTTCTTCTTAGGCAGATAAGCTGCTCTAATCTTTTCTTTAGATGGCCGTAACGGTACTTGTTTATATAATCTTCTTCCCTTAATCATATTTTTGTCTGCCAGCATATTAACCTTCCTTTTGTTGTCGGATCTCAGCCCTGAGCTTGAGTTTTGTTGTTCTTGTTTTGTTGATCTGCTGAGAGTTTCATTACAAACTCCAAACCATGTCAAAGATAACAGAACAGCAAGGACGACGACTATCTGGAAAAACAGAATTAATAATGGAATACAGAACTCTCGGTAATGTTCTTTGTCCTCTTCATCCTTATAAGCTGCATCTTGCCCTTCATTCGAACATTAGTTTATTAGACCTGATGAAAACTGGAAGCCAATATCTTAGGAGATAATTTGATATGGAGCATACTACTTGGGCATACCTTTTTACATATTGAAGATGGTGATGATGAAATCCCTGAATGGGCAGTAATCGGGCACTGAGTACTGCTTCTGATCAAGGTTTCGTCAAGAAGTGGGAGCCTAAGATTCATAATAATAGGCAGGTGAAAGTTGACAATCGGAAATTGAAATGAATTTAGTCGATTAAGAGACTTGTTAGTTCCGCCGTTCTAAGTTACATAATCACTAATCTAGAAAATATGCTCAAAATCTCATGTAAAGACATCGATAGATATAGAGAGCGTAGCCGAATTCATTTCCAATGAGAGTAAAATATCAAGTAGAGTGCTTAGATCTTTCGTTTCAATAAATCTTCTTTAGTAGATCAAAATCTCCTCTGGTGGTTGATGGAATAGACAAAAGAGAAATGAGAACAGAATTATGAAATGGGGACTAGAATTATGAAATGGGGACTACAACTGTTCATATTTTTTAAGTGTGTAATTACTATTCTGACTCATAAAATAGAGTAATTATAAATTTGTCTGTACACTAATTAATCAAATGACATAAATCAAATGTGGATATGTAGCATAGAAATTACACGTAATGCGGTTAGAATATGTTTGTTTCCAACTGGTCAAACATTATCTTTATGAAAATTAAACTTTAAACTTGAATTTCATGAGTGCAAGAAAACAAGAATACATCAACTTTATTACTTCACCAAAACATGAGTCATACAATCTCCATACATAAATCACCCAATGTTACAAACTCTTAGTAAACTACAATATCATCTAAAGAACTGTTTGTTTAGTATGTACTAAAGTTAATTATTTTGATGATTGACATAATTAGCTGAATAATAATTTTAAATTAGTGAAAATTGTAATGTCACTAAATTTTTTTTTCTATTCTTTCACTTTTATTGAAAATACCCTTGTAAATAAGTATTTGAAGTTTTTAATTTGTTTATTTGCATCTATGCAGAAATGGTTTGAATTCACATGTAGGACTAAATCAAAAATGACTTGAAAAATCTAAGTATAGACTACATGGGCGTCCTAAGATGAGATGCGGGAGTCTGGTCTCGAAGAATGGGAAAAACGGAAGATTTCGTGGACGGCCAGTCCCGAGAGCTGTTTTGGTCACAAACAATGCAGTGAAGCCTGATGGAATCTATAGAAGCTCGGTCTAGAACATCAAACCATTCGAGAATAGAAGTTTAGATGCCCAATCCTCATATGCGGACACCCGTAGGGTGTGCTCAGAGGGAGCTGTGGAAGCCCAATCTCGAGGCGTTATTTTTCAAAATTTAATTGCAGAATCTCAGAAGCACACGTGAACACCCGCAGTAGGCACTCGAAGAGCCTCACAGAAGTTGTGCTTAGATATAAAGAATTCAAATTAATACTTCTACGAATGCGAGATCATGATTTGCATTAGCCTAGCGTAATAGCTCCCAACTTAAGTCGCGGAAGACCATCGCCTTATTGGTGTCTCTAAAAGACATATTGCAAACGCACAGTGAAAACTAGAGGATGCCTGCAACTCGATAAATTGGAAGAGGACTATAAATAGAATTTCACTCCGTTGTGCAACTCATCTAGAGACTTTCATGCTAAATTGTTGTTGAATTTTCTTGAGACTTTATAGCCTATATTCTTGAGTGAATCCCTAACTCTCTTAAACTTGAGATCTCATATATGTGAGAGTTAGGTTACACTTGTTATTTATGGAATGATTTAAGGGTGACGTTTAAGAAGAGTTGATGTATGGCTTGACTAATGCTTGAAATTTCAATCGGTCGTATCTAGAAGGGTTATACTGGAAGGAATCTTTGAGCCTTGGAGCACAAACGTAGGCAAGATTGGCCAAACTAAGTCAACAAACCATTTTCATTCTCTTCTTTTACTCTTTTACTTATTGCTACTACCATTGTTTTCGTATTAGACTTAGCAAATCTAGTTAAGAGATAAAATAGATAAGTTGAAATAGCAAATGATTGGAATGATAATTACAAAAAAGATTAGAAAATCTAATTCACCCCACTCTTAGCTTATTATCGATACTACAATTAGTATCAAAGATAGGTCATCAACTTTTATGGTAATTGAAAAATAGAATTTTATCGTGAAATCATCTATGACTTTCAATTTGAATGTTTTCCTTGTTGAGGTCAATTCATCTCTAGACCTCCTTATTTTGATGAAAATAATTATGTATATTGGAAATCTAGGATGAGAATTTTCGTCCAATTAATATATGACTTAATGTTATCGAAAATGAACCTATATACACCTATAAAACTTGAAAATGGTATTAATGTTCCAAAATTGCTATTTGAGTATGATGAAAATAACAAAGGTAGATTATCTCTAAATGCCAAGGCAACCAACATACTTTATTGTGCACTTAATAAAGATGAATTTGATAGAGTACAAGGGTGTGATAATGATTACAAATTTTATCATTTACTTGAAGTTACACACAAAGGCAGAAACCAAATAAATGAAAATATGGTAAGCTTACTTGTGCATGAATATGAATTGTTTGTCATGGATAAAGAGAAAACTATTAGTTAAATGTTTACTCGTTAAACTAACATTACTAGTAGTTTAAAAGTTAAGATTTACCCCAGTGAAGAGTTGGTAAGAAAAATTCTTAGGTGCCTATCGAGATCGTGGCAACTAAAAGTGACTGCAATTCGGGAAGTAGGAGATCTCAATCGCTCAAGATAGAAAAGCTCATTGAATCTCTCATGACACATGAGATCACAATTAATGCTAAAAAGAGAGCATAAGGAGAAAGAATTATTCAAAAAGAAACATATTGCTCTCAAAGCCTCATTAGGAAGAAGATGAGGAGGAAGTAGCATTCATGACTCAAAAATTCAACAAGTTTCTTCAACAAAGAAAATGACTAGGAAAAAAAATTTTCAAGGGGGTCAACCTCAAAAAGAGAAGGAGGTCACTTACTTTGAGTTTGGAAAGTCATGACACTACAAGGTCAATTGATGACAAGCCAAGAAGGTACCAAAAGCACTCAAGAGGAAATCAATGAAGGCCCCCATGAGATAGACAGTAGCAAAGAAGATTCATCATCCGAGGGTGGAGAGGTGACTAACATTGCTTCATGTCTAAAGAGAATGAGGTACATGACTATTTTAATGATTTGGATGATAAACTTGATGAAGATGAATTGATGGATAATTTTGATGAACTATTTGAACAATTTAATTTACTTGAGTCTAATATAAATTGTTGAAAAAAGAAAAATTGAATATATGAAAAAGCATGCTAGCATTTCTTTATCTTTTGAAAAAGAAATTTTTCGATTTGCAAAAAACAAAAAATAATGATTTGAATGGTATCATGTTTAAATTCACAAATGGTAGCAAGAATTTTGAACATGCTATAGGACAAAAAAAAGTAACTTTTGATAAAACATGAATAAGATATGGAAAGTTTTAAAAGAAAGGTTTATAAGAATTTCTTTGTTGGTCTATCTATTTTTCAAGCATGGGTCATAAACCATTTTCTTGTCCATTGTAGGCTAGTGATGAGAATCATCTACTAAAATGATATGAGTTCCAAAAGATATCAAGACTAACACTTAATAACCCAAAAAGATTTAAGTACCTAAGGTAAGTACATAATTTTTTTTATAGGTTGGAGATTCTCCAATGAAAGATGAGTTATACCTTGATAGCGGATCCTCAAGGCATACGATGGGAGACTTCTTCAAGTTTATCTGTATCACGACCTGGAGGTGGGTCAACAGAATGCAGGTTCGAGTGACCAATTCTTAGAGAGGACCCGATCACCCAACTAAAGACTTGGTTCGTAGCGGAAGACTTAAACATTAAATCAAAAACCAAGATCCACACAGTGACTACAGATATAATAGTGCGATAAAATAAATAGCAATTCAATAAAGTTTACAAGTCCATGTCTGAATCCATAAACTAATACAAGTCCAAATATAAGTTTATTCCTCACCAGGATATCAACTAAAAACTTAACAAGAAATAAGTAAGATAATTGCTCCTGACCTCTAACTACTCTCTGCTCTTGTTCTTTCTTGGAAAGGGGAGGAGGTCGTTAGGGGTGAGTGTTTAACTCAGTAGGAGTGCTATATTAAATGCATGTAAAACTTCTTTTATCTTTTCTTTCAAAACATGATATGATAACCAAATGATTTCAAATCATTGTCTCATGAAAACTCATTTTCAACGTTTTATGAAAACATGTTCCATGAGCCACCGATGAGGCATTAAATCAATCATTGTCGTATAGATAATGACTATACAAAAATAGATCATCATGGTCCCTAAGGACCCATCCGACACACTAACACAAAAAAGGCGGCGACCGAAGTCCAACAACACCTCATGAGTCAGAAACTTAAATAAGCAACATGTGATTGGAAGATCTAGCCTTGTTAACCATGTTATTAGTGAACAATGACCATCTATTAAGCAACTTGTATGAACGATAATAAAAAAATAATAATACTCCTATCAGGTTTAGAGATTCGAAACTCTAGGAGCACATTATTGCCGACGTATTACCCATTTCGTGATTTGCATACAAGACAACCTTCATGCACCAGAAAATATATTAGGATGTCCTGCTGATTCTTTGACACTGAGACCTTCCGAAGTATCATGGGGATCTATCATTTATCACAACAATAATGAAATCATGCATCAATTGTAAACTTGTAAATTATATATATACATGTAAAAAAACTGAAGTGCTGGCGACCAAGCCCGATAAGATTTTCATGAGTGATAGGTCACTAAAATAGGGTTTTCATAGAAAACATGCAATGTAGTGCAAATAATATAAAACCTCTGTCTTTACGTCAAACCCTCATTCCAATTGAAGGCGCAACCTCAGCAATTAGCTCGAAACCCTCGAAGTCGTTTGAGCTTAAAACAAAAACCAAGGTTATGATTATCTCACTAACCACTAAAGAAAGACACTACGATGGATCCTAAACCAGGACTAGGAACTCAATCCATAACATTATAAATAGCCAAAAACTTCACTGAGGCAACAAAATATCTTTTAATTAAAAACTACGTTGTCGACACTTTATGGGGGACCCATCGACACTTGGAATAATCATGTTGGGAGCGATTGACACTTCACCTTATCGGTTAAGACTTTAGAGCTCTTGGGTTTTTCTCCATATGACACTAGCGATCAACACTTCCTTCACTCGGCCTCTGCCCAAAACAAGCTAGCGGTCGACACTTCCCTCAAAGATGATTCAGTGATGAGGGAGTTGTTCAAAACTCGCCTCTTCTGACTCCACAAACCTCCATATGACGAACATACATCCACATACTCCAAAGACACTAAAATAACAAGAAAGATTGACCAGATTCAAGCTTCATTGCTCGAATCCGCTCCCAACTCAAACCCTAACTTAAAACCTTAAAAACGAAGAGGAAAACTTACCAATAATCAAAACTCCTTCACAAAGGTTGATGTAAGTTGTCCCATGAACATGAACCAAGCCTTAAAACTCGACGGTTTGCACAAAAGGAGATCGCCCTGCTCATTCACTCCCTCTCTTGTGGCGGCCACTATGCCCAAATAAAGAAATATGGTTTCTCAAACCCTATTTTAATATAATTTTTATTATTTGCACTTTAGCCACTCCACTTCATGAATTTATAAATTACACACATACTTTAATTTTGATAAAAAACTTTAAAATACTTGTTTTTTACAATCTCTATCAATAAAACAAAAGAAAATGTCACATTTAGAGGTACTCAAAAAGGGCAAAATTATTGGATTTGGTCATATAGGTAATTTTTTAAACCGATCATTGAAAATACATTATTAATTGATGGTTTGAAGTATAACCTACTAAGTATTAGCCAATTATGCGATAGAGATTATCAAGTGATTTTTGAATCAAAAGTTTGCATGATTAAGAATAGCTCAAATGGAAAGATTTTATTTTTGAGATATAAAAAAGAAAAGGTTTACACCATTGATTTGAATAATGACTCTTGCTTTAATGAAAAATGTTTTACTATGAATTCTTCTCTTAATTGTTGGTTATGGCATATGATACTAGGATATATAGGAATGGATATCTAAAATGAATCTAGTTAAGGGACTTCCTAAGATCTAGTTTGAGAAAGATGAGGTTTGTGATGTTTATCAAATGTAAAAGCAAACAACAAGTTCGTTTTCTTCCATAAATATTCTGTCCACATCTAAACACCTAAAACTTCTTCAGACGGAGTTTTTTAGTCCTTCAAAGACTACAACCTTATGAGGAAAGTATCGTACCGATGTTATCGTTTAATGACTTCTCTAGATTCACATGATTTTTCTTCTTAAGGGCAAAGAATGTGTAATACCCCGGGTTTTCAGGATAAATTAATTAATTAAACTATGTTACCTATTCGGTTATTTTATCGGATCTCTCAGGAGTTTCGATGGAGAAGTTCAACCCGAGGGTGGAGTGAGAGTCAATTTATGAAAGTTCGACGGACGGAGAACGAGGTTTAACAGAATTTCGAAGGGGCAAAGCAGTAAATGTTATTTTTTATTATTTTGTTTTGTTTTAAAACAAAATATTAATTGTTTTCTTTTAAAACAACTGAATGGCTTCGTGAAGAAGCCATTCAGCTATTTTCCTCGCGGGCTAGAGAACAGAAAAGGGGGGGGAGAGCGACGATCGGCTTAGCATAAAAATCACCGGCGATTCTAAACGTTCTCCGACCAGACATCAGTAGCAAGCAAATTTCGGCCCGTCTCCAGTGCACAAATCGACCGGCAAGGCTTGGTTTTATTTTTTGCCCTGTTCTGGTTCTGTTCGAGGCCGGGAGTGATGAGTTGAATTGGGCTCTGACCACCGGTCATTTTTTTCTATTCTCGGCATCGAATGGCTGAGCTTAATGCCGGCGAGGATCATCGGGCAATAAGGAGCTCGATTGAGCTGAAAATTGAGGACCCAAGTTTTGAGCCTCGGGTTTTCTCGTGTGATACTTTGGATGTTTTGTTAGATTATGCTAATTAGGTTTAAGGGTGGTCAATTGGTGAAAAATTATGAAAAAATCGAAAGAGGGAATTTTGAACCTTAAGCCCCGGTTCTGTTTTAGGGGTTTTGACCTAGATACGGTCATTTGTTTTAAATCCTCTCCTGGTACATTAAACTAGGTTATTAGGGGAGTACGTGGTCACTAAAATAATTTAATTTCGATAACCGACGTGAAAGTTATGCACGTCCAAAGTTTCAGGTCGGTTTTTAACCGAACCGAGTTAATGACCCGTATAGTTAGATGTGAGTTGGGTTAAGTTAGAAATGTTAATTTTAGAATGAATTGGCGAGTTTAAGCCTAAGTACTAACAAGGATTTTGAATTGTGCTAGGTGAAGCTGTAGGTGACGTTACGTGCCAAACCCGAGCGAGCTAGGACGCCAAGTAAGTAGTAGTGTGGGAGATAATGCCTGAGAGTCGCCCAGAAGGGCCTACAACACAGTTGTTTACATGTTGTGAGTCGTGTGCATGTTGTGAGTAGTCTGTACGTGTTGTGATGTGTGAGTACAGTTGTTGTAAGTACGTTATGGTTAGCATGCATCATGTTTTGAAAGCTACGCTAAAAATTTTTTGAGCATGTTTTTAAGCGCGGGAGAGTAGATGATGTGAGGTACGGTGTGGACAGGCGACAGTGGGCTGGAGTGTAACTTGTGGGCCCCGCTTCCGGGACGAGCTGGAGTGGTGGCAACATGCCGGTGGCAGCGCGGTGTATCGATCGACTGTCTCGGGTGGTTGCATTTCGAGTCGGGACAGTAGCTGGGGTGTGGACCTGTGGGCCCTGCTTCCGGGACGAGCTGGAGCGGTGGCGACGTGTCGGTGGCAGCGCGGTATATGGACCAACTGTCTCGGGTGATTACATTTTGAGTCTGAA
This sequence comes from Begonia masoniana, assembly GCA_022432975.1. Lineage (NCBI taxonomy): Eukaryota > Viridiplantae > Streptophyta > Magnoliopsida > Cucurbitales > Begoniaceae > Begonia > Begonia masoniana. The sequence continues at coordinate 64,346,123 of CM039502.1, read as the reverse complement.
AAGGGGGGTTTGGGTGTGACTTATATGCCCCGTTCCTGGAGGAACCGGGACGGCGGTGATATGCCAGTAAGCAGTGCGGTGTACGGACTGACTGCCCGGTGTGGCTGCATTCCAAACCTTGGTGAGATGCGATACAGTGAGGTGATGACAATGTGTGTAGAGACGTGCATGTATTAAGATTGCATAACCAGTTTTTATGCTTCATGTTTATTTTCAGCACTCTACTTTTTGAGCTTTGAGCTTACATTGTGTTCTGTGGTATAGGTACTGCTGAGCAGAAGGGTGAGTACCGAGAGCCTGACCAGGGGTAGATGACATTTGGTGACAGGCGATCGGGGCCTCGGCTGATGGCAGTGTTAGGGCGACCCGACCCAGGGAGCCGTGGCATGGGGTTAATAGGGAGTAGGATTTCTTTTGTTTTGTTTTGGGACATTGTGTATTTTATTGTATATAGTCATAGTTCAGGGTGATGTGTCACCCTATACTATAAACTTTCTTCATTTTGGTCGATAGCATTTTCTTACTGATATGATGATTGTCTGGAGATTTCGTAGGTTGGTTAGATGACTAGGAATATTCTGGATTGATGTTATGCAGGTACTTATCATTTTAAGGGCGCCAATTCAGGCGTTACTCTGCCAAAATTTTCGGGAAGGACACCGTGGTGCCTAACTAATCGGATTAAGAGAACGTAGTGGGTTAAAGGAAACAGGTATGAGATGAGTAAGGTCTTCAGGAGACTTAGCTTAAATTCCGCTGCCTCTGTTTAATTAAAACGGATCCCTTATGTTAGCAGTTGAAGGGGGCGAGATAGTAGTCAAAGGAAGTCATTTAGCTCAGAGTAGTCCCTGTACGCACTGAGAACCTGGGTGGGTTTTTAGGCATACAGTTATGGTATCAGAGCCATGGGGTCGACGTTGTTCAGTTAATTACCTAACACTGTCAGGCTCTGCCTGGAAGCACTTCGCCAACTGTAAGTATTTCTTAGGACCCTCGTATATTTTTACTTATGATAGTGTTAAATGGTTCAGGGATAGGGAGATATGCCAGGAGAGCATAGAGGGCGGGGACGAGCTCAGAGGGAGGTAGATGACCCGGCTGAGACTAGGGGACAGCCACAGAGACAGACAGACGGAAGAGATGACGCTATCAAGCAGTTGACAGAGTTGGTCACCCGCCAGTCCCCGCAGTTAGAGCGATTTTTAAGCAGGGAAGATCAGGGGCAATCCAGTGGTAGTGCTGTTGCGGCGGGCTGCGAGTGGGGACAGGTTTCACAGGTTGCAGCCCTCAGTCTTTGACGGATCATCTTCGGACCCACTCATTGCAGAGGAGTGGATTCGAAGGATGGAAGACATGATGGGTTATGCCAAGGTGGATGATCGGGACAGGGTCTCCAGTGCAGTTTTCCACTTGGCATGGGACGCCTGATTCTGGTGGGACACAGTGAAGGCCACCGCCGATGTGAGTAGGATGACGTGGGAGGAGTTTCAGGCAGTGTTCTTCGGCAAATACTTTAACCACTCGGTCAAAACCACTGAAGATGGTCGAGTTTACTCAGTTGAAGCAGACGGGTATAGTGGCAGATTATGTGCGGCAGTTTGAAGCCTAGTTAAGATTTGCCAGTCACCTAGTGAGCCTAAACGAGAACAAGGTGCACCAGTTTGTTCAAGGGCTGAAGCTGGATATATATATGGGTGTCAGGATAGCGGGAACACAGGATGTTCCTTATGACAGGGTGGTTGCCAAGGCACTGGATATTGAGGAGGCTAGCATGAAGCTTCCTAGTTATAGAGATCAGCCTAGAGAGCAGCCGCGACGTCCTCTCCAGGGGTTAGTGCCTCAGCCGTCGAGGGGCACACCTCAGCCGCAGCAGAGGGGCCAAAAGAGGCCTAGTGAGGGCCAGGGGAGCAGCAAACTGCCTAAGGAGTCGAGTACTGTGCCGCTATGCCCTAAGTGTAAGAGGAACCATTCTGGTGAGTGCCGAGCAGATTCTAATAGATGCTTCAAGTGTAATGAGGTGGGCCATTTTACGAGAGAGTGTCCGAAGACAGATCGATGCTACCATTGCAACAAGGTAGGCCATTTTGCCAGACAGTGCCCGACCTTGAGCAGAGCTCCGGCGAGATCAGCACCGTGGGTTTTCTCCTTTATTGAGCCAGATGACACTGCCCAACCGTCCATCATTTCAGGTAGCATTTTTATTCTTAAAGTTGCAGCTTATACCTTGATTGATACAGGTGCTACATATTCGTTTGTGTCTGCGGCCTTTGTGGTTAAGGCCAACTTGGAGTTTTGTCCTGCAGACTGATTTTTCGAGGTAACGTTGCCATCAGGTGAGCGTTTATTTTCAGATCAAATGGTGCGAGGGGATATAGTGACAATGGGGGAGCGACGACTGTATGCTGATCTGGTCATACTCCACATGAAGGGGTATGAGGTCATCTTGGGTATGGATTGGCTGTTCAGACATTTTGCCTCGATAGATTGCAGGACTCGAGAGATCCATTTCCAACCCACGAATGGTGGGAGTTATTCATTCAGGGCCGGAAAAGGTTTGGACAGGATTCCTGCAGTATCTTCCTTGAGAGCCCGACAGTTATTACGAGATTGATGTATGGGCTTCCTTGCTAGCGCTATGGATGGACAGTATCAGGCAGAGACTCAGTTATCGGACATCGCGGTCGTGCAGAATGTTCCAGAGGTGTTCCTTGAGAACTTGCCAGGTTTGCCTCCTGATAGAGAGATTGAATTCTTCATCAATGTGTACCCAGGGGCTGAACTGATGTGTAAGAACCCGTATAGATTGGCGCCTACTAAGCTGAAAAAGTTGAAGGCGCAGTTGGAGGAGTTGACGGATAAGGGCTTTATACGCCCTAGCTTTTCGCCAGTTGGGCGCACCGGTGTTGTTTGTGAAAAAGAAAGACGAATCCCTACGCATATGCATCAATTACAGGGAACTGAATAAGCTGACAGTGAAGAATAGGTATCCATTGCCAAGGATAGATGATTTTTTTGATCAGCTTCAGGGTGCACAGGTATTTTCTAAGATTGATTTGAGGTCCGGTTACTATCAGCTGAAGGTGCGGGAGGAAGATGTACCGAAGACAGCTTTCAGGACGAGATATGGGCACTATGAGTTTTTGGTCATGTCTTTTGGACTAACCAATGCCCCGACAACTTTTATAGATCTGATGAACCGAGTGTTCAAAGAGTATTTGGACAGGTTCGTAATAGTGTTTATCGATGATATTTTGGTTTATTCGCGGATCGAGTAGGAGCACAAGGAACACTTGGGGATTGTGCTGTCTGCTTTGAAACAGCATTAGTTGTACGCTAAGTTCTCCAAGTGTGAGTTTTGGCTGGATAGAGTTAATTTCTTGGGGCACGTCATCTCCTGTAATGGCATTTTAGTGGACCTGGTGAAGCTTCAGGCGGTGCAGGAGTGGCCTCGGTCGACCAGTGCGAGTGAGATTCGTAGTTTTCTTGGATTGGCAGGCTATTATCGGAGATTTATTGAGGGATTCTCCAAGATTGCAGCCCCAATGACTCGTTTGACCAGGAAGAATCTGAAGTACTGTTGGTCTGATGATTATGAGGGCAACTTTCAGACTATGAAGCAGAAGTTGACCTCAGCTCCTGTACTAGTGCTACCAGTGGAGGGTGAGAGGTTCAGTATTTATTGCGACGCATCAAAGATCGGTTTGGGGTGTGTATTGATGCAGAATGGGAAGGTTATTGTTTATGCTTCTAGGCCGCTGAAGATGTATGAGCAGAACTATCTCACTCACGACTTGGAGCTAGCAGAGGTGGTCTTTGCACTGAAGATTTGGCGGCATTATCTATATGGGCAGCAGTGTGAAGTATTCTCCGACCACCAGAGTTTGAGGTATATTTTCACGCAGAAGGAGTTGAACCTGAGGCAGAGGAAGGGACTTGAGCTAGTGAAAGACGAAGATTTGGAAATCAAGTATCACCTCGGGAAGGTGAATGTAGTGGCGGATGCTTTGAGCCAGGTGATAGTTTCAGCTTCAACTTCTGCTATGGTGGCTATGGTACCGACTAAGCTAAGTATTGAGCTGCAGAGATTTGGTGTTGAGGTAGTTTCTAACCTTGCAGCTACCCTTTCGGCTATGTCGTTGAGGCCGACCATACTAGACAGGATTAAACTGACTCAGGTAGATGACTCTAAGTGCAGTGAGCTCAAGGCGAGTATAGAGACTGGTGCAAGATTCGAACTCTGCTATTTTGAGGATGGGATTGTTAAATTTCGGGACAGGTGGTACGTTCCGAAGGATGAGGAGCTGAGGAAGGATATATTGGCAGAAGCTCATTCTTCTCCTTTCTCTGTGCATCTTGGGAGCACTAAGATGTACAGGGACCTGAAGCAGCATTTTTGGTGGCCCAATATGAAACGTGAGGTGGCTATGTATGTTGAAGCTTGTGTAGTATGCCAGCAAATAAAGGCAGAGTACCAGAGGCCATCGGGTATGCTTCAGCCACTGCCTATACCAGATTGGAAGTGGGAGAAGATCACTATCGATTTTGTGACAGGATTGCCAAAGACAGTGAAGGGCCATGATACAATCTGTGTGGTTGTGGACAGGCTGACGAAGTCGTCTCACTTTCTGCCGGTGAGGATGACTTATTCTATGGACCAGGTTCGCCCAGATTTATAATCAGGAGATAGTCTGATTGCATGGGGTTCCGGTGTCGATAGTGTCAGATCGAGACCCCAGGATTTACGTCTAAGTTTTGCAGAAGTCTGCAGAAGGCCATGGGTACCCGGTTGGATTTTAGTACGGCCTTTCATCCTCAGACTGATAGGCAGTCAGAGAGGACTATACAGATTTTGGAGAATATGCTGAGAGCCTATGTGCTAGAGTTTCAGACATCTTGAAGCAGGTTCTTGCCTTTGGTGGAGTTTTCATATAATAACAGCTACCAGTCCACCATTGGTATGGCGCCTTACGAGGCTTTATATGAGAAGAAGTGCAGATCGCCTCTATATTGGGACGAGGTTGGTGAGGCGAGATTGCTAGGCCCTGAGATTCTGCAGCAGACAGTCAACAAAGTGACTATTATTCGAAAGAGGATTGAGGCAACTCAGAGTCAGCAGAAGAGTTATGCATATCAGAGGCGGCGAGAGTTGGAGTTCAGTGTGGGGGATCTGGTGTTTCTGAAGATCTCCCTATTCAAGAGGGTGGTCACGTTCGGGAAGCGAGGGAAGCTCAACCCTCGGTTTGTAGGACCATTCCCTGTATTGGAGAGAGTCGGGAGTACCGCTTACCTACTACAGTTGCCAGCGCCCATGAGTGCCATTCACGATGTCTTCCATGTTTTTATGTTGAGGAAGTGCATTCGTGATCCTACTCAGGTGGTGACCAAGAGGAGATTGAGATCCAGCCGACCTTGGCTTATGAGGAGAGACTAGTCTGGATTTTAGGGTCAACTGTTAAGGTGTTGCGCAAGAAGGAGATTCTCTTGGTCAAGGTGTTGTGGCGCAACAACAATGTAGACGAGACCACCTCGGAGCGGCGGCAGGACATGGAATGACAGTTTTCTGAGTTATTCGGTACGTAAATTTTGGGGACAAAAATCTTATAAGGTAGGGTGGATGTAATACCCCGGGTTTTCAGAATTAATTAATTAATTAAACTATGTTAACTATTCGGTTATTTTATCAGATCTCTCGGGAGTTCTGATGGAGAAGTTAAACCAAAGGGTGGAGTGAGAGTCAATTTATGAAAGTTCGACGGACGGAGAACGAGGTTTAACAGAATTTCAAAGGGACAAAGCAATAAATGTAATTTTTTATTATTTTGTTTTGTTTTAAAAGAAAACATTAATTGTTTTCTTTTAAAACAACCGAATGGCTTCGTGAAGAAGCCATTCGGCTATTTTCCTCGTGGGCAGAGAATAGAACAGAGAAGGGGGCAAGAGTGACGATCGGCTGAGTGCAAAAATCACCGGCGATTCTCAACGTTCTCCGACCAGACATCAGTGGCAAGCCAATTTCAGCCTGTCTCCGTGCACAAACCGATTGGTAAGGCTCGTTTTTTTTTTTTGCTCTGTTCTCGTTCTGTTTGAGGCCGGGAGTGACGAGCTGAATTGGGCTCCGACCACCGGCCTTTTTTGGCTGTTCTCGGCGTCGAATGGCCGAGCTTAATGCCGGCGAGGATCACCAGGCAATAGGGAGCTCGAGTGGAGCTAAAAACTGAGGACCCTGAGTTTTGAGCCTCTGGTTTTCTCGTGTGCATACTTTGGATGTTTTGTTAGATTATGCTAATTAGGTTTAAGGGCGGTCAATTGGTGAAGATATGGGTAAAAAATTAAGAAAAAACCGAAAGAGGGAATTTTGAACCTTAAGCCTCGGTTCTATTTTTGGGAGTTTTGACCTAGCTACGGTTATTTTTTTAAATCCCCTCCTAGGTATGTTAAACTAGGTTATTAGGGGAGTACGTGGTCGCTAAAATCGTTCGATTTTAATAACCGACGTGAAAGTTATGCACGTCCAAAGTTTCAGGTCAGTTTCTAACCGAACCGAGTTAGTGACCCGTTTAGTTAGATGTGAGTTAGGTTAAGTTAGAAATGTTAATTTTAGAATGAATTTGCGAGTTTAAGCCTAAGTACTAACAAGGATTTTGAATTGTGCTAGGTGAAGTCGTAGGTGACTTTACGTGCCAAACCCGAGCGAGCTAGGACGCCAGGTAAGTAGTAGTGTGGGAGAGAATGCCTGAG